>VYZV01021230.1:530536-673138 GCA_013401275.1 Pandion haliaetus | reverse complement strand
TCTGGTGGGTTGCTCTTAATGTATTTACATTTTAGCCATTTATGTGAGCTAGCATTGTCCATTTTGGCCCACAGGCAACAAGCGGTTAGTGTTGAAAGGTTTTTACATGCACTGAAAAGATGTAACTTTTGTTGCCTTTACCCTCAAGTCAAACTGCAGTTTCTGTACCCCATCTCTCCTGCTCAGCCCCTGCCCGTGCGCACATACATTTGAAGAATGTCCAGATAACTCCTAAAAGGCAGAGATTTTGGGAAATACCGGTGACCCCTCATCAGTCTGGTCCATGTAACTCCGTAGGGCAGAGGAGGGAATCCCAAAGAATAGCTTTTGCCTAGAGCAGCATCTATCTGTGTGTCAGTAGTTTCCAACCTTTTATTCTGGATCTGTAGATTCCCTGTAAAAAAAGAGCCCAGTGGCTATGTAGACCCCGCAGTAGTAGATTTAAGCCTGCAGATGGTAGACTTGTTTTTCTGTTTACTTTTCACAGGCCCTTTAGGAGTAGTTTCTGAGATTTCCCCTGGGAATCTCAAGCCAGGGATTGCTGGTCACTGGTCTTGATGTGCTGTAGAGTCAGAGAAAGGCGAGAGGCTCCTGTAGCAGGTGATTCAGAAGGCAGTTAAACCAACTGCCATTTGGAAGAGGAGAAAGGAGAAGAAATCTCCTTTGGGAGAAACCAAACATTGGAGGAGAAGGAAGATTAAATGGAGTCCTGAAACAGGTAGGAAGCTTGCACCTTCTTCTGTCTTTCATTCTTGCACATCTACTCTTACATCTTTGTTGCTCTTCTGAGTTCATGCCGAGATCATAAAAAGCAGGTAATGCCACAGTCCATGTTGTGGAGCTCTGCGGAGACAGAGCAGTCAGAGTGTAACAGAGGGAATAAATCCTGAGGGACAAAGATAAAAGGAGGTTTGCTTGAGAGAGAAATCTTCAAATATGAGGTGCCTCTATCTGTCACACTTGCAGAATTCTTAACAAGTCATCACAGAACAGCGCACAGTCCTGACACGGTCCTGGACGTGCAATGCAGTGGAAATGTTCCACTTGGAAAACTTCATTGTCCTGTAATGATTTAAACAATCAACTCCATTACATCGGTAGCACAGTTAAATTTTATGACATCTCCAGCCAGTGCAAGGGGCATCTTAAGAACTTGGTGTCAACCTGTATTTTTATTTGAGATTCTTACATTTGTCTTAAGTGTACAAACTTCAGTCAACCCCAGTTTGTTAGAACAATAAAGGAGCAATTTATTCAGCATAACCACTGCCTTTGGTTCAAAAATTCAGTATACCTCCTAGGAGACTGTGAAATGGCAAAACAGACTACTGCATCTTCCCTGCACAAACCTTTTCAGGAGTAGAAACAGGGGAGCCAGCTAGTTAAAGACAGGGAGACAGAAGTGAGTAATAAGGATTCTGTTAACTCTCCTGCATTCATATTTATTTAGATTGCAGTCTTCTATAGCCATACATACGTAATATACAATTTAAATGCAAGTGCTCTTTCTTTCCCTGTTCCCAAAAATACCTACAGCTCTTCTTTTCATTGAGGGCAAGCCAACAGCATAGCAAGCAAAGCCCACTTTTTGCAGTTTTGGCAAAGACCACTAGGAAAATCTATCATGTATTATCTGTTCATTGACTTGGAAAAGGTATCAGTCATCTTCCTCATATACATACTTGAAGAATGTACAATTTGCTGTAACTGTCAAGCAAAATCATACATTTTCATACATCAAGATCAAATCCTGGTGGTACTGAGCGTGATGGAAAGAAAAAAGAAAAAAACTTGCTGACTTCCAGTGACCCCTAGTCTATAATCTTTATTTGCTGTGTTAAAATATTTTTAAAGCCTCCCTTGTAAAAAAATAAACTATATTCAGAATATCCTGCAGTTTCATGTTGGACTAGCATAATTGTGAAAACCTGGCAGCTTTTTCAGTTTGTAAAAACATGAGAGAGCTAAATTAGCCTTTCCATCCTTGTCCCAGTGCATGCAGCAGGTTTTTTCACTACTATTCTGTTTTCAACCTGAGCCTTAAAAAATAAAATAATGCAGCAGACTGAATGACAGATGCTGATGTTCCCATAGTGTTTCGGGGGGGTGGGGGGGGTGGGGGGTGGGGAGAGGGGAAGAAAAAAGAATGATGCGGGAAAAGAACAAACTAAAATGTTTTTCTTGCAACTCAGTTCAGCATGAGCTGTTTCTAAGCAGCATAAACATGAGCTAGTCCACACCACTTTGTCTGGAGCAAGGATTTGCTTGTTGCAAGTTGAAGGTACACTGTAGATGTAACCTTTGAGACCAGTCCTGATCTTCTGTACATAGGTTTCCAACAGCATAGTGGTTACTTTATTGGAGGTACCTGTTGCAGAATGACAGTGTTTCAGTGGAGGTATTTTTCACTGGGAGATCTGATACCCTGAAACACTAGTGTTTGGGGGACTTTGTGAGATACCTCAAGCCTGTTGCACTATGGAGATTGATGTCCTTGTGTGTACCTGGAACAGAACTGGCATTACCCCCTCTTTGCCCCTGTAGCCCTTTCTTGCACCTCCAGCACTTAAACGCTGTACTTCTATGCCAAAAGTTTGAGCTGTATCCTTAACACATCCTTTAACCCATACTGACTCATCACATCGACAAAATTCACTCCCATATTGATTTAATCTCCTTCACCTCCTTCCCAGCTCCCTGCGCCAATCCTGTTGAAATTCAAATGTACTAGCATCACGTCTTGCCAGAGTTGTCACTACTTCACACAGCAATGCTGTGGCTGCATCTGGATCAGCAGTATCCTATTCCAGCTCCCTGGATGCATTTTGCCAGCAGGGAGGAATGCTGCATGAGAGCTAGTCTCTGCTGTTGCAACACCGCACCCATCTCGCCCCCCCNNNTCCCCGCCCCCCCCCCCCCCCCTTTGGCCTTTATGGATTACTGGTGAAACTCACTTGTACAGTTTGGATGTTTGATAGATAAAGCACGTATGAAAAAAAAAGGAAAAAAATATAAATACAAAATCTCAACACTGTGCATTCAGTGTCTTTTCTTTCTAGCTTAAAAGAAGGAAGGTAAATAATGTCAAGTCAATGAATATCAGATATATTTTTTGACTGTACATTACAGTGAAGTGTAATCTTTTTTTTACAACTGCGAGTCCATCTTATTTATTCTTGTAAATGTTCCCAGACGATGTTTGTAATATGGGCTGTGTTGCAAATCCATAAAATAAATCTGTGATCTGAGATTAATGTTTTACTAAGAGACTCTTGTACTTGTGCCTTTTCTTTGCACTCAGAGGGGGCAATGCATTGCAAGTGGTACTACTAGAAATGATGGTGTGATTGCATGGAAAAGAATAAGACCAGCATCTTGTCACAGTGATGGGCAGCTAGCTTTGCATCATGGCTATCATTCAGAAGGAGCTCAAAAGCAGCAAAGAGAAATGACCAGGCATGTCAGTCTAGCTGCAGATTTTGAGTCAGTCCTCTCAGAAAGTATGTGTATGTGAGCTAAGTATTTTTTGAAAATTATAGTCTTAGCAGCATGGGTTAGAGCAAAGCATAGTTTTGCAATGTTTTCTTTCTAACAGGTATTACGATATTGTTTCCTTGGTATTCAAGTGCTGAAGAGAGATTGCTTATATGTTACTGAGTTTTTTCTGGTATTTTCTATAGACAGACACACAAGGGGGTTTCTGTGCAGATGTTGCATGCCAAACCCAACCGTAGGATATTGCTGTCAATAGTGAATATTTTCACACATTTACCAGCAGACCATCTTCTGGTCTTCTACCCTCATTTATCAAGAGACACACGTGGCAGTGCTTGCCATCTGATTCAGTCACTGCAAAGGAGTAGACTGTAGGCAAGAAAGTAGACAAGGCTTCCATGCTCTGAAGTTTGCTTTATTCCCAGAATACGAGCAGCAGTGCATCAAGATTCACAGCTTACATTGTCAGGACAGGAGAGTCCAGTCGTGTTACGCTCATACAACCCAACTGGTAAGAAATACTCTTTCTGGCATTGTTAATTAGCCTTACTAAAAAAAAAAANAAAAAAAAAAAAAAAAAATTATAATAAGGAATCTTAACAAGGATGATGTAGCTTCTGTTTTTCTTAAAGCACAGTAAATCTACCTGGGAAGCATACATTACTACTCCTTTCTGTATGCATTCACTATTTTATTTTGAAAATACTTTGGTTTAGTTCTTTGTTGCTATGAACAAAACTCTGTTACTGCACTTTGGCTCAGATACAGATGATTTCTCACTGGCCCGAGGAAGCAAGTTTCCCATCCTAATTGTGGTGAGCATTCAGATATAACAACTGTTTATTCTAAGGGTTCATTATAATGAGTTTAGACTGTATAAAACAACCTTCAATTACATGAAGTTATTGTTATGCCAGGGAGGCAGTTAGAAGTTGACACCAAAGAAAGCTCCTCACCACAGTGTCAGAGTGAGAGGAAATTTTACCCATACAGTCCTAACTGATTAACGGAGACAGCTGTATATTCATAGTGATTAATTGCAGTTCATCTTGGCACTTTATCCAGATTTATCTAAAATATTTTGCTGACACTTGATATTAACAACAGGTTGCATTTATGGAAGGTAAACAGCAGAGACAGCTCTGCCATATTCCAGATGGTCTTACAAAGATATACTTTGAAGTGCCAGCAATGAGAAACAGACACAAATTCACCTTTCTGTCCTCTCATCTTCCCAGCACAAGGATAGCAGTGGGTCAAAGCTGCTGAGGAAGACAGATGCAGAAGCCTGAAACCCACTGGGGTTCAAAGTGCTTCACACCCTGTTCCAGTTGCCATGACTGACATGTGCTGAGGTGTGAATCCAGCAGATACTTTATCCAGGTCAGTTATTGCCTCAAGTATCAGCTTCTAATTTTCCACCCAACCCCACGATAACCAGTATGATCATACTGATACTACTGCAAGGTCTGTCAAGTTTGACAGGCACTCTGCCTGAGCTGAAGATCTCACAAGTTAAACTTTGAAATATCCTATCTCATGCTGAGCTGACTGTGCAGCTATTGTTTAGCAGCAGACTTCAGAACTGGGACTTATCCAGGCATGGCTGTCTACGTGATACTCTAGAGACAGAGCAGGGATGACTGTCTTGATGGTGAGAAAAAGGCCTCTCCAGAGGGTGAGTCTGTCTTGGATAAAGGCAGACTAAGGCAGATGGGTCGGATTGTCATCTGGATGTGCCCATTTTGCTCTACTGATTGAGTTAGCTAGGTGACCAATACTGACTTGGGCAACTAATTTTGAGATAGCTTCAATTAGATGGGATGCGTTTCCCCTCTTAGTAGATACCTGCAAGCAAATGACCTGTGTCATAAATAAAATGGCATAAAGAGAGAAGAAACAGACTTAATGCTTCTTGCTTATGCTTGGAAATTCTTCTGAGCCATCTAACTTAGCCTTTTCAGGTCCTCTCTTTCTTTTACCAAGCCCCACATTTGAAAAACAATGAAAAATATTTTTTAAAAAAATGCTGTTCTGTGTTAACTTAACTTTTGTACACTGAGGTATAACTTTAATTTACAAGAACTAAACCAAATAAAAAGACTTGTACTCCTTCTTGAATGATCTTGGGTTTTGTGAGTTATTTCTGTGTCTATTTGGAAGTATGTCATATTTCTTACTAAGAGTGTATTTATAAATGGCTTGTAAAAGTTTATCCATAAAGTGTTTATATATCATGAATCAGTAGCTACAGAGCATTTATGCTGCAGGTCAATAGGGTTACTTAAAAGTCTGTAACATTTACTGATGTGTTTATAAACACCTATAATGTGCTCTTTATGCCAAAAGCAATATACTATTTAGTACTCCTTTATTAATACTTTGTAAATGATATACTGTTAAGATAAACTGTAACCTGATGGAATCTTCAGCAATGTGGTGAAATAGCTTTTTTTATTGCATATATAAACAGTTCCCTCTAAAACAACTGTGAGAGAAAGCCTAGCTTGCATAGAAAAATCGGTGAAATAGGAAGAACCTTATTCTGGAGACGGATAAAGCCAGAAGTTTCTAGCAATAAACCCCTCAGTAGGCTCACATATAGGATGAATGTGAGCCTTGGTCCATGTAGGATCAAGAGGCTGAAGTGCTTGTACTAAATATCCTTTTATTTGAAATTTCCAAAGGTGTTCCTGGGAGTATCCTTTCACTTATGTTTCATGACTGAGTATGCTGAGAAGGAAGGAGAGGCCACCAGTTATTGCCTGAGTCTATTACATAGGAAACATTTAGCTCAGCCCTCAGCTCAGCCATGGACTTACCATTGGTTATGAAGAAAGTTATGTTGTTGGTACTTACAATGGTAAGTTTGTAATAGCCTTCTCTGGTGCAATGCCTGAGTGAGGGATATCACAAATGGGAGGTGATACCTAGAAGGATCTTTCTTCCAAGTAATGTGCTGAATTGTGCTTGAACTGGCTCAGACTTTTCCCGTCTATAGGATTCATCGCTTCTGACCCAACAGTGGAGCATGCCAAGAGCACATACAGCAAGAATCTCCATTCAGGATTGAGATAGTCCTGATTTGTGTATCACTGTTGCAAATGAACCTGTTCAGTCAGCAAAGTAGGGAAGCAATTGTGTGTGCAACTCTGTGTGCAAGAGTGTGTGTGTGTGTGCATGAATGCGCTTGCCTGTGTTTTGTCACCTCCTCCTCCTAAAAGCTGAGCACAAATATACCTCTAAAACAAGAGTGACTGGAAGGCTTTATTGGCGGTGTTTATACAATCCAGAGTGCTGACAATGAAAGAACAGGATGTCGAGGAAGATGCTGGTGATGTGCAAAGAACCAAAATTATTGTTTTTTCTGGTGCCACAGGAACTATCTTGCAAAGAAAAATGGGCTTTGACAAAGAAGGTAATGAGGAACCCCAGTTCTCTGTGTTTGTGTGTACACGCAGTGGAATTATAATTACACCACATGGCTGAATGTGCAAATGCACCACTCATAAGCAGCCAGGTTCAGCTCATTTGTATAATAAGAGGCATTGCAACATAAGATATTGGTTCCTGCGTCAGTTGGGGTATGAAGGATTAGCTGTGGCTTGAGTCAAAATTAATACCAAAATTGAAAATAAGCACTTGATTTGTTTTGTTTCTACTCTGGATCCTGGAGAAATTGCTCATTTTTCAGAGGTCGTATGTAGAACTTATGTCAGTCTTTACAGATCTAGGTTTTTGCTTACTCCATACCAATGGTAACGCTCTCTCCATTGCTGCAGACAGAAACTTTACTTAAGAAACATGCATGGTATATGAAAAATGTTTCTTTGACATTTGGGGAGGGGCTCATTGCTTCCAATGATGGAGGTCCTCCACACATCACTTAACCCGTCTTTTGCACAAAACTCCGAGACCTGTTGCTCAGTCTTATGTTGCTCAGAGTTGTTTTGTATCCAGGTGAAGAAAGAACTAAGTGCCACTATTCTTTTTTAGTAACATTTTTACACTAAAGTTTAGAGCCTGCAAGCACTTTATAATCAATAGGATCAGTTATATATGTTCACTGCTTGCTGTGTTACTGGTATATGACCCTTTTATTTTAATCTGGCTCACTCCAGGTTTCACCGTCTAAAAACGTTCTTGTTCTAGCAGGTGTTGAAATAAACCCCCCTGCCTCTAGAAATTCAAATCATGTGAATCTGTGGCTTGGCCCAAGCTCAGGGTTGGAAAATGAGAAGCAAGTGAGTGTGGGTAGGAGGACTTAGCCCCTGCTCCAGCTCCCTCCGCACCTCATGGAAAAGTTGCAGCCTCTTGCCGTCCTCCCACCCTCAACTAGCATGCAGGGTTCCGAGGCAAATAGTCCCCTTCCCCCAGCCTCGCATTCCTTTTTAAACAGAATAGCTGCAAAAACATTCATCATGCCATGAACAAGTATTAAGTCAAAATTCACTTTGGGCTGTAAATGTGCAAATAATTCTCTTTGACAAACTCCTGCTGCTGCTGTTGCTTACATGAATCAGCTTTGCAAGTTTGGAGACTAATTTTTGCAAATTGCAGCTTGGAAATGACAGGACCAGGCTAAAAAGACCCGCTAACACTGTGGAAATATAAATGAGATAGTAGCTTGCTGAAAGAGAATGGATCTCTGTCAGTACCAGATGTTGTAACAGTTTTGGGGCTGAAAGCGTGTTGAATAAAGTCAGAATTTTATACGCATTGGTCTGTGGAAAACACTGCCCTTTCTTCAATGCTGCTACTTTTTCTCTTTTGTCTGCTGCTTTTAGAGTAATTTTCCCACTGAGGACCCTGCATGAAACTGCTTAAGCAGTGGCAAGCCTTTGCAAGCAAGGCCCACGAGGAGATCAGAGAGGAACGTACTGGGAATCGTACTGGATTTTTAGGGAGATAACTCCCATCACTTCAGGATGCAATTATATGCAATTTTCTCACTCTCTCACAGACTTCTGAAAAAAGGGAAGGTTTAGAAGTTATCAGTCCCAAAGCAAGCTCTGTGGGGTTGATAAGAACATGCTGCACCCTTTGAACCTGAGGGGCAATCTTTAAAAAAAGTATTGCAGAGGGATTTAACCTTTTTGGTAAATGCAGTCACATGACATGGAAAGATGAAACTGAAATGTTTTCCTGACACGTTCCATCCAATTTGAAATGACCTAAGCACTGAAATCACTTTCTGTTGCTTTTTCCTTGCCTTGTTTGGTGGTCTTCATTGGAAAGCAATTTTCTTGTGCGAAGCTGCTCAAGCCTACCCAACCTGCCTGCATAATGGGTAAGGTGAAAGCACAGCATAGGATGCTCCAGCAGCCTGGGCCTCTGGAAAGGGAGACTCATGGTCATTTGGATTAAATATCATTTTGATCTTGCTGGCATTTTGCACCTTCACTTTTGGGCAATCCAGGCTTATTTATTCTTAAAAATTGAACTTGTGTTAAGTACTGTCTTGTGTCAGGGCATATATCTTTATGTCCTACATATGTATGTAGAACATATATATACACACAACTTGTAAACACTATTTTTATATATGTGTATATGTGTGTGTAAATAGCTTTTATGCTACTTACACAGCATAAGATACAAACATGCAACTTGTTATATATAGCATAACTTTATATATACATACAACCTGTAAACTCTATTTACATGCATATACATATATATGTGTGTATATATGTAAAAATAGCTTTTATGCCACTTCCTGTGGGTTTATCTAGCAAGCTTAAGGCTGTGTATGTTCTCTTGGGAAGGTGTTAGCCAGGGAGGATGTGCACTGGAGTCGTACCTGGTGAAAGATATGTGTGGGGGTGTTTCCTCCATCATCATAAAGGCCACATTTTGAAGTCCTAGGAATTTTCTCCCAAACCTTTCCAAACTTTGTTGTTTATTTTGAATGTGGCTGCTGTTTCCCTTAGCAGGTGCTGTGAGGACATGACTAATCAGGTGACAATGATTTAGTTTTTCTTGCAATCTCGCATCTCAGTTCAGTGTGGGAAATTATAGAGGCCTAAAACCCTTTCCTATTTCTGCTATACCCAGTGCCCAAGCATTTTGCTCAAGCTGAACTAAGTTAGGGCTTTACCTTAATTTATATCACTCCTTTTGGAGGAATATTTGTGTGCTAGGAGGGGGGCTGTGTTTATTCATCAGCGTGGTTAGGAACTATGTGCTGAGAAGCAGAGGAGGCTACAAGGTGGTAAACAGGGAATTTAAATTTCTGAAAGCTGTCTTAAACCTGTTCAAATCTCTGTGCTGTGTAGATAAGGCCAAGCTGTTGTATGAGCTGACACAGTAGGAACAAACTCCTGGCATATGCACAGCAGTTACAGCATTAGAATTGTAAAGCACCTTTTTTCTTTTTTTTTTTAATCAAGGTAGGAGCAAGTTTGAAAGCATGAATTGTGTTGTGTGTTTTCAGCTACAAACAGAAAAAATCAAGAGAGTTTGGAAAGGAGGTGAGGAATCTGAGCAAACACGAACAGTCTGGTCTAATCAATCTGGTTGCCTCAAATGTCATCACTGTTTTACCTCAATTACCTTTTAGTCTCAGGATATCACAGATTTTAGTGTCCTTTAAATGAGGGGGAAAAAAACCCTCTTCCCTGATGCAGTCCTTCCTTCAAGGAACAATAATGTAAAAACTGTGCCTAAACTGACTTTGACCTTTATCTTGGTGATTAAAATGTACAATGAGATGGAAGGAAGGGGTTTTGTTTTTCTGCTTAGAGACTTGCTTGTTTGGGTTGGTATAAACAGGTGACAGCAGGTGACCACCCTTTGGTATAAAGGGTTTGTTTTCTTTGGCTCCACAGCCAAGTAGGAATCTAACAGACTCAAAAACTTTGGAGAGTCTGACTTCTACCCAAAGGAGAACATGAGCATATTTTAAAATTGTGACTACTTCAGGTCTAAAACACATACAAAGCAAACATCACCGAGTCATGTAAGGATGTGATGTGTGCCACTCAGTAAAACACCTCCTAGCAAACTTGCACTCTGTCTGCTTCATTTCCTTCCTCCCTGCCTGCTCTGAGACGGGCTAATAGCAAAGCTCTGAGTAGTGTTTGAAGTGCTGCCTTTAAAATCTGAGAGCTATGGTCTAGCCCCGGTTATAGTAATGCTGCAGGAAAAAAAAAAAAAAAGTATTAATTTTCTGATTGTAAAAGTACTAATTTAACCTGAAACTCAGGTATAGCCATGCTTCTTAAGAAATTTATGAGCAGAATTTTCTGTTACGATGTTACAAAAACCAGCTGAAAGGGTAAAGGAAAAGACTGTGTGTGTATAAGGTCAAGTGTATTGCTCTGTGGCTGTACTCTCAAACAAAATGCTGGGATGTTCCCAGAAGGTGGAGGGAGCAGTGCAGAACCTGGAAATGTTATAAAATGGAGGGGATCAGAGGAAAAACGTGAAGGGACTTAGAGCAATTTCTTAAAAGCCATGGTCCACAAACATAGTAGCAGTCAGATTGTACGGAAGACCTCCTCACCCTACCGCACACTGTGCAGACAAAAATCTGGATCCTTTGATACCCGCCTTTGTGGTCCAGCCAGCTGTCGTGTTCACATCTGCTGCCGATGGCAAGCAAAGCTCTTCCCGTACTACCTGCTTCTTTAAAAAGTGGCTGCAGCCCATGGGGAAAGGACCAAGTGAGGACCACTGGGCTCTCTCCCAGCAAGAAGTTCTGTGTGCAAGGTCTAACAACAACACTGCAAAAGTAAAGCATCCCTTCAGGCAGTCATTTGAGGGAGATACCAAATAAGAGCATATATATTTATTAATCTGTGGATACTTTAAAGCACAAATATGCAACGTCTAATTAGACAGGAGTCAACATGGAGGCTACTCTGGAGTGCCAGAGTATCTCAGTCCACCCTGCGTGCGTGCTTGATGCTGCCGGTGCCATTGTCGCTAATTGTGCTGTGGGTGTTACCCAGCTCATTAGTGTCGAGCGACTACTGTTAGTAGGGAGGAACCTCCTACTTCTGGTCTTGAACTCGGGGGAAATCCTTGAAATAAGTAAAGGAGAGAAGATGCCGATGGCTGCTTTTGTCACACAACTCGGGCATCAGCAGAGAGAGAAAGATGTTAAAAATGAACTAATGAGAGTTGTTAACAACAGCAAAACTGCTGCCTCCAGGCAAAATTTTGCCAGCTTCAGTTTTCCTCTTTCAGCTCAATATACCGATTAAACTATGACCAAAGCAGAAAATGTTACAGTTTTGTTTTTTAAAGAACATAAATAAAAGCATTTTATAAACGCAGCGCTTTCCCTTTGTCCAGAAGGAATGAATATTTTGGCTTCTTCCACGAGATGCATTTGCCAAGAGGTATTCAGCTACTGTCCCAGCTTCATGATCCCCATAGCACGTATGCCTGAGAAATACAATCCTTCTCCTATTGTCTGCCTGCATTCCTTTCTGAATACAGTTGCAATTGCAGGCATGAAAAGCAATTGGAGATGGGAACATTTCTTGGCTTTAAAACTTGCTACATGCTAGCTCAGCCTGACTTCCAGCACAAACAATCAGGGGAAGAACTGATTCTGCCAGAGAATATGGGGTCCCACATCTGCACACGAAGGACTCTGCTGAGACTTGTGTACGACTGTCTTTCATTTTCTGCTGATATTAATTTACTCTGCTTGGTTAGCGTTGTTAAGACTCTGCACAAACCTGTTTTTCTTTTGTCCCCCATTGCGCTAACTCTATCCTAAATACAAAAGGGCTCTTGGGAAGAACATCCTATTGGGCTGTCATGTTGAACAGCTTCCATATCCAGATGATAATGATGGGAACTCTAGTGTTGTATAGGATCGGTGGGCAAGTAAGAATGACATTTCAGCACAATTCAATGTGTTAAAGCATTGCAAATATTCAGAAATGCCTGGAATCAAATATTCGGAAATCACAACTCGCTTTTAAAATATTGGTGTTTGATAGTGTTGATGTGTGTGCATTGGAAAGGAAAAGTACTGGTAAAAATCAAAGTTTTCTGCCTTTCCCTTTACTGAAAACCCAGGCTGTTTTCCTTCTATTAATTCTCCTGAAAGTTTATAGCTACCTATTACCTTGGACTGCAATGGCTTCAATTGGGGTTTTATAAACCTTTAGCCCTGTTGCTATAAAAACCTTCCACGTTTTTGCCAAACCTCCCTCAGAAAGATTACTGTTGCTTTGAAGATGCCAATAAAGGAAATTGCTTTTGAAGGAAAGAGCTAGGAAGACAACCCTAGACCCTTCATTTGGATTTCCTCCAGTCTTAAATTTGTTGGAACTGAAGAACAATCCCAAATATATCATAAAATGCACCATGGTCCAAGCAGCGAGGTCTCTCTGGGCAGTGCTTAGTCATGTTTCAGTGCCTCCCGCCCCTTCTTCAGCTTTGGAGCAAAAGCTCCAAAGAAAAACCCAACACCCTCCACCCCAAAACCAGCGCGAGCTATGAAGAATTTGGCACAGGGCTGCAGCTGACAGCGGGAGGTGATGAGCCATCCCGCTACATGGCACGGCCTCTATCAGTCAGCTGCTCGCAGGGGTGAAAAATCCCACATGGTGAGTAACAGGCCTGGAGCTCGTCTCCCTGTGCAGGTGGCCCCTGCCATTCTCTGCCGTCACTGAAAAGAGGTATCTCTCTTTCTCTCTTTCTCTCTTTCTTTCTCTCTTTCTCTCTTCTCTCTCTTCTCTCTTTCTCTCTTCTCTCTTTCTCTCTTTCTCTCTTTCTTTCTTTCTCTATCTGTGGGGGTTTTTTTCTCTTGTTTCTTTAACCCAAATCCTTTTGTACAACCTTCTTAAGAGTAGCATGTGCTGCTGGACCAACTGGAGGGTGCTGTGTCATGGCATAGACATGAAAAGATGAGGCAGAGAAGGGGCTGTCGTCTTTATCCGCAGAGACATACTGGAGTCTGGTTTAAACTGAAAAACGAACAAACTTGGAAAGTTAGTCGGAGTTCTATTATTAGCCCGGCCAAGCTGAAAAATGAGGCTGTGCAAATGAATGCATGTTCACTTGTACTTCTCGCCCAGATTTCCTAGATGGAGCCTGGAGAGCTCGAACTCGCGCCGGGAGCTCCAGGGGAGGTGAGAACTGACACAGAAGGCAGCATGGCCGCTACAAGTTGCACATTGCTGCTTCTCCTGCTGCTGTGATTTCTGTTCTTTCAGCCCTTCAGCAAGCAAGAACTTTAGATCAGACAGGCAAGTGACAATGTGTGAGTACATCTATCGGCCCTTTAATGAATGTAACGGAATCTACTGTATGTTGTCACCATATCCCCTGCCTGAATCCAGGTGCAGGGACGCTCAGGTCACCCTTTGCTGCCCAGCCTCCAGCAGGACCATCCTCTAAAGCTGACCAAGCAATGGTTGGTCTGATAAAGCATCCAAACCCAGCCTCGGTGGTGTCACTAGGCAGGCGAGGGAGGAATCAATGCTACGCACGTACAGATATCTCATCCCAAATTTATACAGTGAGCAGTGGCCTTAAAATGGCTTGTATCTGCATGGAAAGGGCCAGCAGAGCTGGGGCCGGGGAAGCAGCTGGGGTGAGTCCTTCATCTGTGCAGGGAAGGGAGAAGCTTGGACAGCAGAATGGGGAAAGTAGGTGGATTATTTGCTGAGGGGAAACAGACTGGCAGAGCAAAAGTTTAATCCTAATCTGCATCTCTCGAGCTGTGTATCAGTGTGTGAAAGTCCCTTCTGCCCCTCCCCTGCTCTGAGGATTGGGACAAACAATGAAGGAAAAAGTAATATGGCTTCTCACTAATGAAGCCACCAAATTTTTAATTTTTTTTTTAATTTATCTTTTATTTTGAAAGTATTTGAATATGTTGGATCACTTGATATTTTAAAATGTTTTGTAGCTACTTGACCACAAGAAACATTTTGTCAGTGGTATGTTGTGATGGGGCAGGGGGATTGTTAATCCCAGAAAATGGCCCGCTCTCTGGGCAGGCTGAATGCACAATAAAATGTGAGGTTTGGATGCACAATAGCACATCCAGTAACAAAACAGAGATGTAGCTCAATTACTTAAGTGAATTATCATGTAGAAATCAGCAGCCTATTTCTTTCTCTCCTTTTCTCCCCCCTTGTCTCAAGGGCAGCTGCTGTGCAGGAGGCCCCAGTACATGGACCCCAGCACGGGTCTCCACCAGAGCCCGGGGTTTCAGATCTGGGGAAGGGGCTGATGGAAAAACTGAGCTTGAAACAGCAGGCTCAAGTTCCAGTTAAGATGCTGGGAGCTCACTGGGTGTGTGGGCTCCTTCAGCCTCAGTGACTTCTCTGTCTAAACTCATGTAATTTCATCAGGTGATCCAGTATCTTCTGATATATTTAGAAAAAGTTGTGGTTACCTAAGTATGTGCACGAGACAGGTTTCCCTCCAACTTTCCAAAGCACGGAGTAGTTTAAGTTGGAAGGGACCTCTGGAAGTCTTTAGTCCAGGTTTTAATGTCTCCATAGATGGAGATTTCACAGACCCTTTGGGACACAAGTTCCAGTGCTGCCCCACTTTTGTGAATAACTTTTCAGGTGTCCAATTTTTTTGCTGCAACTTGTGACTGTTGCTTCTTGCCCTTTCACTGTGTATTGGAGAAAAACCAGTCTCTATCTCCTCTATAACTTCTCTTTAGAACCTCTATAACCTTTAATGAAATCTCTGTATAGTTTTTTTTTCATGGGGAGCTGCTTCCATATCTTGATGTTTGGCTCTTCTTATCATCTTCAAACTATATTCTTGTTATTAACTTGTTACATCAAATTGGATTTAGTGGTTGGACATGCAAAAATATCTGTATGCCTGAGACTTTGTATCCCTGTGACTTCCCTGACCCATAGTTAGCTGCTCAATGAGGTTGTGTGGAGCTGCATGGCTCTGCCTTCAGGCAGCTCTTCCAGAGCTCAGCCCTTTGCTGGTATATTCATCACATCCTGTGTTTTTCTGGTCTGGTTGACCTCTTTTGAGGTCAACTCAATCAAATCACTACTATTCAAGATTTCAGAATGCAACAGACAAACAGGGACCCAATTCTCTTTTGATAAAACATTCTTCTGTGATAATGGTGATACTTTGGTTTTTCTTGTAGTTATCAAGATGCTTTTCTTTTCTGTATGCATCAAAGAAGTAATAATTTGACTTGTCTTCCTTGAGTAATGATTTTGTCTTATACTTTTTTCAGTTACATTTATCTTCAAGGCATTGATTTAATTCCTTTTTAAATTTTTTTAAAGTTCTTTCTCCTCACACTTATTTTGTAGTGATTCTGAATGAATTATACTGGCTTTGTAATTATTTTAAATAGACACTATTTTTACACGTAGTGCCCCAAAAAAGGTAAAAACCTTAGGCTAAACTACTTTAAAGATAACTTTCCCTGCACCCTCAGGACATTTTTTGAAATACTGCTTTGTTAGTAGTTTTACTGAATGTATTAACTACAGTAACTGATTGTTTCCTTGTTCTGTGGATAGTTCCTAACCTTCCCACACACCACCACTCACAGGAGACCCTCAGAGCTGGTACTCTCCATTGCCTGGGGTGGGTGGGAGTGGGAGCCCAGCCCCTTGGCTCCAGCCCACCCCTGTGCAGGACTGATGGGCTCAGAGAGAGTGCATGCACAAGGGAGACTTACTGTAGACCAGACTGGTTTAATTTTCCCAGATCTCTGGGTGGAGGATTGAGCCAGCAATTTAGTTTACTAAGTCCCTGGAAATTGCGGACAGCTCTGTACACTGCCAATCAGGGCCTCACAGAAGGGTTGCAAAGAGGAGAAGGTGGTAGTGTTCCTGTCGGCATGGATTTACTGTACAGATGTTGAGCTTGCTTTGGACTCAGAGCAGCAAATTTCCATTCATGGCATACAGCCGATAGTGCATTAAGTCAGTCCCTGTAACCAGTGGAATAATTTATTTACTTAAGTTTGGTTCCCAAGACTGTGTAGCAATGTGAATGTAGCCTGATTACATGACCTAACTCGGGACTGGAGCTCTGCCTACTTACACATAGCATCCTATAGATGGTGAAGATTATTCACTCAGACATTGTGTCACCAGAAGACCAGACCCCACCTCTGACACTGTGCTGGTTTCAGCCAGGATAGAGTTAATTTTCTTCATGGTAGCTAGTATGGGGCTATGGTTTGGATTTGTGCTGGAAACAGTGCTGGTAACACAGGGATGTTTTGGTTACTGCTGAGCGGTGCTTACACAGAGTCAAGGCCTCTTCTGCTCCTCACCCCAGCCCATCAGCGAGCAGGCTGCAGGGAGGCACAAGGAGCTGGGAGGGGACACGGTTAGGACAGGTGACCCCAATTGACCCAAGGGATATTCCAGACCATAGGATGTCATGCTCAGCATATAGAGCTGGGGGAAGAAGGAAGGGGGGATGTTCGGAGTGATGGCGTTTGTCTTCCCAAGTCACCGTTAGGCACGATGCAGGCCTGCTTTCCTGGAGATGGCTGAACACCTCCCTGCCCATGGGAAGTGGTAAATGAATTCCTTGGTTTGCTTTGCTTACCTGTGCGGCTTTTGCTTTATTTATTAAACTGCCTTTACCTCAACCCACCAGTTTTCTCACTTTTACTCTTCCAATTCTCTCCCCCATCCCAACGCAGGGCGGTGAGCAAGCGACTGTGTGGGGCTGAGCTGCTGGCTGGGGTTAAGCCACAACAGGGACCCAGAGTTAGGTGACCTAGATGTTGTGCATGGTTGCAGTGGATCTACTGGACTTTGAGAGTGGCTCAGGTCATCTATGCAGCTGTAACCATGAGCTGTAGGAGAAATAGGAACTGTTGTGTGAGGGTACAAGCTGCACTGGAGAATGTCCCCGAGTCTTTTTTTTTTTTTCCCCCCTTCATTATTTTGTTCTTTCATCCTTTTATGTTTTAGGTGATGGTTCTAAATGTTTCATTGTTAGTACTAGTCAAACATAATTTTGCACAGCACAACCAGATGACCACAAAATCCCATCATTTGAGATATAATGTTCACTGTAATAATAGTTACATCATGTAACTTGTGACAGTGATGGTCGTAGCTGTCATTAGGGGAGATGCAGCAATGTGACAGGGACTGGGTTTTTATGCTGGTAAAAGAAAAAGCTATAAAAAACGTGTCATGAATTCACATCCATTTGAGTAATTTCACAGAATTACCAGTGAGAAAATTAACCCATTCAGACCTAGAAAAGAGATATTTGAAGACAAACACATATTTGACACCTCAAGACACCTATCTAGACCTCAGAGAATCTAAAATACTAGTTTCAAATTTTGAAGTTTAAGTACCATGTCCAAAAAGGGGCCTGATTATGGAATAAACTTCCAGAGGAAAATGGACAAAGCCAAAGTCTGACCAATTTAGGAAATTGCTGTAGCTCTGTCCTCTTATGCAGCACTGCAGGAAAATGAAATTTGCTTTCAGCCTCACTGGAAATAAGCACACGTGGACTCATTTCACATGGGATTCTGCATACACCAAAAATGACAAAGAACCAGAAATCCCACAGGGATTTAGAGTTCACTAATCTACTTTACATTTCAGATGTTCTGATACCATGGTGATGGGCAACAGTAGAAAGACCTAAAATAGAGTATAAGTGTTTTCAACAGCTTTCTCTTACTAAGTGCACTTCATACTATCATGAGAAAGTCCTCTTGATTTTTTTCCTCTTTCTCCCACTTCAAATAAATTGTCTAGTACCTAAAAGGTCATTTTGAAGAACTTTGCTTTTCTATAAATTACTGGATTTTGTAAAAACACTGAATGTAAGTGACAATCTCTAGTCTGTCTGTATTTAGTATCTTACTTTTAGACTCCTAAGAGAGAGCCTTTAACAATTTTCTCAAAAGGAATGGGGTGAGAGAGAGAAAGGGAAGGGGAGGATACTGTACCACGTTTTCTTTCTGAATTTTCCATGTATCTTGAACAAGAAAGGAATGAATATCCCAGAATAATTAGTGTAATGATAATAAAGAAGGCTGTGAAAAGCTTTATCTTCTAAAAAACGTGTTTGTTGTTTCTCTCTGCAGAGTGCTGTAAATGGCATCCTGTCTGGTGTGTATGCAGCTTTCTGATAGAGTTGCATTTGAATAGAAAGCAGCGAGTTTTGTGGGATTTTGCTGATCTTCTAATTACTTTTTTCCCCTGTCTTCTGGAGCTAATCTTACGTCTGACTTCAATAATTTTGAAGGTATTTAAGGTTTGTACATTACTTGATGGGGTTCAGTTTATTAACACTTCTGTCTACTTAAATCTACTACATGATCCCAGTGGTGACAAACTAGCAACTACAATTATTGCCTGTAATTGAGAAGTGACACTGCACATGTAGGGCTGGCTCTCAACTTGCTCCAGACAATGGAGCCTCTGTACAGAACAGCGGGGTTTTTAAAGGCTGGATTTAAAGTCAAAACATCACTTTCTGTTAAAGAGGCATTCTGTGCATGTAGGATGTGCTAAGCCTCTTGCAGGAGCAAGTCTCCTACCTTTAATTTCTTTTCATACCTTTCTCTTACCTATTTTCCCCTTTACCTTTCAATTTTCCTCTGTGCTCCAGATAACTTTCCCTTCCTTTGGTGCCACTGTGATGCTCAATGGCCCATTCTAATGCAATATTTAGGTGCCTCCTGGCTGTGGTTTAAAAGTTGTTTTAACATTTTCTGCACTAAAGTAGATTTTTCTTATAACCCAACAATTCTCAGTTCTTAGCTCCTTAGGCTCCTGTAGTTAAAACTTCCAGAGCCATGCCAAAGCCCAAGATCTCAGTGGCTCATATCCCATTTTCAGCATCAGGTATTTTTATCCGGCAGTATCTTGTCCTTTTACATCATTCAGCATCAGTACTAGTTCCCTCTTATTTTTCACGTGCTAAATAGCACTAGGAGGCAGATGAGCATTTATACAGAATACTTGCTGTATTACTTTTTTTTGTGTGTAAGAGTGGTATGAGATTAATGCTGAGTGTGAGGCAGGCATTTAAAACTGTGCTGGGAGGAGAAGTTGAAAAGACTCTGAGAAAGCAGGAGGATTATTTCTTTTGCTTCTGTTTAATATCTGACAAATCTCCTTGGTTTCCCATCTCCTACTGAAGTCCAGGAAAGAGTAAAATGAGAGCTCTCAATGCCTACTCAAGATTATTCCATTTCAGATGTTACTGAAGCACTGCGTAAATTGCTCCTAAGAAAGCACAGGATCACTTGACCTTTTTGACGCTCGCTGCGACTGCTTTGTCATCTATTCTTCATTATAATACCATTTTCAATGGTGCAAAGCTTGTAGCATAATCTGCTGCTCCAATATTTGGGGCAGTGCCCTACTTGCTTTCAGGCCTGTCAGTCTTGGCAGGCGAGCGGAAATCTCTGGGGAAATGTTGGAGCTCAGACTTTAATCTGCACTGCGATGGACTCTTGTCATCGCTTTCCAGGCACTTTGCTTCAGGCCTTCAACTGATGCAATTTGTGATTTTAGAAAGTGGGGGATCTGTATGAATTACAGTTTGCATTTCTTCCTCATGTGCGCCGATTCACAGTGTCCTGTAACCACAGCAATGAAGTGCCAGTTACAGATTTACCCATGCCAAACCAGGCAATGTTGGGATATATCAATAACCCATTTTACAGAAAAGGAGGTGAGAAAGATTAAATGATTTCTCCTGATTAATGCATGCAGGATAAAGCACTGGTGAAAAAGGCAGCTGAGCTGATGTTGATGATGAGCTCATTGCTTCTCAAAGGTGTGATCCTTCCCCATCCTTTGTCTCCTTCTGTCAACCTCCCAGCCCTTGACAAGTCCATTGAGCTTTCTGAGCTCCAGAACACCATTATTTTTCCTTGGTTAGCTTTATGTAGCAAAGGGAGCTGCAGGGAGAGGTGAGGGTTGAATGGGAATGGGCAGGTACTTGGCCAGGGGATGGCAGGGGCGGGCATAACCACTTTTTCCAGTGGCAGCCACAACTGCACCACACTGCAAGCACCAAGAGCAAAACAGTCTTCCCCCATCCCCTGTCTTTCTGAAAGTTCAGGCAGAAATAATTTCTTTATGAAAGGCATCTGGCTGGGGTGAAGAAATAGGTCAGTACTGATACCCAGCTCTTTCTCCATCATGACATCTTGTGATATGTAAAGTGTCATGCAAAAACCTCATTAGCTGGTGCCTTGATTTGTTCCTTGAATTACTGCATTGCCCACACAGTAATTGCCGTTTACAACTGGTGGAGCAGACCCTCTCCCTGCACTGTCACTGCTGTGGTCACCAGAACCCATGTGGCTAGGTCAGCGTGAGGCACAAGCACCTGTAGTTTCAGCGCATGGGTACCTGCAGCCATCCCCTCCTCTCCAGCTCCTCTTGCGCTGCTCACCTTGCACCCAGCCACAGCAGCACGGGGAAAACCAATACAGCAGGCCACCCTCCCAACTCCTTTCCCTTTGTTCCCCAGGGTGCAAGACAGCCCATCTTTCTGGCAGTATATTTCATGAGATGGCATATTTGTAATCGATTAATTCTGCACTGGAAGCACACCCATCATTCTTGGCAACATATGGCAACTAATCTCTCCTTAAGCAGTTGATTAGGCACCATTTATATGCACGTGTCGCCCTTTGCACACTGAAGCGGCTGCGGTTCCTGTAGGAAGCTGTTTGTTCTGGGCTGTCTTTCTGCTTCCTTTGTGTGGAAAAATGAAATGTTTCATACTCGTTTCTTTGTGTATGTTCTTTTTAAAGAACGAAAATAATGAGGTGCTGCGCTGGGATGCAAGGCTGGGGTAAAAGAGTGATCCAGTCTGTGAGGCACTGGGCGCAGGTTGAGACGAGCAGGGGGTCAGCTTTTTGACTCTCTATGTGATTACAGGGCTAAGGGTTAATTTGGCAGGAATTGTCCTCCCTGTGCACTAAGGAGGGGCAGGAATGAGGCACCTTGGAAGAACTGATCAGGCAAATTATTCAGAAGGCACTTGTATGCTAAATGCAATTTGCTAGCCAGCATTAGCAATTTCTAAATTTAAGAGCACTAATCTACTGTATTTGAAACTTAAAAGATGTTAGTGCTTGGTCTTAACAAAAAAAAAGGAAAATAAAAAAAAATCACAGTGTGTTTTTTGGTTCCTGCATGGGTTTTACTGGCCCTTATTTGTTTACTGCTCACATTGCTAAGCATCATCCAGAGTACTACAAGAAGCCATTTTATGTAGGGAGAAATAGGTATTGCTGCAGACTGCAGGCATCTGAAAATTTAAAAGGAAAAAAGGAAAAAAAAATTGAGCCATCCATTACAGGAGGCAGACTGTGTGGCATGGAAATTATAGTGCCCTTCACCTATTATTATCATTTATTGTTTTGTATTACAATCATTTCTGCAACCCCCCAATCAGAGCTCTCTTATGTTAGGCACTCTCCAGACCATCCCATGAAATGGTCCTTACTTCACGGTGCTCATAATTGATATCAAAGGCCATGGAAGTTTGGGACTGGAATTGCTCTTGCTTTTCTATTATGAATAGGGAGGTACAGCAAGGATAAATGAAGTTCTAGAGGTAAAAAACAGGGTCTGAATTCTTGAATGTCAGATCCAATGCTGCAGTGAAAAGATATCTTTCTTCCCTCACTGAACTTCTAGTTTAGTATCTTGTGTCTGATGTCTGGATGGCATTCTAACAACTTCAGCGGGAAAAATGTGTAATGGACAATCAATAAACTGTTTGTTGGGGAAATTTTCTCCTACCAGAATGATAAAATCAGGAACTGAAGAGGCATGGGAAGACATTTCAGAGCCGTTCATCAATTATCACTGCTATTTAGTTTCCTGAAATTGGAATGGAAAACTTGGTGCCTGAGTTGGTTTGAAGACACAAAAAGCGCATGTTGTTCCATTACCTCTAACTTTGGTAAACTCCTTGTAAGTCTATGACAAATTACTAATCAGTCTGCAATTTTTCATACCTGTCTTGTCTCTATTTTGCTGTGCTTTTGTGTGATTACTGCATATTCAATCTCACAGCATCTTGTAAATGGTGTATCAGCCTTATTGAACATGGCGTGCCCTCCTGCATTAGATGAGCTGAGTCCAACCTTGGGTGTTCGCGTGCGGATGAGTTGAGCACGTGCGTATGAGGGCTGAGCTTTCCCTGCTCCCTCAGTGCAGGAGACAGATTGCTGAAGTCAGGCTCATAACTAAAAGGCTCTGAATTCCCCCCAGTAAGCTGGAATTTCTCCCACTCATAACAGCAGTTGTGTAGTGTTTCAAATAGCTTCAGAATTTCCTCTAGTGTTTACTGTCTTCTGTTAAGTTTAATGTCCTTTTGCTTTAGAAGCAAGTATAAATGCATTAACTACAAATAATACACAGCAAAAGCAATGTTGTAACATGACTGGTTTGCTTAATCTGTCTGTGAATGACTCTCTCCCCCATCACCAGCCTCGTTAACCAAATCTAATTTTTGTTTCTTTCCCACTGTGATTGCTTTTTTGTTGTATACAGCTGATAAATTCCATACTTTCAATGTAATATATTACAGATTTCTGTTTGAATTCTTTAGGATCCTAATGAGGAAAGCCTGAGACCCAAGGTGCAGCAAGAGCAGGGACAGCTGTGAGAGGGCTTTTCATGTTTATTACTCCATTGCTGCTCATGAGCTCCACCTGGATCTGGGTCCAGCTGAATTGGGTGCACTACACATGTGACAGGAAGGCATTGCCACCTTCTGCAAACTCTCTACAGGCTGAGTGCCTGTGCTGGTTTCAGCCAGGATAGAGTTAATTTTCTTCATGGTAGCTAGTATGGGGCTATGGTTTGCATTTGTGCTGGAAACAGTGCTGGTAACACAGGGATGTTTTGGTTACTGCTGAGCAGTGCTTACACAGAGTCAAGGCCTCTTCTGCTCCTCACCCCACCCCACCAGCGAGCAGGCTGCAGGGAGGCACAAGGAGCTGGGAGGGGACACGGTTAGGACAGGTGACCCCAATTGACCCAAGGGATATTCCAGACCATAGGATGTCATGCTCAGCATATAGAGCTGGGGGAAGAAGGAAGGGGGGATGTTCGGAGTGATGGCGTTTGTCTTCCCAAGTCACCGTTAGGCACGATGCAGGCCTGCTTTCCTGGAGATGGCTGAACACCTCCCTGCCCATGGGAAGTGGTGAACGAATTCCTTGGTTTGCTTTGCTTGTGTGCATGGCTTTCACTTTCCCTATTAAACTGCCTTTATCTCAACCCACCAGTTTTCTCACTTTTACTCTTCTGATTCTCTTCCCCATCGCAGCAGGGGGGAGTGAGAAAGCGACTGTGTGGGGCTGAGCTGCTGGCTGGGGTTAAGCCACGTCAACACCCAAGAGGGTTAAGGTGTAGGGAAAAAGCACTAAGCTACATACCAACATTACAAGGTGCCTTCATGTACTAGGGACAGATATATGTGATAGAAAGCTTTTTTTTTTTTTACAGCCGTCATTGCAGTGTCTCCTGGCTGCTGTGGGAGCAGGTGACTTACTGCGTCAGTTAGCAAATGGGACAGGTTTGCTGCCTTTTGGAGACATGGGTGTACAGGCATAGCCCCAAGGCTGCCCACTTTAATGGGCTCTCTGCTATCCATCTTGTTTATGGCATTCCAGAGAAAAGAGGTCCTGTGTGGGACAAGCAGATGATGCTAATGGCCAACAGTTTACTTGGCTGACTTCCATTTGGGAGTCTGAAAGGATGGGACTGTTGTGATGTTGGCTGTGGGGCTAAAGCCTTAGAAAGTGAAAGGTGGCAAAAAGGCATGCATTCAAGGATCAGAAGCTCCTTGAGGCCACAGAGAACAGCACAAAATCAAGAAACCCTCAGTCATGATAGGAGATGCTGTACGCAGGAGACTGAGTGATTAGATAAGTCTTGTTTGCCACACTTCTGCAGGGATGAAGATGTGTTAGAAGGAGTTTTGAAGTAACCCAGGCCCCAAGTGAAGGAAACAGTCAGATGGGATTAACATAGTGATGGCTGTTTGTATGCCAAAGTGACATAAGGATGAAGTTAAAAGGCCAGAAGCTCAAGAGAGAAGTGGACTTTGTGTGTTGGCTGGGAGAAAAAGCAAAGTGAGAAGGAAGAAAGAAGGGAAAAGGAGGCAGAGGCAAGGGAGTTGAGAGGTTGCTACAACTTGAAAAAGTCATTAGAAGTGCTACCATATTAAATGAAGGAGGGCATCAAGGGGGAATATTTTGCTTTTTCAGAAGTCTTGAAGAACTGTACTAATAAAGTAAGGTGAGCACACAAGGTCAAGGAGGCCAAAAATGAGCAATGAGACAGCTTTACTGTTCTGACAGATACATGGCTCTCCACCTGCCATGGCCCAGATGTGGGACAAAGATCTGAAGTAAGAGGCATAAGATAAATAGTGCAGGAAGGCTTTAAATTATAAGGGATCAATTTCTCTGACATAAATAAAGTCTCTTTAACCTCAGTTCCCCCATGAGTCAGCATTTCCAACTGGAAATGATTTACACAAAAAACCAAGAGATATTAGAGACATGATTGCAAGTGGAGAATGTAAATTTAAGAAAATCAGTACTTAGCTAAGAATGATGGAATAAGATGCGACAATTCTGTGGTTAAACAGGTCTCTACAGTCATTAGCCTGTGAGCAGGGCAAAATTCCGAGTGCATTGTTCCCCAAATTATGGTTCAAAACTTCCTGACTTCAAGGAGAGTCTCTGCTCATTCTACTTCTATTAAAGGTAAGATCTGTTTTAAGCCAGGCTCTCAAGGGATGGGACTTTCCTAGACTCATATAGATCTACCCTCCTTTTCGGAAGTGTGGAATGATGACACTTGCCTATTAACCCATGAACTTAGAGTGAGCAGGGACTGACCTCTACTGTGCTACCACTTAAGTTATCCAATTTTATTTCATTTGCACTCATAATTTGCTGCCAAGGTGACATCGAGTGCTCATGACAATGAGGACATGTTATTTAGGGCAAGGGAAAAAGAATAAACATGGGCTGGAAATCTGAGCTGGAGATAAGGTTGTCTGAAGGGGCGATGAAACACAAAACAAAGATGGTTGTAGGGTAGGACTTCTTCAGCCTCTGGTTGAGATGCCTGTAGGCTGTAAATCTGTGTTGGTCAAACTGCTTGTATGATACCCACAACCTGTTTTTAGAAACCTTGCTAGAGGTTTGTTTAGGATTAATTTTTGCCATGTAGGTTTTGTTTATTTTTTCTTGTTGTACTTTTCCTTGCTTGTGTTTATTCTTCAAAACTCATAAAGGACCAGCGCAACTCCCCCAGGCCACTGACTATCCTGGGACCAGTTCAGACTGAGTGTGTAATCAAACTGTTTTTTCTAATACTTGTACTCTAAGATCTTTTTGACTTAATATTGCAGCCATAAAAGCCTTGACTATTTTGGGTTATCCTTACACATAACCAACTTTCTCATCTTTGTACTTCTTACACCTCCCACCATAACGTGATTTGGAAATGCTTGAAGCAGCAGTGCTATTCTGTGCTGCTCAGACAGTCCTGGGGAGCCAGAGGCTGCAGACACCTGGAAGTGGCTGTGGTGGCAGCTTCTCTTATTCATGTAATGAGCAAGAATCTTGCTCAGGTGCAGCTAAAGGATGTCTAAAGTGTGAACTGTGCCATAACCAGTATGCTGGCTTTCCTCAAGGAGATGCACAATGATGCAGCTTTTGTTCTATAACTCAGACGAACAGACACTGCATCGAAGAGGGTGATACCTGCAGTAGGGTCAGTGACTCGTGAGAAAGGCTCAGAAGCTGTCTCTGCTGAAGCACTGGTTATGACTCTGGGATTACCTGAGTGGGGAAGGAATGAGCATGCTATTTCAAGCATTGTACAGGTGATAGCCAAGCTGTGGTGACCTTCCACATCCACATTCCTAGCCAGTTGTTACTGCAAAGTAAAACATGCAATTTTACTCTACATCTATTTGTTTTAAAGGCCACGTTTTCCTGTTTATAGTGTTTCAATGATATATATTTTTTAACAGCTTTTAGAAACCAAAAACCCTTCAGCCTCAACGGTCCCAAATGACAGAAAGCTTCAGAGAAATTTATGCTCACTGCTCACATTAACCCCGTGCTGTCACAATTGGGAATGGCGGGAGGCCAAGACAAGCAAACAGGATTTGGAGAAGCTCATAGGAACTGCTGGGCTTGAACCTCCCAGTGTGGTCTTAAGGTCAGAAATCACAGCTGTTTCTCACAACTCATGCTCACAGCCCTGGTAAGTCCTAGACACTTCTTCTGGGCAAATGATCTCCTGGAAGAGGGAAAAGGGAGGGGACGAAGACCAGAAAGGCTAAGATTGGCCTGCCATTTTTGTAGCACTTTGAGCTATAAAAATGAATGGGGAAAAATGCCTATTTTAAATGCTGAAATAAGTCCCAATAATTTTCTATATTTCTCTTCATTTTACAGCATTAGCTGTGAGTACTTTTAATGAGTCTTTTTATGAAAACCTCTTTGGTGTGGGGGGAAGTTATTAAGCCTCCTACAAAGGGATTTTATGGTTTTAATTATAAACAGGTAATGGAGGCTATGTAAAAATTACCTTTTGACTTTGCAATAAAACCCATTTCCCCCAAGGTAAGAACTCCATAAAGAGAGAATTACACAGCAAGGGAATGGAGAAGTCAGCTCTGAAATCACAAGGTGCCTGCACAACAGCAGCTTTTGAGAAGCCCTAGGGATCCATCAACCTTATTCTGCGCTCTGTCTGTCTGCTGCAGGCCAAGGAAACTGCAGAGGGCAATGCAAGGTTGCAGGGTTGCCCAGGCTGTCTAACTACATTGCATTAGAGCAGCCTCAGGACTTCTTTAACTTTGTTAAGTTACATATTGACCACCCAAAACCCACAGCTGGAGACTGATGCATAGTGGAGGGATATAACAGCTCTGCTTCTTTCCTTTGAGCTGTGCAGTGAGCTGTTGTGGTTGGAAAGATACACTTTTTTTTTTTTTTCCTGGATAATATTCCTAGACTTAACCCGCCCTGGATTTCTCACTGGGCTTTGCCCACTCTGCAGCAGGAATCGCTTGCATCTCAATCATGGAGAAAGCCCCTGTATTGGAAAAGCTTTCTCTTTCAGTGTTTTTTCACCACAAAGAAATAATACTTTTCTGCTAGCACTGTGCTGGAGAGGTAAAGTCAATGTTTGACCTCTCAGTACAGCCAAGGCCAGTAGCCGGAACTGCCCTGTTCTCTGTCTTGAAGGAAAAACAGTGGTTTGCCTCCTAATGTCAAATGCACATTTTCCTGATTATTAGAGGAGGCATTTTCTTGGCACTAAGAGCCAGTGCTGGCATTTAGCGCTGAGCTCAGCCATGCTGGTCCTCCAGACTTCTTATGACATTGAGTAAGTCACTTAATTTTCCTTTGCCTCACTGTTTCTCCCCTCTTCCTTCCTTCTTCTATTCCTTCATGTCCACAAGGAGGTTAAGCCTTGATGAATGGGTTGTCTTTTAGTATAAGGTCAAGTGATTCAAAGAGACTGAGTTACTGTGACTTAATGAGTTAACTACATCACTTGTCTGTCAGCAAGAACTGACTGTACATGTGCTCTTAGCTGGTTCCTGCTAGGAAATACAGCATGTTGTTATAAAACACCTTAACTAGAGTTACCTCAGCCAAGGGTCTACTGCATTTGAAATCAGGAAATAAGGAAAGGCTCCTGAAAGCAAAGACTCTGAAGTAAAAACATTTATAGAAAACGTGAAAACTCTTTTTTCAGAGTGCATCCCTGGTGTCCAAACATGCTTGTGTCCCCCTTGCAGCAGAGGTCAGCGAGGCAACTTCAGGACCCTGTCTTGCAGCGAGAAATCTCCTGGGGGATATCAGGTAAGTCATGCACTTGGGCCAGCAGTACACGAGCAGCAAAACTAGGAAAACCATAATAAACTTAGGTAGGTGGCTGGAAACTGGCTGAGTAGTGACTCTTTCAGAGAGATCAGCCAGCACCATACTGGTGGGCTTTTGGCAGTGCTGGCTGGCAGGGAGCAGCCATGTCACCCACGGTCACATGTGAGTGGCTCCACTGTGAGACCTCAGGCTCCTTCCAGGCATCTGGGTATTACTACAATGCTCTACTCCAGACCAACTATCTACACCATCTCTAGAAGTGGCTAGTTACTTGACTAAGTTAATACACAGTTGGTCAATATAAGTTTTAACTGCCGCCTTTGAGTTGGAAGACTAAGAAAGAGGTGAAGAGGAAAAAATCACAGCACTGGAGACTGTAATTTGCTGTCTTTTAGCTCTCCCTGTATATCATTTATAAGGATATATAGACTGTTATGGCTCATCTGTATCCCTCTAATCATTAATGAGGTGCCTTTCATGCCCTAAAGTTAAAGTCATAAACGTAAAGTGTGTTTTCTACTGCAGGTCCATTTTAGTTCTTCATACAAATGTCCTAGTGCCCTTTATAATGTATTTGCTATAAATCCTAACAGCATTATTTGTTTTGTTTTTCTATCTAAATGCAATGTTGAGTGGAAACAGCCTCATTATCTCCCTATTTCTAAAGAGAATTCACTGTCTTTGAAAGGTGCTATATTAACCAGCCCTAGAGATAGAAATCCCTGTGCATACAGAAGAGGGACAGCACAGGCAGGCAAATGGAGCCTCCCCCTTCCTTGCTGTTGTGCTTTAAGTGATGAATGAGCACTACTTCACTTATCTGTCCCAGACTTGTGGGTTCAGCAGCGAGCAGGCTCATCCACACCTTGTCTTTTCCCTTGCTAAAAGCAGTGCCAGATGAAAGATTTTACCAAATCCAGGGAAACAATTTTTTTTTTTTTTTTTTTTTTACAAACTAGGTTTCCTCTTTTTTGACTTTGAGACAGCTTATAACAAGCTAAGCCTTGTTCTTTTATTTGTATTAATCACTTTAATCACAGTAGTATCTGACAGTTAACTGAGTCCCCATTGTAGCAGACTTGGATTTTTTGAGGTCTCACTCCCAGGGTGTTTTCGTGGTTGTCTCTGAGGCTTCTTTGCTTTCCTGCATTTTGCTTTTAAACTCTCTAGCAAGCTACAATCCCACCAGTCAACATCCGTAACATGCTGCAACGTCAAGGAAATTCTTCAGGTCACATTCTTCAGTTCCTGCACGAGCCAGCCTGCGCGCCTGTAGCGTGGGTATTTGGTGGTTCATTTCTTCCCCCCCTCCAGGCTGATTTACGAACTCGGGAAGTCTCGCTAGGCCTTAGCATAAGTGTAATGAGTTGGGCAGTTAAGCAACCCTTGGCTGTGCCAGGAACTCTTGCACAGCTAAGACAAGGGGATATGCTGTGTGTCTCAAGGACTGCTGCTGCCCAGCAGAGATGGGGGGACAGGAGCAGAGATGGCCAGTTCTCATAACCTGCAGCCAGTTCTCTCTCATAACAACCTTGAGACGTTACAGTCCTCCCCTGACCATCTTGGAGCATCCCATATCTATTTTTTAAGTTATTCTCAGAGAGCCTCGGAACTTTCCTTATCTGCATATGAAACAGTACCAGCGCAGCTGGGATTCCAGCAATTTGATGACAAAAGTCAATCATCTCCCAAACCTATAAGCAGTGGTACTAAGTGACGCCCTTTGAGCTCTCCTGGACCGCAGTGGGCTGTGACCAGCATCTCCCTCTGAGCGGGATGTGTCTCGGAACTCACAAACTTTCCTGTTTGCGAAAATCGGACGTCTGTCACCAAAAGGTGACACGACCGGGGGTGATTTTCTCCGCTCCTTGAGGCTCAACCCTTCACCCGCTGAGAAAGATACCGAAGCATTTGAAGTGAATCTTTTCACTGACCTCAAGGGGAATTTTTAGCAGGTATACCTCTTTTACTCTCTTATATGTATATCACAGTGTCTTTATGCATGCACGTGTACTAACCTGAATAGTCTATAATAAGTATATTATAGCAAGGATATTATAACTTATTACTTTCAAATTTATACTTAAATTACTGTCATGAATTTTATTCAACTGTGATTGAATTTTAGGCTGCTGCTATACTCATAATCCCTTTAGATATAAACCGTTGACCAAGTCTTGGACTAGGAATTGATGCAGCCACACTTAGACTCCAGCAGGAGTTTAGAAAGCAAGGTGGTCTTCTCTGAACCTTGTGACTCAATGGGAGGGTCTCCCCTACTTTTCCACATTTCCAATCTTTGCAAAAATCACAAGAAATTAATTCTAACTCAATTTTTTCTTCATAATATTTCCTTTTACACTATTACTTTTCGGTTTCTATATACATAAATTTAGTCTGGTTCTAATTTAATTTTCCTGAGTGCATTTCATCCACGTATTAAATATATAGAGCGAACCTTGCTATCAAATGCTGTGAAGTCGCACTTTTATATAAATTTCTATTAAATCCTTTTTCTATTGCTAATACAATTGGAGGTGATTCTTTAAGCGATCCTAACCCCTCTTGTCTCTTTCTCATTCCCACCCCGCAACAGGGTAGTGCTTCAGACAGCTGAACTTTCACTACAACTGTCTTAAGTCAGGGTGTACAATTTGGTTTCAAGGAGGTTTAACTCAACTCATGTTAGCATTTTAAACAGCGCTAGGAAAGTAAGTTTGGTTACCCAAGATTCATAAGGCCTAGCCCACAATTTAAGTGCCATGTTGAGGTCTGTAACCTTTTGCAATACCTTTCCTTCTTTTTTGAGAAGTCTCTCATTACCCAGTCAGCCCTGACTTGTCTGGAAAGCAAACGTGATGCCCTGTTCACACCCTCCATGATGCCTCATGAGATAACGAAGTAGGATAGTTAACTGAGAAAATTCATTGGGAAGCAGGTTGACATGCAGTCATCCCAGATTTCTTCATAAAAAAATTTTTCCTGGCAAGAAAAGGAATCTGTTACCAAAAAAAAATTTTAAAGACAATGGGAAAAGATAGAGTAACAAGTAAATAAGGTTTAGGGCATGAGACCATTTTTACTGTCTTTTTCTCCTCCCAAAACCTGCCTTTCTCCAAGACAGGAATGGCTCTGTCAGCCCAGCTTGCATCTTCATGGCGTGATAAGGATTGCTTTAAGCCCCCAAGCCTCCATAAGGCCTTTCCAGAACTGCTTATGGTTGTCCATTTAGATGGAGCCGATAGCTAATCTCCTTCCTACACGTACCTGCGCGCACACACACACACACACACACGTGGCCTCTTTTCATGATCCTCCATTTCTTCAGAGACCCTTCATAGGTACATCTCGGGTATCATTCAAGGTCCTTTGAAAGCAAGGAGGGCCTTTCTTTTGGCTTCAGTGGGCTTTGGCTGTGGGGCTTATCCTTATTTTAGAGCAGGCTTATTTTCTTCTTAAGAAACCCCTCTGAAGATTCTCAGGAAAGGTTAAAATGATGTTTATACCTTCAGACCTCTGCCTGGGAGTTATGATACTATCATATATCAGCATCAGTTCCATATTACAGATGTTTAGAGTTAAAAAGTGGCAAGTGATTTTTCTAAAACCACCTGTAACAAAGTCCAGTTCAACAAACCGCTCATGAATATGTTTAAATCTTGTTAATCTCACTGGGAATCCACTATGTGTTTTGCTGAATTGCAGCCAAAACACAGACCTCCTGGCTCCCACTTACCCACTAGAAAGGGCTGGATTGATTTTCTCTTTCAACACATTTACCAGAGGTTTTAAAAACTTTGATGTAAGTGTGCAAGGTCTCGTGTCACAGAGTCATGTAGCTGGAATCCTTTTTTAGAAGAGCTCTCCCCTACATGCAGTATATCAAGATCAGTGAATTAGCTATATGCTTTTCCTCTCATTTTCAGTCACCTTTTCCGGTCTGCAAAAACATTAGCCCTGTGATCCTCTTTGCACAGCTACTTTGGTTCAAAGAAATGCAGATGGCTTGTTGCTTTACTTCAGAGGCCAGGTCGAGCACGCAGGAGGGAAGGCACTTCACCTCTCCCTGTGAGGATTGTTTGTACCATTGCAAAGTGCTTCAGCACCTCAGAAAACGTTTTGCACCAGACAATATTTCTGTCACCAAATGTACTTGCCTATTTTGATCTTGGCAATTAAGCATCAGAAAGGTTTTGTATGGGTACCATAGAAAAATACATCTTGATGGGGTAAACCGCTCCAAGTAGATGTTTTCCTTTGTCCTCCATCTGCCAATCTTCCCGCTGACAACAACCCAACTCATCGAGAGTCCTCTCTTTCACAGACAGAGGATGGCCCAGAAACCCTGCTGATAAGGTCCTTTCAGAGGCAAATCTTTTTTACTCGGAATTATGCTGTCTGTCCCTTTGGCTTTGTTATTGTAAAGGAAGATAGCCACATGCATACAAGTGAAGTAAATAGTTTATCTATTCCAGCATTTATATCCAGGTAGATGGCCAAGTGAGATTTTTTTTGTCAGACAGGAGGTTGAGTGCTAGGCTTTTTTTCTTAATCTCACTCTTACCTTTCAAATCACCTGGTATACAAAGCAAAACACATCTTTCATAAAAATGGATGTTTACAACTAATGGGTATAATTTTTAAAACACAGCAATTGCCAGAGACTGCTCAATGGTGCACCAGATATGGAAGTTTTTCACAGCTTTGGAGCTAATGAGTTGTAGGCATTGGCAGTTACTGACTTTTTAAATTAGAGCTACTATAGTTCAAAAGGAGACAGATGGCTTTATTTATGAAAAGGGATTTAAGGACCACACACAGAAGACTCCACAGAAAGACAATGTGTTGTTGGAGAACATATATCATAAAACGTGGTATTTAAAACAGTTCAATTTTCAATTCCCCTTTTCCTCATTGCCAGCCAAATCTGATGCAGCTGCTTTTTTAAATCCGGGAATATTTGTGCCCCAATAAGAACAAACACAAAACGAGAAAACTTTGAGAGGTCACCTTCAGAGCTGGACATATTGTAGAGTTCCCCTTGGGCGTGATTCAAAACCCTTTGAACTCATTTCTGTTAATGCCAGTGTGCTTCTCTTTCTTACTCTCTCTTCCATTCAATACCCATCATCTCAAACTTTGGAAACTTAAGCTGAGGGATCAGTACTTTGACATGTTTCCAGATTCTTCATATGCAACATTCAAGGTATCTGGAGCACAGAATTCCTGGTAGAAAGGCTGCAGTGACAATTTGCCAGTGTTGTACTTGGCCATCCCTTTAAAATACAAGTTCGATCCTAGGTTTAGATGGCCCAGAGTTACTGAGATTCCAGTTGCTGTTTTTCAGCAGAAGTCAAAGCAGTAATGGGTAACAATAGGCGTTGTTGGGAGCAGAGGAGGAATAAAGCCGTTCTTGTTCAGAAGGAGCTGCGCAGTGACATGTCACACAGGAGAGATCAGGAACTGGTACAGAATGGCGTAGACATTGACAGCTTTTTCATTCATCCACAAAACATCCAGAGCTGCACCAGGCTAGACAGATTCAAATGGGAAAGAGCCCCACTAGAGACACTGCTACGAAAGCTGCTTCCATGTAGAGAGACAGGGGATGAGATAGTACGATGATGGGCAGTAGTATAAAACCTGTGCTTGATTTCAAATGAGGATCAAATCATAACCCAGAATGGTACATAGCTGTTTATGCTCTACGGGGATGAACTCCTTGTAGGGGAAGAGATTCCTCTTTCACTGCTGTTATTTTCTTTCCCAGCTTTAAGAATAACTCCAACAATCTCTTTCCTGTCAGCACAGCATATGTCTCCTCTGCTCTGCTGTTATCTGAACAGAATACTGAATGGAAGCAATTTCCAGAAAGCACAGCAAATATTAAGACATGCAGAAGTACAGAGCACAGGGAAAAAATATCCCAGCAGTTACTTGGGTCTCCTGAATATAGTGTAGCAGCTCAAATATTCATCAAGTCCAGACTGCTCCAAACAAGGAGGCAAATTCTGAACCTTTAGTTATGTGAGGTAAGCTGTTTACACGTCTTGCAGCCTTCATATGTGTATTTGGTTTATGTGGTGGGGTTTTGGTAGCAAAGGAGGGGGCCGCAGAGGTGGCTCCTGTGAGAAGCTGCTGGAAGCTCCCTCGGCTCCAAGTCAGACCTGCCTCTAGCCCAGGCCAAGCCCATCAGTGGCAGTGGTAGCGCCTCTGGGAGAACATATTTAAGAAGGGGAACCTGCAGCAGGGGAGGAGATTGGAATGCGAGAGGAACACCTCTGCAGATACCGAGGTCAGTGAAGAAGGAGGGGGAGGAGCTGCACTGGAGGAGAGGATGGCCCTGCAGCCCATGGTGAGACAGCAGGCTGTCCCCCCAGCCCATGGAGGTCAGCGGGGGAGCAGATGCCCACTTCCAGGCTGTGGAGGAGCCCACACCGGAGCAGGGGGATGCCCCCCAAGATGGCCGTGACTCCATGGGAAAGCTTGTGCTGGAGCAACCTGTGCCTGAAGGACTGCAGCCCGTGGGAAGGACCCATGCTGGAGAAGTTTGTGAAGGACTATCTCCCATGGGAGGGACCCCATGCTGGAGCAGGGGATGAGTTGAGGAGTCCTCCCCCTGAGGAGGAAGGAGCAACAGAGACAATGTGTGGTGAACTGACCCCAACCCCCATTCCCACCATGGGGAGGAGGTAGAGAAAGTAAGGAGTGGAGTTGAGCCCATGAAGGAGGGAGGGGTGGGGGAAGGTGTTTTAAAATTTGGGTTTATTTGTCATTATCCTGTTTTGATTTGATTGGTAACAATTTAATTTTATTTTTTTTTCCACCCAAGTTGAGTCTGTTTTGCCTATGACCACAAATAGTGAGTGATCCCTCCCTGTCCTTGTCTCAACCCACAAGGTTTTCTTTACATTTTCTCCTCCCCTTCCCACTGGGGTGGGGAAGGAATGAGCGAGAGGCCTCATGGTGCTTTGTTGCCAGGTGGGCTCACACCACGACAATATGTCAGTGTTGCTTCTACATTTGCTTGGTTTGGTGCCTACATCTCCTGGAAAGCTGGGCAACCTGCACTGTTGTGTCCATGCATCAGAGTCTCTGGCACTCACATTGCCATTTGTGGCTATTTGAATGACAAAGATAATTTGTGTAATTTATCTTTTGTTCTCTAGATTGTGGGAACAACATTGATGTAGTGGTGTGAGTCCTGCAAAGGACACCAAGATAGTCAGGAAGTTTTGAAATCTTCATCTGTTCAGACATTCAAATTTCAACAACTCTGTGAGCAACTTCCACTGATTTGACCTGCTTTGAGCAGGGTGCTGGACTGGGGACCTCCAGACATCCTTTCCAGTCCAGGTGCTGGTGTGAAAAACAGCGGATGTCAGTGGCTGAATTTTTTTCCAGCCCGTTGTCCTTAACAAGACACCAATGCAAGAAAAGCTGCTACAGTTCTGCTGGTAACCTGTTCTAGATAAGGATGGATTATATTCTCATCCTAACCCAACACATTCCTGTCAAACAAGCACAGAATTAGCTTAAGCCATCGGTTTACAATGCTGCTTTTCCCATGTCACCTGGCAGATGTGTCTTGAAGAAAGCATCTGTAGAGCAGAGATTGGAGCTTCTGTGCCAATTGAACCCTCAATCTCCTAATAGCAAAGGAGCTATCAGTGTCCTGATGGTGACATCTGTGCACCCAGGAGGAGATGGTGGCCACCACTGCATGTTCACGCAGAACCCTGAGCACCCTTTGCATGACCATTGTCTGTAGCTGCATATTCTTCAAGCTGTGGTTGCAGCTGGAGCCACCATCCACAGGCAGAGCCTGAGGCCAAGCAAAGATCTGGTTCCTATTTTAAAAGACCTTATTCTCTTAGGCTTACTGGCTGCTCCAATAACGTTTGCATTTGTGGGTCTGAGCTGGAAGACCTTCACTCTCAAACACCTGCTGTCCATATAGTTACCATGAAGGAAGGGTTACAGCCACCTTAGGGCAATGATAGACAGACATACACATAGTGTCTGCTGCTAATTAAAGAGCACTTAGGAAGTCCTGGGCTGAATGGTTATTATTCTGTAAGAAAGCAGAATTAATATGTAGATCTCCCCACTGGAAAACAAGACTCAACACCACAGGGACAGACAAGCTACAAGCTACTGTGAAAGGAAAGGTCTGTTGTGTTTGATATTCTGTAATCTTTAAATAAAGCGTAATTTAGTCACTAAATATGAGCTCTTACTGCTTTAATGTTAAAACCAATATGACTATTGGCACTAAATGTAGCTAGGGATAAAGGCAGTAACAAGAAATTGCAGGAGAATAGTGTAACACAGTTTAATTTCCAGCAAAACATAAGGGGGGGTGGGGGGTGGAGAATCCATTTATTTTAGGATTATGAAATTGCAGTGAGTTTTGGTTGTTTTTTTTTAAAGAAGATTCCAGAAGAAGAGGATAAATGAAGATAAGTGGCTGACTCAGGCATTCTGAAATTAACACTGAAGCTTTCTGTTTTAGCCCATCATTATTCTGTGGACTTGCAAAACAAGAAAAATTTGAAGTATTAAGTGAAGATGCCGTTGAAACAAACTGTTCAGTTATAAGGGCTAAAACCCAGCTTGTTTCTATTGGCCCTTACACATTTTTGTTTTGCTACTCATTTCTCTTTACAAGGCTTAGATCTCCAGAGAAAGAAAAAACAGACATATGGAGAACCTACTGACCTGTGCCTAGTATTTAGACTTTGTACATAATTATTTTCCTACATGGATTTATTATATACTAATAAATAATATAATAATATATTTGATTTATAGAGCACCTTTCTATTCCCAGAGATTCCAAAGCACTTTGAAAACAGCAGGACTTAATTGTCTTCTCACTTTGTTTTTATGCGCTCTTGACTTCAGGGGGTTACTCTTGATTTACACTAAAAATATACAAGAATTGGTTATCGTCCCTCTGGACCACAGCTAAGAGGAACCACAGCAATTATGAAAGATCACTTAGAAGCATGATAAGCCATTTAGGACAGAGAATGAAAATGAGGTTTTTTTGGCTTAACAGAAAAGAGTGCTGTAGAAAAGCAGAATATCCTAAGCCACAACTGGAATTTGGTTAGGAGCTGTGGCTCAGAACCATTTTGCTCAAAGCATCTCTTAACCTTAAGTGGACAACCTTGAGTCAACATTTCATGGGAGAGAGGGCACAGCCCAGGTCACCTTGTGTGTCCACGTGGAGAGAGCAATGACTTTGGTTAAGACAGCATCTGTGGTTTTGGCAGTGCCAGCACCTTGCCTTGTATCAGACGACGACAACCTGAGGCCAGCCCCCCTGGGGTCCAGGTGGGTAGGATTCACTGAGGTTAGTGGGAGGTACTAGAGACTAAAATTCAAATTGCAGACACAAAATATGGAATAGGCTGAGAAAACGACAGCTGCCGGTGGCGGTGGTGGTGGGAGGGCGTAGATTGAAGAATCATGAGTATATGACACATCCCCTTAAACTGCAATGAATGAAGTATATGCCCTATCCCATGAAAAGGTCATTGGCTCCATCCAAGACAGTATAGGGGGAGGCATCTTAGGTTTTTCCTATATGCTAGGTAGCCCTTTACATCTGAACAGCTTCCCCCTCTCTGCCCAACCCCTGCTTGTGCTGTAAGGCCCCAGGTCTTGAAGCAATTTTGTCCAGGCAGCCATAAGTCCAGTGAAGAAACAGAAAAGATTTGAAAGTGGGGTTTACATCTTCTCTGAGGAAATTACTAACGATCTGCAAAGTTTACAGCACAACAAATGAGAGCGAGTGGGTAAGGGCAAAGTACACTGGCTATTTTAAAAATATACTTGTTTGTTCTAAAGGCTGAAGTGGTGCTTTAGAGAGAAATAAAACAAGGACAAGGAAGCAGTAATAAACCAGGACTGTTGTGCAAGTGAACGGTTGTGTTCCCAAGGGAGCACTTACACGCCCTACTGATGTGTGATGGTACTCCTTATCACTCAGTGCTACCAGCTACTGCAATAAAAGTGGCCTTGTAATGGCTGGACAGGAGCTCCTGGCTGGGCTAATGACTGCACTCATTCAGCCCTCCTGGGAGAGGATTTGCCTTGGACCTGCTAGGGTCTTGGTCTAAGTCTGTGTCTTCCTGCTCGCTGTTTATTGATCTCCAAGGAGAAGACCCTACTCAGGGTATCAAGGGTCATTTCGCACTGCCAGCTAGTTAAATTGCATAGGGCAGGTGGTAACTATGAACAGAAGAAAGAGGCTTTAATGAATACTTCACTCTTGAAATGTAGTAGTTCATGAATTAAAGGGATGCTCATCTCAGCTGAGTAATTCTTGAACCTCTGGCATTGCAGTATTTTGCATCAGATGTGTTCACAGTATTCAGAGGTGAGCTCTTATAAATGGCCTGGGAACCAAATGGGCTGCAATAGCATCCCTGAAAAAAAAATTCAACTTAGAGGTAGTATTAAATACAAACTGAACTTGCTCTCAGGAAGCATTTACATGTGAATTCTGCCAAAATTTGTTTCAAGGCACAATAAAGAGTCTGATCTCTTTCTGTGCTGAACATCAGTGTCAGAAGAAATAATTAGACATAAATATATCAAACTGCTTCTTTTCCTGAACATACCTGCTTTCAGTGGGTATCAAATCAAACTGGCTTGCTCCAGGCAACTCAGCCTCCCATGTATTTCACATAGCTGGGAAAGGTAAATTTGTTATATTCTAGCTCAGAGCTCTTATTTTCTTATCTTTGTCACAGGAATGACCTAGAATGGGAAAGAAGTCTTGATGTCCAGAGCCTGTGTGAGAGATGTCTCCAAACCCCAGGTGAGCCCCTGGTCTGGCATCCACTTCAAGCCAGTTCTCTAACACTGAGAGAGCATGAGCATGTCCAGGTAGGTGTGTCTCTCCCTCTCCATTAATTGCTGAAGGAGCCGAGGTGACTTAAGCAAACTCTCTAGGTGGCTAGCATTATTTAAGATGACTCTGTGCCCTGGGGAGTTCTCAACAGCTTTCCCGGGCTTTTGGTCAGGCCCTCAGAAAATAAATATAACATCCTGGAATGCTAGGTTCACAGTTCTTTTGTGCTGGCAATAGCAATCCGCATTTTATGTATAGGGGAGAAAATATTTCCCTATTATCCCTACAACACTGCATTGAAATCCTGGGGTTTCTTTAGCAATTGTGATGTTACGGAATATTGCCTCCAGATCTGAAGGTGCCAACTAAGTCTGTCTCTAGGTGCCAGGTCAAGTTGTAGAAGGACGTCCAGAAATGCCCACGAGTGATGCTCTAAGAAGAAGGAAAGTTTCTTCTTTTTCTTTTTCTAATTTAGAGATACATTGGTGTTCTGCAATAACATTAGCATACAGAGTTGTAGGGATGCTTCTAATTAACTTCTTAGATGGTCTTTATTGATATTTTGTTTGAACAGCTCATGAACTTCGTTTTCCTTGGGACACCTCTGCAAAGGGAAACTGAGGCACAGTGAGCCTGAGTGACTTATCTCAAGTTATATGACGATTCCAAGACAGTTGGAAGTTAGTCTCAAGTCCCAGTGTAGTTCCCTACCCATTGAGCCTCCCTCCTACAACATTTTGCAACAGGGCTATACAGCACTGCATAATTCTTAATAAACCAGTGAGACTTCACAATACTTCTCCTTATCCTGCTTGCAGAGTGATCCTCTTGGAGGTGCTTTGGCTGGAATTCAAAGCTAAGATTTTCAGAAGTGACTACCAATTTCTGATATGTTGGAGTTTACAAAACAAATCCAAGAAGTAGCAAACCTAAATCCTTCTCCTCCCCCAGACGACAGAACATTCCCTTTTCCACAAATTCCCATTCATTTTTGTTGTTAAAATCATTATCAGGAAAACAGTGGGGGAGTTCACATGTTTTTCACTCCCCTTGTCTTGCATCCATGTTGAAGAGGGCATGGATGGAACATCTCCTCTTTATTGCTGGTACCTATGGAGAATTAAAACACATTTTTTTGATCAAGTAATTTTGTAGTATAGAAATGATAATGCTCTTCCTGAAACAATATTATAAGCATAATTAAAAGAACTCCCAGAAGAAGAGAGTCAGCAGTTTTGGAAAAAGATTCAACCTTATGTAAATGATAATATGAAAGGGCAGGGTAGAGACTTCAGAGTGCTTTATTTTGTGTTGTCTCGGTAGTATTTTGGCTTGTAGAAGAAAGATTCTGTAAAACACTGCTTCTCCACTCAGATACTACACGACTATGCTTTAAATAGTTGAGCATTCAACAGAAAATTGAACAAAACCTAGTTTTGTCTCATTCAACCATGGTTAGGAGCATCATATTTCTGCACTGTCTTAAGGAGGTGTAAGCATCTCTCTGTGCCCGCTTGCTCTGGGGCAAATGTGTGTGTGCTGTGGTTGCACCACCCGATTACAGCACCTGGATGTTGCTCATTATATTGGGCAGGAAGACGAACTTCAGCCATTTCCCCTCTTTGCCTGCCATCAGCTTCACGTGCTCACTTACTCAGGTATCCCCACAGCTCACAAATAATGCCTAAGGATGTTCTTATGCATCCCCAATGATGCAGGCCCTAAGCCTGCCTACACTGCTGCCCACTGGCTTGGGCAAGGCACGCTGGGGAGATGGGGAGAAGACCAGACCAAAATCCTGCGGGAGTATATTTATACACTGAACCTGAAAGCAAAAGTGACTCTGGATTAGGATTTATTATCTAGATTTATATAGTTTCATATAAACAATCACATTTTTAGTCAATCAGATGAACAAGGGATGAAAGCTGGGGGTTTTTTCCTGAGGAAAACTTAGGTGACTTAAACTTTGTGACCAGTAAATCCCTTGCAGAAATGAACTTTGCTCAATCTGCATTCAACTACATGAAACTGGTATAACATAATGGCTCTGCCAATATATTCATACATCTGATATTTGCTAATGTGCTTTGATTTATTGGCTTTCTCATATCACAATAAAACTGTATTTTTATATACTTTATTTCCTCCACAATCCCTGGCATGCACAGTTCCTGCTGGGCCTTCACAAATTAATCTCTGATATTTTTTCTCGCGTCTCACACAAGCAGAGAGAGCACCATCCATCTCATTTTGAAATTGGCTATGCTCTGGTTTTCTGCTTTTCCTTTTTCTCTTTTCTGCTCCCCATCCCATAGTACTTTCCAGTGGGTGCGTGTGTGTGTGTTCACGTTGGTGTGTCTCTAAAGCACAGTATGGTGGTGGGGTGGGGGGGCAGGGACGGACCTCTGAGCATCTGTGGAACAGTTGCTTAATATAGCACACACTCACTGGACTCTCTGACTTTTTTTTGTCCTCTCTGCATCTGGCAGGAAAGGCACTGAGCAAAAAAGAAAAGAGCTGTCACCTTTCCACTCATCAGCAAAACAATTTAATTAACTGTAGCCAATCTCAGAAGTGATCTTAAACAGGAGAAACTAGTCATGCTGTCTGAGACCCCAGGCCAAGCTGGGCTCCCATCAAGCTAAGACAGGCATCGTGCAAGCCTGCCAGTTTGTGGTTAGGTCTGCGTGTTGAACATCTAGGGCCCTATGCAGGGAATAACATTGATTATGCTGCCTTGTCTTTTTCAGGGGTGCCCCAAACCTGCTATTTGTTTAAATTTGTGCGTCCAGGACTTAGAGATGCATTTTTGGATGATGCTCAGAAGGAATTACAACTTGACTGGGGTGCTGACGATAGATTTAAATTTACATGTAATTATCTCTTTTTGCTTTTACAAAATCTGAGGAATAATAATATCTAGAAAATTGGCCTTGCTGTCCTTTGTTGCTGCTGCTGTTGTTCTTTTCAAAGACTTTGGTTGTTGCACATGAATACAAATACTTAAAAAAGGTAATGGACGTTGTAAACCCCATTCTGGATGTCCTAGGGATGGAGGAAGGATATGTAGAGGCAGCAGTAAAAGCTTTAATTTTGTCAACCATATTTGAAAGCTGGATTCACAAAATGGTTTAATGGAAGGATTTGGATGCTGGATAACTTTTCCCCAACCCTTTTAGGTGCACTAACTGAGAAAGGGATAATCAAATTTAAGTGACTCTGCTTAATTCACTGGAAACCATACAATCCACCACTGTGACAGCTCTTTTAAATGGCTTGTTCCATTATCCCAAACAGTTTGGGACCCCTGGTGTACCGCCTAGTGCAGAGCCCAGGCAGCAAAAGCCAGCAAGACTATTTCCCAAAGCTGCTGGAATTTTTATGATTGCTGTATTTTAAACTACTTACAAACATACTGTTAATCTGTTCCCAAATACACCTATGTTTTAGGCTCAAGATAAGTGCATTTGAATGCAAATGTAGGTAATGCAATGCAAATTGCTTTAATGAAAACGAGGCTGCCTCTTTAAAAGCATTGGCTTTACTAAAAGAATACAGGCTGATATAACTTCCCAGAGTACACAGCATCATGAGTTTGCTTTCAGAACTAGACACTCACCAAGAAAGGCACATACAATACATAAAATAGAGGAAAGTACAGTGAAAAGGGAATAGAAAAGGGAATAAAGCTGAGATGAAAGAAAAGAGGGGGAGAGAACAAAATGAGAGGGAAAGAGGATGCTACAAGAATCAGCAGAAGATTAAACTTACATTGGGTCACAAAAGAAGAAAGAACTACATCGGTGCAGTCTAGATACAGCAATAGATACACATTTAAAGAAAAATCAGGGTGAGAGGGAATGGTTTTAAGCTGACAGTGGTTTGGAATGAAAATCCCGAGGCCCATCCCATCCCAGATCTGATCCTAAATTGAGTGCGACGGATAGGATTTCCCTCCAGTGTTCACAGGCAGAAAGATCTGTCCCTGGGGTGTTGCATGATGAACTGTGGCTGCATTGGGAACTTGATCCTCCTTTTGATCTGGTGGTTGATGCCAGGTCTGAAATGTAAACATAAAGAAAAAGAATCAACACCCCCCACCCTGAAATCCAGGATGAATCCACTTGACACGAAGTGAACTGGGGTCTTCATAGGAAAGGCAGGAGAGACCTGGTATTGTTACTGGTAAGCAACAATATTCTTGTCTCACTGTATCACTATGTAAAGGAAAAACAGAAATGGGGAGAAGCAGCCCTGATTGCTCTAAGGCCTTTACTGGGGCTCTCATTCTTGTTTCACAAAGCACTAAATCTTGTGTGCCATCCCACTGACTTCAGTGAAAAAGGTGCAATATTTTCCTTTTACTTTACTGTTTCAAATCCAGGGATCAAAAACTGAAAAAAAGTATATGTGAGGATGAAGTATATTGGAGAGAAGGGAGGCACACTCTAATTCCTGCTCCAGATGTTTTCTTCCTCCTGCCATTTGGTTTCTGCTCTTCCTAAGAACCACAAGTTAATCTTCTACAGTAAAGTAACAAAAACGAGTGGCAGCTGTTGCCAACACCTCTCTGCAGAGCCCTGGAGAAAGAAGTCTGCTCACGTGTCTGTAGGGTGTCAGTGATGACATCCTGATTTATTGATAGTCAGGTTACATCTCTGAGGGAAAGGGCCTGTCTCTGCCACCTGGGACAGAGGCAAAGACAACTGCAAGCTGTGTGGGGTGACATTCTGCTCTGCAGCTACATGGAGCTGTGCTGCAGCAAAAAAAAAAAAAGGTTGGATTGTAGCAGGGTTGACTCAGGAAAGTAGTGCACAGGACTGGAACTGCAATGAGGTGCCCTTTGGCCCCTCAGAAGACAAAATGAAAAGAAGCTGAAATATCTTTTCCCTCTTGCATAATGTGGGCAGTAATTATCCAGCCACTATAATGTGTAAGCAGCATTAGAGGATATAACATTTTATTCTGACCTGATCAGGTGTCAGGGTGGCGAGCACAGCAGGTATCAAAGTGTCTTCTTTTACGGTTTTTCATTGTGTGACAGAGGAAGACTCTCTCCAACACACTGCCCACAGGAGCTCCAGCACTGGTCGTGCCCTTGGTCCCTTGCTCTGCCTCTCTGTGGTCACTGTAGCTTCCTGAGGCTTTTGGCCTTTCCTGCTAGGATACAGCACTGAGATTGGGGTGTAGCAGCAGAGTGGATGCTTAATGAATCTTCCTGAACTGAAATGATTGATTAGATGATTGTCTGTGACTGCCAGGGATGGACTTGACGACTCAGGTGGTAACTTTCAGATCTGTATTCACTGATCACTAGTTCCCTCCACCAATCAGATTTGTGGTCCATGCCTTCAGTGTTGTTCCCTATAAAATGGATGTAAAGCATCCTGATGAAGAGCAGCAATCACAGGGCTCATGCACCTGATGGGGCTGTGCAGAAACCCATGGTCTGTTCTCAAATTATTTGTGTGGACATAATCAAATAACTTTCTGCCTCTCTGCCTGAGTGTGCCCATCTGTAACTGAGGGCTATGAGGCATGCTGCATGGATCCCTGGCTGAAAAGCTCTGTAACATTCAGGGAAGCATAACTGACATTATGAAGTTTCTTCTCTAATAAACTGTCTTTGGGGCCAGGCTGGTGTAAAACAAATTTGTGTAAGTCTGGTACTAGACTGTCATTTAAACCTGGGTGGTTTCCCATGGACTGGTGCGCTACAGGGTGAGCAGAGGGCTCTACAGGCTCCCAGTGGTTAAAGGTCAGTGCTGGTATCAGCAGACTTTTATGTCTTCTCTCAGCTGTCATGATGATGTATTTTAAGGACATTTTTTGCTTTGTATGTCTGTAAAAGGCACCTGCATGGGACTAAGGGAAATATGCATTTCTGTCTTTTGTGTCTGACTGATCTGCTTAGGTCAACTGGGAGAAGGAAGGTGCAGAGCTGGGAGTGGAGAGTGCCTGCTCCCTGTGGGTAGGAGGGCAGCAAGGTCCCCTCCTCACCCTGCCATTTCTGCTTTGTCCACTGGGACAGCAGGACAAGACAGGATAGTAGGTTATCGTAGCTAGCAGCTTGCAGAGCTATCCCTAAGACAAATAGCAGTAAGCAAAAGGATCAGATTTAGATCATGACAGATATGTGGACAGATTGGCTGAACACTACTCTGTGCACTCCAGTGATGATTTGCTTAAAGTCGTCTCAGCAGCGGATGTATGAAGAGCCCTGACAGAACCATCACCACCAGCAAAAATGAAAGCCACCACCTAACAGCCATAGCAGCTGTGCCCTGGGACCTTGCTGTGTGTCTCTGCCTCCAGGCTGGACTGATTCTGCTCCCTCAGGTCAAAAGGAGACAAACCAAATCCTAGATGTCTTTGCAGGAGGCTTGGTGCAATCTTGCTGCTTCTCTGTGCCAGGTCAGTGTCAAATCAGTCTTAGTGGATTACACAGGCTTAATAAATGCAATCCCTTTTCCTTCAGCTCCAAGGCTACAACCAAGTTATTGAGAGAAACTTCTGTAGCCCAGGATGGAGACACATTTTACTGGCGCTGGCGGTCATAGACTTAGTCCCTGCTATCATTCATCCCGGGCTTCTCAAGCAAGGTGAGGATGCACTGCTTTAACAACTAGCTGCCACTGCAGCAGTGAGGCTCATGCAGACAGATGCTCTGGCCTTGCATCCTCAACTCGGTGCATCCCTCTGCTCCCTATCTCCTGTACCAGGAGCAGCAAGTGAGCACCCAGCACTGCCTTTCGAATGTCAGTGCCAGGGAACAGTTGCTCTGTCTGTCATAAGACACTGACTCCACCTTCAGAGCTCTCAGGCAGCGCAGGGAGTAATGGCGTTTCCAGACCCTTTCATTCTTTTGTTTGTTTGTTTGTTTGTTTTCCCTAAAGGTGAATACGTAGAAGTTGGGGACAACAGCAAGAACAGAGCTGGCTTTCCTGCTCCCAGGATATGCTGCCCCTTCCAGTACTGAGTTACCTATAAACTGATTGATGAAAGGAGACTGCACACAGCTTTTTCCAAAGAGTTTGCCTTAAAACACTGGTTACTGGACAGCAAAATAACACAGATTTCTAGCCATTTCTTTTCAGGCCCTTTGCTACCTAGAGGACACAGCTGGAAAACTTGGGGGTCCGGACCATGGTGCTGTAGACTGAGAAGGGCAGCAGATTAGCACAGATGGGAACAAGAGCTCCAGCTCTCCCTCCTGCTCTGGCCAGCAGCGTGAGCCGCCAGCATGTCCTGCTCAGCGCCTATGCTGTGGAAGCTGAAAGCTGTGCTCTTGAGTCGTTTATGTGAATCCGCTCCTGCCAGGTCAGAAGTCCTGGAGTGAGATAATCTAGGCTGATATGAGTTTTATGCTCTGTTGGTTTTCCTTGTAAACCCATTACCAAGGATTGAGATGAATGCTTTCCCTTAAGAGCTTTACATTAAGTGAGATTCCCCATCTATGTTGAGATTTCTGTGTCTGACCCTCCCTGGTTTCCAGATGTCCCAAAGACATTAAGAGCAACATGGGGAGTGCAGGAGGAGGGATGAAACACTATTGTATTTCTTTTTTCTCATTGTTGTCAATTAAACAGGATTTATGTCTTATTTCTCTGTACTGTAATTACCCCTTGGGATTTATTTCAGGTAGCTCAGGAAAACAATATACCTCCAGAACTTTCTGGCTACTGAGAAGAGTTATTGCTGTACCTCCTGATCGTCTAGCAAAACCCAACTCTCTTCATTACTTGCTTTACCTTAATGAAGCAGAAGAGGGTATTCATTGTAATTTTGTTCCCTTTCAGGAGGGTACATAAAAAATGGCCCTGGGCATGTCAGGTACAGTGATCCTCTAGGACAAATTTAATCACAGATCACAGAGAGCATTAATTAACCCCTGTGCATGTCACACTGCGAGAGCTCCCCTTTGCTAGCCTGCAGTTAGACTTTGTAGCAGAAAAGTTGTCATTAGTGACGAGTGAAGGCCAACCTGTTGTTTCTGATGAAATGCTCACTAATGATGGTCTGATGCTATGGGATTTTTATTTTGTGTTCATTTCAATAACAAAAAGAGATATTTTATTTTTCTACCTACACTTTGAAACATGTGATTGACTGGCATTTTAAGAGGATATGTGGTTGCTTGATTTTTTTTTGAAAGCTGAGGGGTGGGAAAGGGATTTGTTTGCATTTGAAGGAGGGCTTGACAAAAAAAAAAAGAGAGAAATATTGACATAATTTAGGTAACACGTACTGTAAACAAGCTGCTATGTTTCTCTTATAATAATTTACATCCATTCCTCTGCAGAGTGCAGCCTGTGTATTTCTCCTCATCCGAGACAAAGCCAATCATTCTGACTTGCAGGCTTTCTTGCACATATTTCTGCCATATTTGCCCTGAACTTTGGGTTTGATGAAACCCCATATCAAGTCAAGCTCTGCTGAAATTGCCAAGAATTTAATACAAGATAACAAATTGGCTTGTTTTATTCATATGTAGCTTTGCTTCATGCAGCTCAGCCTGAGTTTTCAGACAGATTTTCTTCCAGCACAGTTATTTGGGATCTCAGGTTAGCTCAAGGTCATGCAGGTCTACTGCTGGAGAAGCCAACACATGCTAGAAAGACATACCCAGTGGGAATATGTAGCTTCTCCCTACAAATGCAGACAAGTGATTCTGCCTGCAGCCATCCCGCCTGTGAAAGACTAGGTGATCATTAATGAAAATTATTTCACAGTCACTTCAGGTAGGGCCATCCACACATAAAAGCAACTCACACTGCTCTGTCAGGAGATGCTGGACACTCTCATGTGTTAAGCAGGTTTGCCCAGGGGGATACTTAGGCCTCAACACCTTGGACAGGACCTAGATTGGACACGTGGATTCTTCCATCCCTTTAAACGGCAGATGGCTGTGTTGGTCCCAAGGTGGGACTGGCACGTGTACTTGTTACTACTGATGCTGCATTAGTCCTAAGGGAAGAGAACACAGGTTGTGAGGAGCATCCTTGGAAGAGGCAGTAGAACAAATTACCTTGCTCCTGCCTTTAGATCCGGTGTCGTCCTGCTTGGCAGAAGTACTTCTGCTGTCAAAAGCAAGGCTGCAAAGTACTGCTGCGCATGTAAAACCTCCCTTGCTTGCCAGCAGTCATAAATTACAATGCATCTCATTTCTGAAGTTACTTTGCCATAGCTTGGGTATGAAAAGCATGATATAAAACCAAATTATTCTTTTTCTCAACAGTGGCGTTCTATAACACTCAGGCCCTAAACAGGTCCTCCCCATCAGTTGTTTACCCAGGCAATATGTCATGAGTCCCTCAAGGCTGCACTGGCCATTCCCCATGGTGAAAGTCACTATTTGTCTTTTTCTTTCTTGGTTATTCTTCCTCTTCTTTTGTGGCAGTCCCATGTTTTGCGCTCTGTACATCTCCATGCTGTTGTGTTCTTTCATGTTTTGGAAAGCCACAATCATGTTGCAGGGGACAGAGAAAAATGTAGATGGCTATGCAGGAAAGAGCTTTACCTTCATCAGTGCTTGGAGGTGGGGGGGTAAATCAGTGAGGGAGGATGAGGTTTTGCATTCATTACAAACTCAGGGGGAGGGAGTCCCGTAATTTCTGGCTCTGTTGTTTGTTTCTATCAGATAAGTAGCTCTAAAATAAAGTTAGCAAACAGAGTTGCTCTTTCTGCCTCCAGAAATTCAACCCTGTGCTGCAAAGATTACTTTTGCTGTTAAAAATGCTAGAAATCAGAGCAGTTGTTGCTAAGGTTTCCTGCTAATTATTCCAGAACATGATGCTCATATTCATTTGCCATTCTGAATGCAGTTTCATTCAGAACTTCTTGTAAAAAAAAGTACTGTTTGCTTATTAAAAATACCTGACTGGCTTGAAAGGTACCTGGGAGCAGCCAGAGAGAGAACAAACTTGTTTTATTATTATTTCCAAGTGAAAAAGAAGGGTCCAAATTAGAGCTCTGGCATGTATTTGTTGAAGTCTTCATAAACAGTGCTCACACCACAATTGAAATTACAAATACCACATCTATGAGATCCTTCTTCTGTCATCACTGCAGTGTTTGTAATGTTAATGCTTGTTTCTGAAAGTGTTTTTGCTGAGGAGCTTCTGGCATTTTTACTTGTTATTTTCCTACTACTGTCATCGAGGTAATAAGTTCTTCGTTTTTTTCACTTCTCTCTCTTTTAAATGTACCTGTAAGTAACCATTAGGCTTTCTGGAAAAAAAAAAAAATCATTAGTATTTTCATCTAAACAAATGAATAATATGCTGGCAGTTTTCAAATTCCCTTTTAAGCCACTGTCTTATACTTTATTTTATGTGGTAACTCCTGAGCCAAATTCAGTAGGGTCAAGAGCTCTGTACAATGAAACTGTGTAAAGTAAATGGTACCAGAATGACAGTGTCTCACAGTCTATATTGCAAACCACCAGGGAAGCTGACACTCTGACTTGAACTGTTTGCTGAATAGCAAATCTTCAATGGATTGCAATGTAATTTCCCCCCTTTGAAAAAAACTCTTTCTTTTGAAGTGAGTGAGTTCCTTCAAATAATCAGCTGTGGAAAGTAGATTCCCGAGTCCACAACACTCATATTTCAATGCAAATTTGATCTGTAAACAAAAATTAGGCAAAAATAGGTAAAGATTTTCAGAACTCTGCTGCATTTGTCCCAGATGCACCCAGGTGTTGTGGGCAAGGACTCCTCAGCCAGGTCCGGTGAGTGCCTGGGAAAGCTGGTAGCTCGAAACAAGAAACACATCACTTGGCAGCCTCTTTCTGTATTTCTGTCCTCAGGGTCTGTTGGCTGTGAAAATTTCCTCCTCTGCTTTGACATTTGCCTTACTATATAAACAGAAACATTCAGGTTTCTGTCTTCACTCCCCTTGTCATTCAAACCCATACAGAGCAGGAACGAAGGGGAAAGAAAAAACCTCTGTCTGATGCTGGGTAGCTTAGGAACTGCTGGAGAAAGTAATCTGCTCTACCACTGACTGCTTTATGTGCTGCAGGAGGAGGATGGATTTTACTGGACTTGCTTCTTGTGTGTGTAGCCAGTCTGAAATTTGTTGTTAAGGTTTTATATAGTTTTATAAACAGAGTTGGTGCTGAATATTAGTGAAGTTTGGGTATAGGGAAAAGAGCAAAGATGTACCTATAGACAAGAATGTATAAAAGCGTGGAGGATGGAAGTGGAAGGAGGCAGACCTGGGGAGTCAACAGGAAGCTACCAGACAGCCCAAGGAGCTGCGGCAGGAGCTGAAGAGCCACAGGTGGAAAAGGCTACACCAGGCACCCGCAGCAATCCAGTGTAAATCCAGCTGTCACTGCTGCATTGGACTTGGATCCAGATGTTGGTCTCTGTTTCCAAACTGGTGGTAGCACTTCTCAAAATGTAGCAGACTCGGGGCTCCTTAGGGAAAACAGCACACATGGTTTTTCCCCTGTGTCTTTGGGTTTAGCCAGGTTTTTAGGCGAGTGGTCCTTTCTTACCTCCGCATCCCGTAATCTGTTGTCACTGTTGTTTCTTTTTGGTAGCAGATCATCACCAAGATAAACTGGAGCAAATGCTGCACTCGATTTCTTCTTTCGTATGGTGAATTCCTCTGCTTCATATGTTGGTTGGGTGGTTGATGAAGAACACCAGGAGGAAAAAAAGCAATTATATCCAGCACAGGCACTCACAGCTGGTATCACAGCTATGTATTCAAAGTGACAGTTACAGTACTGCTGGAAAGCTGTAACATTTACAGTTTCCAGTCATGTTAAGCCCTTCCTGGTTAAAGCCACCATGTTCTTCATCTCAGAGTTAAACCCCCAGATCTGTGCTTTAAGTAACCCTGTGCCCAGAGTCTCTCTGTACATGCAGGGTAAACCCAGCAGGGAGCATGGTAGCCGCACTGCGTATGGCAAGAAAACGTATTTGCGTGGGTTTGTGTGAGGCTCGTCTGCTTCAAATATCTCTGCTCTTGGCTAATTACCAGCTTCTTTTGAATCTTTCCAGATTCCGTGCTTCTGCCACCCACATTTAATGTGGACAACAGGATTTCTCAGTCTCGGCTGTGCTCGGCTTCTACTTCACATGTTGTCAAATGACTAATCCACAATTTAAAAAGGTATGAAACCTCTGTAGCGTATTAGATTTTTGTGGGCAGGTAACTCCAAATAAGACTGTGTAGGCAGGCAAAACCAAGGAAATTTAACACTTTACAGGTTGCCATAAAAAGAGGTTGGTGACATTCAACAAGGGAGTACAAACACTTAAAAAATCCTTGCAATCTTGAAATCCATCACTCTTTCTCCTGTCCAGGTTTGGGACTTTTCTCAAAGCCTGTTGGTTGCTTCCATATCTTTTTACCCCTCTGCTCTCCCTTCCCCCTCTCCCATCTCAAATTAGTGACCCGAGTAAGTTAACACTGCCAGTTCAGAGATGGGGTGTAAGCAATCATGAAGTAATTTTGTAAGAACACAGATGATACTTTGCAGTTTCCTGTAAATCACTTTGGACATACCTTTGGTAGGTTTGCAGCGTGTGGGATTTCTGCTGAATTGAAGAAGACCTGCAGTACCATTGCCATCAGAAAGTACCCATAACCGTGGGCCTGAAAGGGCTCTGCCCAGGGTTGTGTATGTGATCATATTCAACTTGATAAAGCCATGTAGGATCCTACAGCAGTTTGTCAGAAGAGCAGAGCTGGTTAGTGGCCTTGTAGCTACAAGGTTAAATAAAGCAGGCCCTGAAATGCACATGTGAGAAATGGGAGTGCTGCCTCAGAGGTAAATCAATGGAGATAACAGCAGCAGTGAGAAATACCACTGCCTACTCCCTTCCTGAAGTCCTGTGAGTTTCCAACTTGCCTTGAACAAAGGCTTGTGTAATAAATGGTGGCACAGGCTCTTGGCTCTGGAAAACTTAATTTTAACTGATCAGCAGCAGAGATGAACCTGGGAAGTGTGTTTCCTTTCCTGTCATGACTGAACTCGAGCAAAGCCACTCTGCTAAGAATATTTGCAGCCTTTTGTTTTTCCCCCAGTCCTTCACTTTAACTGCGTGCCTGTGTAGTTATTAGGATTGCTGAGTGCTGGGGAGCTTTTTAGCCGGATAGCCTTCAGTGTGTTTTGATGGAGCCCATCACGGCTGGCGTGCCACCAGCTGTGCTGGGTTTGCCACGCCACAGCACCAGCAGTTGTACCTGCTACGGGGAGTGCCAGGTGGGCTTGAGAAAATGCTTAAATACTTGTGAGTAACAAACAAATCTGAGAATTTGGTGACCTGTTCGTAAGCAATTTATAGGTGGTGAAAGGTGAAACTAGTCAATCTGTCTACAGTAAATTATTAATTAATTTACTTTCCTATTCTCAAACTCTGGCCTGTGGTGAGCAAGGCAAGCAAAAACTCCATGTATGACTGCCAGCTACTGGGTCTGACATTGTCAAGGCTGAGATACTGATGATCTGCTCCTGACATTTGATGAGTCCCAGCTCCAAGGGCTATCACCAGACTGCAGATCCCTAGAGCTACAGAGAGCTTTGGTTTCTACCATCCCACAAGAAAGGTTGGGCAGCACCAGGATGTTGCACAAAGCCCAGGGAAGGGTGATTGCTAACCTCCAGGTTTTCTGCTTCAGCTTTTTCTGGAGGAGCATATGGCTATCTGAACCTTGCAACATTGGATTAGTCCAGCCCTTCAGCCTGGGAAGGAGGGATTTGTTCACACAGACAAGTGAATTATTAATACAATTTGCAAGAGGTAACCTCACTGAATCACTCACACAGCTGCTTCTTTCCCTGTACATAGGGCTGCAACTGCAGCAAGGTTAATACAGAGCATCCATCATTCCCATTAATAGATGGGAGTGCTGTGTAGATCCCTTGTGTGGTCTGCCTTTAATTATTTTTTAAGGTGGCCTCTGTATATTTCTTTGCAATGAAGGCTGAAGTGGAGAATGGAGGTCAGGTCTGTGGACTGACTGATTAAACTTGCCCATCATTCCTTCTGTACGAGGATCATTCCAATGCAAATAATGCCTTGTAGCAGAAGAAATAGAAAGGAAAAATGTGCTGGTGCAGCCTGTATTTGTGCAGAGGCAAATTTTGAATAGCATTTTTTTTTTGGGGGGGGGGAGAAGGGAAGAGCAGGTTTTTTTCCCCCTCCAAAATATAGAGGAAACACTGAGCTGCTTTTGTGGCTCCAAATCCTAGGTGCACTAAGGATCTCCATCCTTAGTAGTAGAACAGCACTACTATAGGTATCCCTTGTTAGTACCCTGTTAGTGATCGGGACTGCTCTCAATACTTCAATTTATTAATATAGTTTATAGTGCATGTTATATTTTCAAAAGGCTGTCTGTTACCTGAGAATGAAATTATATGCAGAAATCTCTGTTGCTTTTATCTGTCCTCTGAGCATCCAATTGACTTCACAAAATTTACACCACATGTACATGAAACACAGAAAGTAACTGGGGTTTACCAGATTATCACACCTTACCTCACATATTTCACAGTAATATTAACAAACAATAGTCCATGCAGAACAAATATTTCCTTCTTATGTACTGCTCTGACCAAGAGAGAAATAGTTCATATGATGCCTATGTGCGTACAGGTACATACGAAAAAGCAAAAGTAAGTATTAAAAGTAGCAGCCAAATAAATTCATCCTACATGCAGAAACCTTACAAATAGCATTATAGGGAATGGTAGCAGGAACAGGACCCCTAGCCCAGACAGAAGGAGAAATTATTTGGGTCCACAGCAAAAGAACTGAAGGTCAAACTCAAGTTTTTGTGATAAGTTTAGCCCCTGTTCTCATTGATTTACAGTCTCTTCAGTATTTGCCTTTACAACAGTCAATGAGGTAAGACTGGATCCACTCTACTATAAAAGATGATCATGCCAAGGATGAAAAACAGTGGATGGCTTCAGATTTATTCTTGACTCACTTCTTCTGGCACCCAGAAGACCCAAGAGTGTTTGCATTTCTATGACATGAGTGTACATGCCCAGCTCTGTGTCTGCCATACAGCCACAGGCTGAGTCTGCATCTCTGCACTGGACTGTAAGGGCCCTTCCATCATGGTCTGGAAAGGAAGGAGAATGGGGTGTATATGAAGACATCCTAGGCAGTCCATCTCTGAACCCAAGCTGCAACTCTGGCAAATCCCTGCCTGATGTCCGTGGTGCCAGCATGTCACTTCTATGGCCAAACCCAGGGTGCTGAAGACATCCCTACTGAAACAGGTGCGCAAGGTATCTCTGTCTTTAGTCTCTCATCTCTAACTGTGTCTCTGTCTGTCTCTCTAGATATGTATGAGAAATAGTTTATGAGAGAAATATACGGCTGACAGATATATGGTGAGAAGTGTTGAATGCTTTCGTTGCATGATGTACGAAATTGTAATCCTTTACACTGAAGAGCACTAGGAGCTATTTAAGCTTTTATGGCTGGACCTCTAGTTTTCTCCTGGTGTGTTTTAGTTGCTGCAAATTAGGGTGTCTAATCCACTGTTCTGATCATCCCAACTCACCAGCTACTTGTACACTACTAACTAATATCCAACCTCAAATGAACACAAGCTGCTAAGGGGTCATTAAAATTTCTTCTCAGTCTTGATCATTAAACAAACCATACAAGAGGCAGCCTCTATACCTGGAAAAAGTGGCATGTTAATGGAGATGCACCCAGCATAATTGTTGTCATCCATCACCCCTGTCCCACTGATATTGACAAAGTGCAGCTAAATATTTAAATAAGCCATTTTTCTTCAGAAGCCGGAGGATTAGATGCAGCCAAATTTCTCAGTCTAGTCAGCAAACGATACAAATCCAGGGATTAAACAGGATTTGCTGGAGTGAATGAGAGCTGCTTCTGCGTTATGCTTTATGAAAAAATATTCTTTGCTGCCAAGACTGTTGCTTGGGGCGAGAAGGGGAGGAGAGACAATTCTCCTTCTTATTGAAAGCAAGCAAAATAGAATTAGTTCCTCTTTACTCGACACTCTTGATTTACTTTGAGGGTGTAGTTGAAGGAAAATGTGGCTTTCCCAAGCCCCATTAGACACCTACATTTCTTCTAAAAGCAATACATTTGAAATGAAGATGTAGGGGTTACAAGGCTCCATGCATCTGTTTTGCTTCAGGGTCAGCTCCTTGGAAGGCTTGCCAGGTTACTATCAGTAAAATAGAAGAGAAATGCTTGTTGAAGTCATTTTTCCTTGGAAACATGTTGGCATGCTGCACTTTTCCTATATTTGGTGATGGATATATTGAATTTATTGGGTAAGATAAGAGGTTCTCACTGAAGCACAACAGGTACTTGCAGAGGGAGACAGAAAGGGTTTACAAACACGAGAAGATATATTTGCTGGGGCTGGTTGGGAATTTTTTGAACAAAACTTCTTTTCATTTGGAATGTCTCAGTTCATTAAAAGTGAATGAAGTCATTCACAGAAAAAATTAGTATTGATTTTTTTTTAATAATCAAGTGTAAATTTCTAGGCTTTGGTTATTGCTTTTTTCCAGCATAAAATAACTTGATTTTATTCATTTGTCTTTAACTATAATAATATTATGGTTAAAAAAGTGAAACAAAACAGAGGAACAGAGTGAACTGAGTTGATTCAAATTAAATTGAACTGAAATACTTGAAATGACCCAAAGCAAGAAAGCGAAAAATCTCCCTTGAAATCCAGAGTTTTCAAAACTGATATGAGTTTGAAGCTTTATGCTGATCTGAACAGGGGGAGAATGCCGATATCTCCCATCATTCTTCATGGGATAGGAAAAATCAGTTCCTGGCCCTTAGGGGTCACCTCAGCACTGTTTGGCAACGAGCAGGAGTGATTTGTGAATTATTTTCTCTGGAAGTGTGAAATCCCCTTAAATCTTGTTTTTTCTGATGGCTGCATGTTGGTAGGGGGAGGAAGAAGAGATTTACCTTTGCAGCGACAGCAAAAAAGTTTGCATGTCTTAGCATTTTTTAGGTAGTGCCCTAGATTTGTTGGTGTGACTGATTTGGAAACTGAGCAAAAGTCCTGCCTATTCAGTTTAGGCAAGGTATGAATCTGAAGAAGAATTGCAGTAAATGAATTGGCCAGAGCTATTCAGTTTATGCAGTATTTGGGAAGACTTTTTCCCCCAGTACTTTATTCCTCTGTGTATATTCACAATAATTTCCTGTAGAATCTGAACTCAGATAACATCTGAACAGAACTCTGTTCAAGGCTCAAAATATTACCTTTCTCACTGGTACATCTGTCCAAGGATTGCATGTGCTTGTCTTGTCAGATCAAATGTTACATACTTTTTTCCCCTTGAATCAATCTGTGTCAGGAATCCAAACCTCATGCCCATCTCTAGGGAAAGACAGCAGCATTTATAAATCATGGAGTAAAAAAATTAAAATGGTAAGATAAATGTTTTTCAGCTCAGGCTTGCAAGGGACTATGGAGTGAATATTTTCCCCTAAATGCTGAGACGTAAAACTGTTCTACCCTTACATTATAGAGAGCAAGTTTTGGTGGAGATTAAGTAGGTTATTCCTTATGACTTTATTGAAATTCTGCTAAGATGTCTAAAAATGCACAAGCCTGTTGCTTTGCAAGGGAATTCAGTGTGTTTCATCTTTGTGAATTGATAGTGATACATAAATGTCAGCTTTATTGAACATGTCTCCACTGTCTGGCTATCCAAACAGTATTAATTAACTCCCAAAATCCTGTTCCAGAATGCATTTGGACTCATTTAAAAAGTTGCACTAGAGCAGTTGCTAGACAAATGCAGACTAGAAATATGGTGCACATTTTTTAGTGAGAGTAATTAACCACTGAAATAAATTACCCGGCGGCAAGGTGGATTCTCCATCATTTGAAGCCTTTAGCTCGAGGGTAAATGTCTTTGTGAAAGATATGTCACAGCTCCGACAGAAGTTATAAGCTTGAGGGTGTGCTGTCTGTAGGACATGCTTATGTATTTACAGCTTCATTGAGCAGGGTCTGTAGGAGAATTATTCATGTTCTGCACCCTAGTTACAGAAATTACTGGTGGGACACAGCTCTCCTGCTAGCTGGGAGCAGGACCCAACACTTTCCCACTTCTCAGGAAGATTCTTAGTACCTGCTACCCACAGTGAAATCAGCTGGCCAAAGCATGAGCTTGCTTTGTTCGCTATATTTTCTCACCAGAGCTGAGCAGAACACTAAACCTGTTAAATGTCACCAAAATGGAAAACATTACAGAAATACCTTAAGCAGTTTTTTTCTTTTCTTCCTATTCTGTGAGCTCTTATTTTGACTGAAGGAAGTCTGGCAAACCTCAATGGAGGTTAGCCTGAAAAAAGTTGTGAATTGGTAAAAATAACAAACTTCTTTGGATTCCATCTTCAGCAAGTAATGGGATTTCACATAGAAATGTGCATCTGGAGAGGGATCGGAAGCTTTTTTGCGTGGTACCTGTATGTTGATGTCCTGTTCCTACCCACCTGGGTGAAAAGACAGTATGCACACAAGCCAGCTAAGTGAAAGGAAGGGAATAGGTAAAACACAGCAGCCAGATTAGCAATAAAGGGATGTGCATGGTGCAACCTTCAGGTACTCAGCCTCACATGGAGGCTCCAGAAACATCCTGAAAGCAAACACTTGGTGAAGCAGGAGCCAGGAGGCAGCTCTACATAATCCCCTGTGCAGGTTGATGTCAGATTAGCTTGTCTCAGCCCAGACAAAAACTGGTGGATAATGGGATTAAACAATAAGCATTTTGTCACAGTAATGAATCCTGGCATCCATCTTTCTGATATGATTAAATCAGTCTGGAGACAAATTCTTCATTTCTGACACCAGGTCACTGCACAAGTATGCAGTTTGCTTTTGTTTTCTTTTTTTATTGTTTAGATACTTAGTTAAGCAAGGTACTACAAGCAGTAACAAGGTCACCCAGGATTAATGGCAGGGCATGTTGAGCATTTTCATTTGCTCAGCTGTGGATGTTGATGGGTCTCTGCCTGGCAAAATGGTGGCTGGTTTCTTTCTCCAGAGAATGCACTTACCCTGCGTGCACACATAGAAAGAAATACGTTGTTCCCATTTGCGCAGTGCTCTTGGACTCCCCTCATTAATAATATCATGCAAAGCCCAGTGTGACTAGCTGAACAGGATTATGCCATAAGGTATGCAGAAAGCTGTTAAAGGGCCATATAATTATTGTCATTGAGGAAAAGCCCCTTTCACGGCAGTTCTGATATTTGCAGGTTAAAGAAGGCTTTGCAAATACGCTATCAGCCATTCACAATTAACTTGGTTATTGATGGCACTCCATAAATGTTTAAAAACACTGAAGGAGAAGTAATAAATGGTTGATTTGTTTTCTTGACTGCAGCTGCTTCAGGCTTGCACTGTTTGTATATAATTCTTTATTCCACTTAACACCAGTGGATATATCTTCTGTTACCTCCCCCCCTCCCCCGCTNAAAAAAAAAAAAAAAAAAAATCCAGCAGGCCAGCACCCAACTTCACCTGTTTGCTTCCCAGGGGTTTAAGGGATTACTCAAATTCCACCTGTGGGAATGTGGATAAGTTTCCCACTTTCTAGCATGTCACTTTTACAAACAGTGCTTTAGCCCAGAAGTTTTTACCATCTCATGAAACCTGTTTTCAGGTTCTTCCCTGGCCAATGTGCTTAGCTGGAGGATCTGGGGCAATAAACAGAAAGTCTTTGCTCTGCCAGCCATGGAATGTCTGGCATGCATTTCCATTAACTAGAGCACACATATATACTCCCCCCTCCTCTAGATACCCTGTGAATCCAAAATCATCCAGTCTTTTTGCTGATCTAATCTAGGGCTTCCTTTCATTCATCATTAAGATCTGCAAATACAGTCTGCACTCAGGTGCAAGTCTCAGGAGTTGCAATGTTAATGTATGAATCTTTGTCTTAAACAAATACCCTCTTTCTCTTTGGCAGCCACTGTAGTAATTCTAAACTAAAGGGCATAGATTACAAGTTTGGTTATGGATTTGAACAGAGAAAAAAATTGACTGTGTGATCAACAAGAAATTACAACTTTGGTGCTATGGAATCAGCAGGCAACACTGGTGCATAGCTTAAAAATAGATGTCCTTGCTCATGTCCTTTTTCACTTGCAGCAATAGTTTTTAGACTCTTCTAATCACTCAATTTGCTTTCCTGTGGGCTGGCAGGGACATCAGCTCCTGTAAAAAATAGTCTATTCAGTGGAATATATCTCCTCCGAAGGACAAGATTGTTCTTCTTTTCAAAACATCTCTGAAAAAGGGAAGCGTTTGCTAAAATTCCCTTCTGAGCTGCTGTACGCTTGATTGTGTTTGTATTGGTTTATGGTGCGCTTTCCCCTTCCTCCAGCCCTCGGGGCACTGATGGCCCCATGCACTAAAGTCTCCCCACCTTATAGTTTGAAAGGAGAGAGCAGCAGCAGCCATAAGCTCTCTGCTTGCAGCTTTCACGCACATCCACTCATAATGCTGAGCTCCTCTTCACTCTTCATTCAGTCTCAGGAAAACCATGGCCCCTTCTTGCCTTGGTTCTGGATGAGCAGTGGGGAAGGCTTGGCATGAGATACCTGTGACAGCTCCTGGCTGCCCGTACCTTTCCCAGCCTGCTTGTTCCTGCAAAGGTCCCAGCTTTTTGTGCAGTAAATCACTGAAATGCCACAATCCATGATGAAGAACCCTGCAATCAATTCTGGTTTACCTAAATAGTCCAGGCTGCAAACTGTGGTTGTTCATCATCTGCTGCCCACACGTGCGATGTGGTGTGGGGAGAGCCCTGATGGCAACAGAAGGGGTTCCTGCAAAAGTAGTGACATTCACATTGCTCACTTCAGTGGTGATGGTCCCAATGCTTGCAGTTAAATACAGCCAGATTTCAGCTGATGCACCTGGGAAGGAAAATTGCTGGTGGACCCACAGAACGGGAGATTCTGTCTTGGAAGATGGTGGCTCTGGGATGGACTTCGGGGTTATCGTGGGCAACAGCCACAAAGTGAGCTCTCAGCTCTGCAGCAGAAGGGCAACCTGAGTGTGCATGAAAAGAATCAAGTGGAATTAGGGGAGTAACCCCACCTCTGTCCTCAGGACTGTAGTGATGGCTGCTGGAGGACTGCATCCGCTTCTGACATTGCCTCTTCAGAAGTGACAGGTAGATGTTACACAGACCTCAAAGGAAGGTCACGAAAATTATTCAGGGGATGAGAAACGAGTTACATGACCTGAAGCACAGAGACCTCTATTCATTAGCTTATTAAAAGATGGAGAGGCGTTTTTATCGTTCATTTTAAGAACATGTACATGGACAGCAGTCTGGAGAGTCAAGGGCCTTTTGACCTTGCAAAATAGAGCCTAAAAAGAAGTCTGGAAAATGAGTGTGGAAATGCAGCCTTGAAAGAAGACAGAATTTCCTAGCAGCCAGACTGAGCAGAGCTCTCTGTGGACTTGCAAGTGTATAATAAGATTTGGTATTTTAAAAGAAAAGAATTTCCATCCAATTTCAGTGAGAACCTCTCTTCCTTGTCCGTCAGCGCTGGCACGAGCCTGAATTGCTGGCATGCTCATGCTGCCGTCGAAGTCTCTGAACGGCAGTTCCGCAGCACCATCCCCTTTCTGCTGCCTTATGGTTACGCTCGCCCGTCCCTCCTCCCTAGGGCAAAGAGCAACACTTGTGCCAGTGTACTGTCACAGGCACGAAGGGACCAGAACTTTTGAACTCTGCCTTCTTGACTTATTTCATGTTTTTTGAACTTTGACTGAGGTGCAGTCCTGGGCATTTTCAACAAATTCAAACCTCTCCCTATGTGGTAGCAGCAGCCAGGCAAAAGAAAAAAGAAACTATGCTCCTCTTTGGAGGCTGGTTTTTTACCAACTACTTAAGTGTAGGCATGAATGGAGGCACGAGGCATGAATTTAACCCTTTCCCTGGAAGGGGTTTGGTAAATAACATTAGCAGGTAGAAAATTATAGATGTGACTACTTATCCACAAAAGCGTCACTGCAAAGCAGAAGCATCATCTTCTGACCTTCTGTTGAAGGGAAACCAGGAAGACAGACAAGGCGGGTCTTTATTTAGTTTCAGTTCTTTGTTCTTTTCCCTTTTTTCTGCCATTTCGTTTGCCCAACAGCTTAGATCTAAACAAAATATCAATACATCCCATTGCGATACACCAGGGACACTTTTGATCCATTTATGTTTAAGTGTTCACGCACTCTTTTTGGTATCTGCTCCAATGTGTGCTATTAAAAGAAAGCTTCATTAAAGCAAAAGGTATTTGAAAAGGTGCCTATGTGTAAAAGAACATGTTGGGAGCTAATGGGGGCTTTCAGGGGACTTGACTATACCGGTGATAATTGAAACAAACAGACCTCAGTGGCCTACACTAATTCAGTGGAGCTATATTCCTCTTCCTTTTATATTATACATGCAGTAGTTTAGCACTCCCCAGCTCCCCACTGGCATTAAGAGACACTTACAGCTGTTCTCCTCTCCCTAATAATGGCACTCTGTAGAGCTAATGGTGGGCTCCAAGGGCCTGATGAAGTGCTGCAGGGCTCTGACTATGCCAGCCAAAGGACTTGCCATATGCCTGGGGAATTTCACCTCTGTTTACACTCAATTCAGCCAAAACTCCCAAGGTGAAATTCCATTTAGGTTGGTACATTTCTGCACTAACAATTATAGTTATGTGGTGAACGCTTTCTTTTATTTCTGCTGGGCTGGTGTCTGTTGTATGTAACCAGACATGCGCTGCCTTCACCCCTGCCGTGGTGACCCCAATTGCAGGAGGAGAAAGGAAATTGAGATTTAAATGGGGAAAACTTTGGTTCAAACAAAAATAGATAAATAAAACCACAAGAAAAGCCAAAGACTTTTTTGTGCTGATTTTGTCTATTGCTGTGTTCACAGAACAAGGACAAGAGGAGTAAAGACTCTTCTGTCCGATAGACTCATACCAGTCTAAGATAACCTATGAAGGATGGTGGATTTATTCTAATTTTATAGAAAAGCAGAAAAATCATATAGATTATATTTGTTATATTAGATATGTGGGATATATAGATATTCTATAGAAAGCGGAATTTACATTGGTCATAGTTATTACTAAGTGTAAGAACAATGCCCAAATGAATGAGAAAATATCTGTGGAAGGTGGAGAGACAATGACTTCCATAATAACTTTTATGCCTGTCTCTACAAGACTTGAACAGGTAGTCACAGCCCAGTGTGCTCCACAAGCCAGCTGCCAACCCTACACATGGTGCCTTTGGGTTGGCCCATGGAGGACTGTTTCTGGTCATGCTGCCTATGGGGGGAGGGGTCCCCTTTTCCTCACACCCCATCAACACCCATTTATCCCAGCAGCCAGTGAACAACAGGAGCTGTGGAATTTGTTGCTGCCCTCCATGGAGTTGCACCGGCAAAGCCCCCAGCACAGTTACGTCCAGGGCTGCATCACTGAAATATTCTGCGGTACCCCAGTGATTTGTTACAGGTAGGTTACCTTTCCAAGCTTTCCTTCACAACCACAGAACTGCAAGTGTCATATATTCATTTGCTTGGACTCTTCTTTTCTTGTTTTTCAGAACAATGAAGCTCAGGGCTAGATACAATTATACAAATTCCAGTTGCCCATAGTTACCTATACCCTTAATGAAGCCCTGGGTATTTGTCATGGTTTAACCTCAGCCAGCAACTAAGCACCACACAGCCACTCACTCACTTCCCCCGACCCAGTGGGATGGGGGAGAGACTCAGGGAAAAAGTAAAACTCATGGGTTGAGATAAAGACAGTATAATAGGACAGAAAGGAAGAAAATAATAATGATAATAACAATAATAAAGTGACAGTAATAACAATAATAATAAAAGAATTGGAATATGCAAAACAATTGATGCACAGTGCAGTTGCTCACCACTCATGGACCAATGCCCGGTTAGCTCCCGAACAGCAATCACCCCCAGGCCAACTCCCCCAGTTTATATACCGGGCATGACATCCCATGGTATGGAATATTGCTTTGGCCACTTTGGGTCAGCTGCCCTGGCTGTGTCCCCTCCCAACTTCTTGTGCCCCTCCAGCCTTCTTGCTGGCTGGGCATGAGAAGCTGAAAAATCCTTGACTTAGTCTAAACACTACTTAGAAACAACTGAAAATATCAGTGTGTTATCAACATTCTTCTCATCTATTCAGCTACTAAGAAGAAAATTAACCCTATCCCAGCTGAAACCAGGACAATATTGTAAAATTTTCTAACCCCTAACTACCTATCAGTGCAACAAATTTAGTTTAGAAGGGGGTTTATTCTTAAAAAAAAAAACCCTGTATGTGTTTATTTATAGATGTTTCTCTTGTGCACTTTTGGCAGATTGCATTGGAGAAACCACTTGCTTAATTTGGGGCCAAAGGAGATCTTCCCATCTGTGCTCTGTGGGCCTGTGTTGGAGGGCAATCTGGCTTGCACCAGACTTCGTCCTCCCCTTGCTTCATTTGCTGTCCCTGGGGAGCCCAGGGTGTTGGGGCGGCAGCTCAGGCAGTGCAAGGAGGAGGCAGGGAGGTATGTTGTCCTGGTTTTGGACGGGATAGAGTTAATTTTCTTCCTAGTAGCTGGTATAGTGTTATGTTTTGGATTTAGTATGAGAATAATGTTGAGGTAGCTTTGCAGATGTCCACCAGGAATGACATACATCAGGTTTTAGTCCCTTGAGGGGCTTCACCAGCAGCATTCAGGAGCCTCAGAAACTGGATATTGTATAGGAATATTGGGTCTCTTGATACTATCTACATCTACCTGGGTCCAACATGCCTGCTACGAACCTAAACCCATTTGCACAGGTTTTAGCTCCTTTCAAATCTGATGCTGTATGCAGCTATTGTGAGCAAGGAAACATGTCTCTGACCTTTTGAAACCGTAACTTCTATCAGTCATGTCTCTTACTAATTGCTGCTGTGGTTCATGGCCCTGGGTGGAAGGAAGAGCATTACAAAACTACCCTTGCAAAACATAAATTATTTTAATTACAGTCAACATGCACTTAATGTGAAACACAGTGAAATAAGTTTCCAGCTGGCTTTTTTAACTGCATCTATAAAATGCACAAGCATATCTTCGCTGTGCAAAAGCTGTGTGTGCTTGTGGGAGGGGTTACTGAAGTACCGTTTTGTAGGCTCTCCAGCTCATGTGTGTGCACTCCTGTTGTACATGCTTCAGTGAGGATTGTCCTTTCATAGAATAGACAGGCTTGCAGTTTTTGCAGATGCAGTTAGTGAAGTCTGCTAAAAATGCAATCTAATATTTAGGTATTTAGTTTCCCTTTTTTTCTTGCTTTTTGCATTTGATAGATGGGTATCAATATCAAATATTTTTCTGCTGAGGTGCTGCAGCCAAGTAATGAACTTTGCTGCAGGCTCAAGATAAGTCTAGCTTCACACCACGGATATCTTCATTTTGAAATAATGACTTTCCTCTGGACCAAAGTTCATCAGGAAAGGTGCAGGTACGAACCTAAATCAGCTGCTAAAGCCCTGGCTTGTAGTTCATTCCTATTAAGCAAAGCTCTTAAGCATGTTTCTTTACTGAAAGCCTAAGATCTGTGTCAGTCTTTGCTGAATAGGGATTGATTTAAAATTGAGCTTAAATACCTTCTGGAATGGAGGCACATATAAAGAAACATGCAGCTGGAGTTTCTCTTCATTTGAACAGATATGAATCAGGCATATATTCACTGAAACCGGTGTTACATGTGGGAGAAGAATCAGGTCTCAGGCATAATAGAAAATAGCTGTGAATATTTCAGTTATCTTACAAAACTAACCCATATTTTTAAGAAACTAAAACTATCAGCCATAGCTCTGCTTTAAAAATCAACCACTCAGCTGCCAGAAACATGGCCTGTTAGCTGTTCCATTAGCCCATATCTCCTTTCCAAAAGATGTATTTGAATGTTCATGCAATCAAGCTATCATGTTAGCTGAGCATCCTTCAGAGCTTTCTAATATACAATAATATGGCTATCACTTTGTGCCTAATGTTTCATAAAAATGCCATATATAATACTACCTTCTTGGCTTCCTATCTTCTTTAATGGAGGGTTGCAGGAGTTGCATTTCCAAATGGTTACTCTACCAATCATAAAAAAGAAAAAAAAAAAAAAGGACTAGGATGCTATTGCAAAATACTCTGTAACTGTGATGGTGGGGAGGGAAGTGGGCATCCTTTTCCCTATAGTATTCAAAAGCAGGAACATAATGAATGTGCTATCAGCTACAGTATTCATCACATCTCATTTCTGCAATTATATGTTATATTTATGTTTATGTTCAGCATTTCTTATGTCTCCCGTGTATAAGCATATGTGAGATGCTGGGATTTGGAAAGTCATGATAGACACACCAAGCCCTTGACTTTGGTGACATTCCTCCCAAGTATTAATTTATGTAACAGAAATATATGGATATGTAGAAATTGGTACAAACAGCTTCCTGAGTAACACACGTGGTGTTTGTTCCTCCTATTACCTAGCTGCCCAGTAACGTTGTCCTATGTATTCAAAGAGAATTTCTCATTAACAATTACCTCTCTGTGCTATGCTTCCTGCAGTTCTCAGGAACAAGCTGAACTCTGGTTTCTGAAAAATAGGCTTGTGGGAGATTCATTTTTTCCCTCCAATCATTTCTGATCCCTGCCTCCCTTTTTATATGCTTGGAAAGGTACAGAGTCATTTATACTCTAACTTTTCCTAGTCTAATATTTTAGGTACCTGACTTTGCCCATCTCCAGTAAGTGGGCAGACATCTGAAAAGCTGCTCACCATTTCTGTAGGTTCATTGACATTTTGAAAATGTGCTTCTTTCTATCATCTCAAAAATGTCTTTCCCTACAAACATCATACTTAGAATGATTTATTAGTCTTTCTGGAGATTTCTGCCTTTTAATGCCTGCTGGGGAATTTTCCAGGAGATTGCAAGGATGTAAAAAATTTGCACTGGGATGCATACATATAGATATGTGTATATATGTAGGTATATGTACACATACATGTGTATATATAGCCACACTTGGCTAACAGCAAGGTGGATTAACCTAGACTTATGAAGAAAAGGAATACGAAAAGCAGATGGGGCAAGAAAAGTGGACAAGAAAAAGCGTTCTTATAAGGCTGGCAAAGAGGAACTGATTTCAAAATAGATCTTGTTTATGTAGTACAGGGAATGGCCTTATTTTCACATCTCCATCAACATTTGGAATGGCCTTATTTTCACATCTCCATCAACATTTGGGTCTGACTCCTTAGACCCAAGACTGACTAAAGGACTCACAGCTTTTGTGCTGAATTTCTTGTGCCAGGCTCTTACACAGCTGAATCAAGGCAACACAGCAAGTCCCAGCAGCAGCGTGTGGCCTCCCAACAGGGAGTGCAACTCTTCTAGATGTACAGGAGCTCTGACTCTTCATCAGTGGAGTTGTGGTCTGAAATACTGAAATACACTCAACAAAGAACAAATGCAGCTGACCCTTTGAGCTAAGGATACTACTGTTGAAAATTCAGATGCTTATCTGTCACTGTTGGAAATCTAAAAAACAGTGACCCCCATATGTCTGTCCAGATTTCTTTCCTGTTTCCCACATGGAAATGCAGATGCTGTGCTACGTTTGCAGAGTCATCCCACTAAATCCAAAAAAGACATATTTCAGGTCTGTAGAAACCCAAATACCTCTGAAAGTATTGGTGTGCATTGTCACAAGGTGCATGGGTGCCTGCCCATTCGTCCAGAGTGGTCAAGAGCAACAGCTCTGCCTGGGCTATTGGCTGTCTGAAAAGCCAGGCAAGTGTCTACTAGAGCAGAAAGGAAGTCAACAACATGTGAAAAGTGTAATTTGTGAGTAAAGGACAAAATGTGGCACATGAGGCCAAGGGAGGGCATTTTGGTGAGTTTCTAGTATAATATTTACCTTTGTTATCAAAGAAAGGGGAAGATTTAACAATTCTTTGCAATAACTTATGCTGTTGGGGTGACACAAAGAGACAGAGTGTGATGGTGCAGCTTTTCCCTTTCCACACCTCTGCTGAACTACAGCAGTAATCCTCTGCATCGCCACTTGTTTCTCTGAATGCTACTTGCTTTCTTTAACTTTAAGAGGATTTTCAAAGACTTGAAGCTGTCTGGCAGTCTTCTTCTTGAGTCCTTTTGGAGATAATCAGGCTGATGTGCTAATCACATTTTTGCTGTATTTAAAAATAGTGGGATAAAGTCTGAAAAGTGCTGAGCAGCACTATTCACCTGCAGCTTGTTTACAAGCAAAGCAGAATGAAAAGCGGTGGCTGACAGCATAGCAAATGGGGATGACCAGATGCTTTGCATTTGAATTAGAAAATAAGCCAAACCCCAATTATTCACTAGATTGAGGTTCCTTTGCTGTGGTGGAGGGTGAGCAGGGGAGAATAGTTGTCTCAGCTTGATCACATCTGAGGATAAACACCCCAGGCTGATCTTTCTTCAGCCCTGTGAGAGGTCTCTGATCTGTGGGATTTATGCTACACATGATTAGGTGTGAAACGGAGAGGAAGTTTATTGCAGAACACTTGGCATGGGCTTGGGGAGTAAATTGATAAAGACGACATGTACATTGTCAAGTTGGGTGTTCTTAATTTATAGAAACCCTGAGACCCATTACTCAGTTCCACCCATGCAGTTCTCCCTGCCAAATCCTACTGTATTTATAGGAATAAATAAAAAGGAAGAACTGGTTGAAGATGAAGAAGCCACTGACACAGATATGCATACACTTATACAAAATGCTCAGGTTTCAAGGTCTGGCAGTCTTTCTCTAAAGAGGGCTCTTACACAAAAAACTAGCCAATGTAGAGACATACAAAATGAATTTTTCTCCAGCTTTTTTTCTTTCAGTGGTTCTCTTGGGTATAATATAAACTACTCTCTCCAGTCCCATAATTGGGTGCAAAAGTGGAGGCGAAAAAAGCAATATACTTAAAATTTCCTAGCACCATTAGAGTGTGTCACATTCTAAAATGATTACCCTTGATCTCAGAGAGTGCCTGCTCACAGGTGGGTTAAATGTGTTACTCTGACTTCCAGGTGCATTTTAAATTGCTAGGAGAATAAATAAGCTGCAGATCCCTTTTTGTTGTCCTGGTTCAGAGTGGGCACAGAAGAGGAAAAGGCTCCCGCTCTCTGTGATGCACTGCAGTGTTCCAGAGCCTCCTTCTCCTGTCACCTGGGCCTCCCCAACCTTTGTGGTGCAGTATCTTGGGGCTGTTGTCTGGTCAGCTGGAGATGAGGGCACTGCACAAGAAAGGGAGAATGTCAGGACAAATCTGTGTCTCAACTGCCCGGAGCCTTGCCTCAGCAGCAGCTCAAGTCAGAAGAGCTTCAGACACGTTAGTTGCCCTAGGTGAGAAGGCACTGTCCATGTTAGTTTTCGATGTCGCTGTTAATGAGTATGATTATTCTCCGGCTCACATGTCTCTTTGCATTAATCGTGGCGTACTGCTGCCTGACACCCTGAACATGTTCTCTTTCTGCTTTGCATCGCACAGCCTGCTGCATAAATGGCAATGCAAATGTCTCCTTGATAATTTTGTCACACCAAATCTGATCAAATTTATTTGGTGTCATGCACATGCATAGGCACACGCACACACATGTGCTCAAAGACATTTGTCCTGAGGCATTAAAGCTAAACTCTGCTCTCTTAGTTGAGGAAACCCACCAGGAAGCTGTCCAGAGTGCTCGTGCATTAAGTGACCTTTTTTATCAGTTTTATGGGCTGGCTGAGCTTTGTGGTACAAAAGGAAGACATGGTGGTAGTGCTCTTGAAAAAAAGCACTGTCTAGTTGTGCACAAGGAATGGACTTGGGGTCCAGCCTTAGCCATAGCCTTGCATAAATCACTTTGTGCCTCGATTTGATAAATCTTCCCTATAGGTTTATTTACTGGAGGCTTAATTAATCTGTTTGCATGTATTTTCAGATGAGGTGTGCCCAGATAACATCAAGACAACAGTAAGAAGAGTCACTTCTTAGTGAAAGGGCATCAGCAGCCATTTTTCAAACCTGAGCTTCCTAATTCCAGCCCTAACACACAGATCCCCTAAGCAAACATGGCAGGTCTTGGGCAGCATCAATTCATAGGTTGAGCACTGCTGGACTTGGTGATGTGACTGCCTTTCTCTAATTCCTTCCCTTTTCAACAGAGAGATCCCTCAAAGGCTTTTTTTGAAGCACAGAGCTATTCCAGACCTTGAGAGATGAAAGCCAGTCTTTCTGAGCAAGGTTCTGAGAAGGAGCTATCAGAGTTTGAGCTCAACTGCCAGCTTCTCCTCCTGACAACAAAGCCCATCTATTCTCATTTGCTGTGGCCTCCATATTTCAAAGGGTGACTAATTCCACTGTCTAGAGCCTCTTGAGACCTGTAGTTTGCTTCTAGTCTTTTTGATGGTTTGATTTCACATGTACCACTAGAGAAATAGGTGAAAGCTTGTTGTGCCTGGAGGCTGCTGGCAATGTCCAGCTTCATTCAGCCATTGGCCCCTGCCTAGAAGGCTGTGAAGTGAAATCAGAAGAAATCAAACATCATGCAGGTAAGCAGAAAAAACAGTTTGGCTTCCTATGATATTGGGAACAACATCCAACTCTTTTTGATGTGCAGAAACAAAAGAAGGAAAAAAGCATTCCCTGATCAGAAGTGATTTTTTTTCTTCTTTTTGACAGCAGATTTAAGTTTGAAAGTCTTCTGCAATGTGAGCCCAAGCTCCAGGACTCTGTGAAAGCCCAGCAGCTGGAGCTGATATGAACAAGGGTTTAGCTGAGACCTCACCCTATGCTGCTGTATTCAATCTAGCGTGGCAGCAGTGATGCTAGAGATAAGCATTGCCCTCCACACTACAGCCAGTGCACAAGCGAAACAGAGCGTTAACAGCTGCTCAGTGTATTGCATCTTTATTTCCAAAGCATTTTACGTAAAAAATTAAACATTAGCAGCTGTTTGCGGGTGAATATGTAGCAATTCCTCATTTGGCATAATGGCCCTGAAGGACTAGTAAAACTTTTATCTGTTCCACTCGGTGACATTACCAGGCTGACACAGATCTGAACAAGGGCAAGGAAGGGAACATCATAATCAGAGGCTTATTGATTGCCTTAAAAAATTAAATAAAAGGTTTTATGCAGTGGAAATGCATCCCTCTTGTTAGCTATTAGATGAATCAGACTGACACAGAGTTTGGGGCTCTTGGTGCTGTAGGAACCTTGGTGCCACACCAAGGCAAGAGGCAGCAGAAGGCTGCAAAGAAGATTGCTCTAGGAGCGAATCCCTGAATTTCATGAGCTGTGGGGAAGGGTGGACAGGATAACTTTGGTGGTCAGAGAAGGGTGGCAACACCCAGTGCCCTGGAGGAGTGTGAGGTTGTGTGGCTGTGAGGCCCCGGGGAGATGGGGTGTACCTTCCCCTTCGTCTGGTCCCATTGTTAGCGTTAGGTGTGGATGACACTGTCCTCTGACCTGGGCAGGGAAGAGAGTTAAGCTGCATATTCCTACCTCAGCCTACCTTGACAGGAGCTATCTGCAGCACAACATTTAAAGTAGCTTCACAAGCCTTCAGGTTCCCTAGGGAGGAAGCTATTTCTTGGCTGTTGGCTGACCCTGAGCAGCATCACTGTCTTGGTGGCACGCTGGTCACGTTTTAAGTTTCTCTTGTGTCTATGGGGCTGAGGAACAGGCAAGCCTTTCCAGCCTGTTTAGTCTCCTGCAGCTTCTGAGTCTGTTTAACCCCATATGAAACAAGCCTTGCTTTTCTCTCATTAGCAGGTGTGTTGATAAATGTTAATGTGCCTTCTCCTGTCTTTTTGTCTTGTTGTCTCCTTCATGCCTATCCATGGGAAATGATGTCCCTTCTATCCTTTCCTTCCCTTCCTGCCTTGCATTCAGAGAATGATGTCTCTCTCTCTCAGCGAGACAAAGGCTAGAGAAGGTAGCCCCTGGCTCCTTAATAAAGACCTGGATTAAATAAATCCCTCATACCATTGTTAGTGATCTGACCCCAAGGAGGTCTCATGGATGCTTCACTCAGCTGCTCCCCAAATGATGCGCAACTGTGTCCTCAGAGGGTGGCTTTCCATTCTGGAGGTTCAAAGAGGCAGTTTGAGGCAGTTTAGTTCAATGTTTTAGCTGTATTATACCTGAATTACTCCTCATCCCCAGAGTATTTTAAGCACTGGCAAACTGGTAATTCTGTCAGATCCTAATATGTCTATATAGTGACAGACATCCAGCAGATGTAAATCATTATATGCCACTGAAGTCAAAATTAGGAGCTGGCCAAGTGTTGCATAAGTCTGTTAGGCCATTTATATAATCATTTTTTGAGGTGAATCGTGCATAATCCTTTCTAAAGCCCAGAACCCCTCCTGTTTCCCATTTTACCTGCTTGCCCTCACCAGGGCTGAGCTGCTGTTATTGCAGGCAGTGAGAGGGTAGGGTCCCAGGATGATGTTCGCAATCTCTGTGGCCCAGCAAGGCTGAGGAGTGGGAGCCCAGGGCTCAGCGTTCTGGCACGCACTCAAAGATGGGGATAGAGGTTGTTTAAAAAAAATAGACTGGTAAAAACTGTAATGCTGCAAAAAAAAGCCCTAGAGCTGCTTTAGGCGATGAGGACTCGAATGATAATATGGTTGTCCATCATATTTCCTGTTCTGTGCCATTTTATAACCAATAGTGTATATACATTTTTGCTGTTCATGTCCCCATGGAGCTGTCAACATGGAATATGCATTTCTGCACTAACTGGGATCCTCTGAATTATGTAAAGTTCTCTGAGCTGCCTCAGCACGCCTTTTAAGCGGGGTTTTACTTCTTGATCTGATCAAATGGCGCACAGTGGTGGCAGAACTTAGATGAGCACAGGCTGTGTGGGTCCAGGTTTTACCTGGCACTTCCACAACCAAGCAAGGGAATGAGAATGAAAAGCCCTGCCTGAATCCTTCTGGGCTCCTGTCTGGCAGTCAATGTTTTGGGGGAGCATGGGGCCAGATCAGGTCACACTCTGACAGCAGTGGCATGGGGAATTAATGAAAAAATGAGGTTGTAGCAACATCAAAAGATTGTTGCATCAAAGTGTAGTAATTACCAGAACAGGAGCGAGTTGAAATATCTGATAGCTCCTTTATGAGATTACCAGTTATCAGAAGGGAAAGAAAATCAGAATTAAAAAACTCATGTGCAGAAAATTAGGAAAAGGAACAGAACAGAAATGGCAACATGGCATTTTCAATCCTGTTCTCAAAAGTAGAGCATCAGTGAGACAAAGCCAGCACTGAAGCTGTAATAGAGACATTAGCAATCCTTCAAGACTGGCAGAAGTTCAAGGATTTGTACATGTCTGATGGAAGGATTGTTCACTTAATATCTATTTTTCTATGAGGAGATGATCCTGGCATCAAATCCAGTATCATCCTAACCCATCTGAGTATTTCTGTTGATATGAGCAGGTGGAGGCTGTTTCACGGCTGGAGAACGACCACACTCCCTGTGCACATTTGCAGCACAGGAGACGATACAGACTTGGCTAAGGAATAAATCCTCCGAAGGAAGATGCAGACACTTAGAGAAACTAGGCAAAGCATTCGATCCATTTATCAAAGAATATGCAGTTCTCATTTCAAGGCAGGTGAGGCATTGATGATAACTTCCGAGTGCAGAAACTTAATCTACATCCAGAACATTTTTAATTAACCCTCTGCAGCTACCAAAGGCAAGAAATCAGCAGACAACTTATGAATTTGGTGTCAGTTCTTGGATGATACCAGGCTACAGTGCTTTCTTCTGCGGTTCTTTCTACTCCTTTTGACTGCTCCATCAAGCTGTTCTGTGCAAAGTGAAAGGATGTTAACAGAAGTGAAACTGTTGTCTGTCTGATTTTGCAGGGCACAAATATATTTCCCTCTCAAGTTAAGGGGAAAACACACATGGTGAAAATTACAGTCGTTACTTCACTATTGTTTCAGCTGCTTCACTGCAATACCAAGCTAAACTTTAACTTTGGTTACTGTGAGGGGATGGCAGTGAGCACATAATTGCCAAATTTACAAAAACAGGGGAAAAAATCAAGGGGGGGGTGGAAAAATATTAAATGATCTCATCCTCCCAAGCCTTAATGGAAATGAATCGAGGCTGCTAGACAGCTCAGGAAGGCAATTACAGGGAAATAATCTGTGGTGTTTAGTGAAGCGGTGATGTGGGGCATGCTGAACATGATGGATCTGGCTGCTATTTCCAGTTAATAATAATGCACTTTAAGAAAAGGCGGTGCTGCACATGTTTGTGCTTTTGTGTCTGTTTCTGTAGTAGAGGAGCCAGCCAATTATTTATTTCTTTTCCTGCACTGGGAATTGCCTTGAACCCAGTGGCTGGAGTGGCTTGTAGCAGTGCAAGTTTACCCTCAAGGCAACGCCTCTGTAAGGCAGTATTTGCTTTTGTGAAGATCTTGGCCTTCTTTCCAACAGTCCAGCTGCTGGAAAATTGTGGCTTAGGGAGCTGTTATGCTCTTTGAGAGTTGGTATGTGCCCTGGTTGACAGCCATCCTTGGCCGAAGTCCCTGATACAGGTCAGAACTAGTTGTTAACAACAAAAAGTGCGTGTGCCTGGAAATAAATGCACTTACTAATAAAATCAAGCAGGGAAATACCTTTTCTCTTCATAAACCTTAGGGCCTCCTTTCTGCTACAGGGGTCTAGAGACAGCTGAACAAGCTGTAGCAAAAAAGACTCTTAAAACTGTCCTGAACTATTTACTGAGGTTTGAAAAGTTGGTTTAGATTTTCCTGCCCTTGGTCTCACTTGAAAGCAGAAGCACCTGTCACCTGCAAGAAGGGTTGCTTAAAGAAGGACCATGAGAGTGTGCAAGTCCGACAGCAAAGGACTAGCCTCGGTGTTGTGGTTCAGTCGTGGGTGAACTGAGGGACTTTCTCCATCGCACTGTAGTTTACCTCTGCCTGGTAACATAAGCAGCCCTAAAACTGGCTTTAAATTACCATGGGGTGCAAGTGAGCCTTGAGGAAAAAGGTAATTGGACCCAATGGGTGTCTGTGTAGTTCCTGTTGGTAGAAACAAGCGCTCTCTTTCTACTTTTCTACTTTCTTCCACTGTAGGTCCTAAATACAATTTGATGAGTTTTTTTAAACACCGTGCTTTGTTGAGCTACCCAGTACAACCACTAGGCATCACTAATTTATTCTGCATTTAGTTTGTGGGCTCTGTCAAGCTGATTCTGATTCCAAAATCCTCAGTCTGATTTCCAGGCCAAATATATTAGAATAAGCTCAGAGAAATGTAATAAAGACAAACACATTTAAATATTTATCTGGAGTGAACAGAATGAAATTCCCAACTCTTGAGATTTGCTTCTTGCTAATGATTTGCTAATAAGTCAGTCTGATGCAGGCTGACAAGGAAATACTTTTCCCAATGTGAGGGGCTTGTGTTTCTATCTCATACTGATTACTTTACAGAAGAATCTTCTTCACCTGTAGGCACCTGGAAGTCAGGTAAGAAAGGAAAGAAAGAATCAATATACGATGCCATGAGAGCATTTCTAGAAGATGCATTGCGGAAGAGTAAACAGAATTCATGTTTTAATTGCCTGGAGATTTATTTATGAGTAACATTTCATAAACTCTCCATCTCGTTCCAGGTCTGGGACCTGCTTCATCGTATGCCAGAAATGGAAAATAAAGATGTATTCTTTCCTGTTTCTCTAAACGTATATGTGAAGTTAGTTTAGTGCTGGTGAAATGTTGCAGCCAATCATGCCTATAGATTCAGGCCCTCTAGTTACCTACATGTTATACTGAAAGCTTTTGCTTGTCTGCTATGTCAGTAGGTCCCTATTCCAATCTAATGGCAGGTCAGCAAGGAGAAGGTCTGTCAGTAGTTCATCCAGTCAATAGTTCTCATGCTCCCACCAAAGGTACTGCACATTACTGGCAAGACCTTATACAATATCCATGCATACTGGAAATAGGCAACATTTGCTAGCTGGATATTCGTTGCTCCATAAACAGCTCTGATCTCTATTTACAGAGAAATGTATCAATTGTACTAAGCTGGACTCTTCTAGACTTCGATTCCCTCGAGGATGGTTAAGAATGTTTATAAAGGGAGAAAAAACGGCATAAGTATGAGGAATGGATGGCCATTTACAAGGAGTAAATCTGAAAAAACAAACTGAAAATTAGAGGTATGAAATTTATGCACAAAATAGGCTTCAACTCAGTGCATACCTGTGGTGGGGAGGAAGAAAGTAGAGGTGTGGATTTTGAGACTGTCATTACTTTTCTCTTCTGATGTTTCAGAATGCAACTTTGCAACCTCTTTGTTCTAAAATAACAACCTTGAAAAATAAACCTTCATCATAAATATTTTTTAAAGTAAAATAACTGGGGAGTAAAATGAAACCAAATTTCTAAAGGAATATTAGGTATTGGCTGACACAAAATAAATTTTCACTTTTATTTCATCAAACACAACTCAATGTAACGTACACACAGATTTTACATAACTCTTTTTTTTTTTTTTTCTCCTGCCTTTAGAGCAAACTGTGAGGTCCATTGTCCACCCACCTCTAACAAGAAACTGGGTTTGAAGATGGCATTTAGTTGATTCTTTAGCACCTATATTTTCCTTCTGGTTTGCAAGTGTTATGGTTAAAACAATTCATCTTTCATCTGGATATGTTTCTGTGAAGATTTATTTCACTTAAAAGAAAGGGAAAAGGCAGTTAGGCTAAAGCAGTGGAGTTCTGAGCTACTGGTGGAGAAGGATGTCCAAAGAACATCTGGAGAAGAGACCCTGTCCATGTGCTGGGTGTAGATAGGAAAGAGCCTATGCAGGAGTGAAACATCAGAAAGGGAGCTGAAAGCAGGTGAGGAAGTAAAAAGGAAAGGAAAAGCTGCCAGCATGGTTAGGTATGTTCAGGATAAACTATCCCAGCTCTGTGTTCAAACCAGTCAGAAAATCAGACATCCCCAAAAGTCTGACTCCCCCATGGCCACAGGGCACCCTAAGTGATGGGGAAGGAACCCTGCTGGAAGGTAATTCCCAGCCTAACGCAAACAGCTCAGATAAAACTTGATGAGGGAAGCTCAAGCAACAGGGATGGGGGCGGGGGGGGCACTGCATAAAAATGCCAATTCTATCAGCTTGGATTCCCATCTCAATTCCTCTAGATTTGCCTTTTGATTTCCAATCAGCCCCTTGATCCGCAGACTCTGCCATCAACACCTGCTTTCCCAGAGCATCCGAAAAACGAGCTGCCTGGTGCGAGGCCAGGGACAGACGCCTTTCCCAGAGCCAGGCATACATTTTACATTGTTTATAGTCTGCATTTCTGAGTCATTACTCAGTGGTACAAGAGTGCATGCGTATGTGTGGAGAGGGGGGGAATAATTGTGCCATTAATGATTGCTATTTTGATTACAGGATGCAATTGTCACTGCGGTTGGAAGCCAATCAATGCGTTGTGAGTGGGAGCCCGCTGGTACTTTCCAATGGTCCTTGATTAAAAAGGAAGCTCTTGGCTATCTTCAAGCAGCAGGAGAGGAAACAGCACGGATGAAGGTGAGGCAAGTGCCAGACTCTCACTCCCGATGCATCACAGCTCATTTTCACTGTAGTTTAGTCACGTAATCTGCTTTTTTCTCAACTCTGAGGCCTTCTTCCCCCTTTGCTCCCAACCAGACAATGTCTAGAGCAGCTTCTGCTTTTCACTGACAAAAACTGAGTGCTCGGATCTTTGCTCTGGTGTATTTTCCTGCAAATTAAATACGTGGTGTGCCTTCACAATCCATCTTCAGTTTATATATGCTATTGCTTGCCTTTCAACACACCCTTTTTCAATGTAGTTGCAGATAACCAAGTGTGTAATCCAGCTTGAAACTAGCGACAATTTACAGGTAAACTATTTTTGTACAGCAACAGGGCATTTTAGTTAAAGTGATGGCTGAAGGTGAAAATATACGGTGCTTCTCCCAGATTTTCTGTGGATTTTTAGATAGTGGCATTTCTTCTATCCTGGAAATTTCCTGGCACCAGGTGTGTAAAATCTTTTCCTAAGAAGAAAGGAAAAAAAAAAGGGGGCAGGGGGGGTGTTCTCCTGGTTTTTTTTGCTAAAAACAAATGAGAAAAATTGAGTAAACTCATCTAAACTTCAATATTTTATTTGACTTAAGTCCCTTAACCAATAACTCACCAGACTGTGTTATGGGGACAGGAAGAGGTGGGGAGAAATCTGCACTCAAACTGTCACAAAGTTTTGAATTGTGTCTTTAAAAACTATAAATTTGAAATGAGGTACCTAAAATATCACCTTACCTTTAGATGTTGCAAATGCACACAATCCTTGGTCCAACAAAGCAGTACTTGTTGCTGAAGACCACCTGAAATCCCACTGTTTTGGTAATTGTGCCTAGGTATTTCTGTACGCTTAATAACTTTGGTCTGTCTCAAGATATAGGAGACTCATAAAAGAAAAAGTAAGTCACAGGTTCATCCTTGGCTTTCACACTGCATGAAACATCAGCTGATTGATGTTGACGGGTCTCTGCAAATGTTGTGATGTGAGCCTTGCAATCCACGATGAACACCAGTTGGGCTTACGGGGATGCAGGGATGAAGCTTAGAACTTTACTTAGCACTCTCCCCTCTAAGTAGGTATAAGGAGTAGTATTCTCTGTGTTGTAGAATTTGCTATAATTTTTAATGTACATTTGTAGATCAACACTGATATCTTGTTTCTAATAATTCCTGGCAGAGAGGTTGGCTCTCACTCCAACCCACTGTAAGAATTTAAATTCTCTGGTGGAAAACACATGGCCTTTGGTACCTGGAGTGCTCCTGTCTGGCTGGAGAGTTAGCTGATCTTGTGTTTTGCCACAGCCAAATGAAAGTCAAGAAACATTTGGAATTTAAAGGTGTATGTTCCTGCAACAGCAGTGTTAGCCATTAATATGGAATTGAATCTGCTGCGTGAAAGGAGACATATAACCACATAGCCTTGTGCCATCATACACTTGTTACATGATATTAAGCACTGGTGAAAAATACAGGACAGAAACAAACTTAAACAGTCACTTAAGCAAACTGCAAGCATCTGTAGCCCATGCTTTCAGAAAGGTTCACATACCAGCAAAGGGAACTAGAAACTCTCTTACACTGCTTTCCCCTTAGAAACCCTGCTAATGCATCCATCTTTCTAGCTTGTTAAATATGGCATAAGGCTAAAAGGTAAACATTCAGATACAACTGTCATAGCACAAATAACAAAAAAACCAAAACTTACAAGCTCTCTTGATATCAGAAATAGTTACATGTCTCCAGTACCAGGTCTCGGATTGTTTTCTATACCCTTTCATTACCCAACGAAGTGACAAGGCAACCCACACACTCCTAAATAACTCTGAAAAAGCAGTCTTTTATGGGATGGTGCTGATAGCTAGCATACAAAAAGATGGTATCTTTGTAAGTTAATAATATACAAGTGACAACTATCAAGGGAGTGGTTTTCAGCAGATATCAGAAATATATAGAAGCTTTGAAGAAAAGGTCCAAGTTTGATCAATTGAGCAGCACTGAGGAGGCGATGGGAAGAAGGGACTTACATGTCTGCACAGACTGAGTTCAAGAACTAACCCAGGTTCAGAAAGTGGCAAACACTTCTTGTCTTTGGTATCTGGGCCACTGATTTGGATCTGCAATTAATGGCTGAGAAAGACAGCGTAGCACTGCTTCCCTGACAGTTATCTGCCATGGATAATCTTTTCTGGGAACCACAGCCTAAGTGCAAAATGCTGCAGAAAAGAGTCCTTTCGACTTCAGTGGTCTTTGAATAGGGGCAAGAGCAGGATGTTTTCTGGATGCCCTTCACATCCAAGCACCTTCCAAAAAAACTCCTCATCCTCTTACAGTATCAGGAAAGGAAGAGCTGGAACTGAGAGAAGGCAGATTTGAGGCTCATGGTCAAAGTGCACCGTCTCTCTTTTTCATTTTGTTTTTAACCCCCATGTCTCTCTATTCATAACCATCCCTGGTTTCCCACACTAAATTTGACTCTACCACAGTCTTGTCCTTTCAGCTAAGAACAACCAGGTAGCTTGCACCAATGGCTCTATTAAGATGAGGGAAACTTGTTTTTATAGATAGATAGGCAATTTTATATAGTGTTATGTCATACCACTGCAAATAGATAACGCAACTGTAGTATAAAGCAAGGTATATTGAAGGTATAATGAAGGCAGAATGAATGCAATATAAGGTATAAATGGCTATAAAATCCAGAATTGTTGTAGACCTCCTGCATCTACCCAGAACTAGCTGTGGCCCAGCTCTCCTCCAGGCAGTCTGTCTGTCAGGCAGATTCAGGTGGTGGTTGTACTGTGGAATTACTTGTGTGAAAATAGAAGAACTGCTGTTCAATGCTGGATCAAAGACCGATGTAAGTCCCTGTCTTGTTCCTGACAGTAGCTGATAGCAGGTTAGCTAGGATGGCATCTACAAGGAAAAAGGTAATTTTAAATTGATGATTTTCCCAGCTTCCGCAGTTCAGTGCCTTCTGGGCTTGATAATGTGCAGTACGTGTAATAACTATGTGCAGCAACAACTTACCTCAATGAATCTTTTTCCAATCTGTTCATGGTTTCAGCCACTGAAATATCCTGTGACAATATGCTCCTCAAAGTAATTCTTTATTTTGTGCTAAAAAAATTATATTTTTATTTGTTTTAACCCTGTGGCCAACACTTTTCATTAGGTAGTTCCCTGTTTTCATATTGCAAGAAACCTCATGTTCATCTTCCCCACGCAGTTGATAATTTCATAGGTTTATCTCATCTTTTACCCTTCTTCATCCACCATCATTGAATAATCATCATCTGTTTAACGTCATCCAGACTCCTATAATCTATCCAGTCATAAATTCCTTCCCACTGAATTTCTTCTACAGTTTTTATGTGTCATGAGAGCCTTTTTACACTTCTTTGAAGCAAATTTCAAGTTTGGTTATTGCAAAAGATTTTCTGTCCTCAGCAATTTGCCATATAGTGTTCATCCCCGTTTTGAGGTTATGTAGAATTGTTGAGCAAAAGTTCTAGCGGACATCCTTTTAAGACCTTGCTGGAAACCAGTAAAAACAATCCTTCCTTTTGTTTCTTATTTTATAACCAATCATTAATCCACAAAGTGAGCAGTCCTTTTATCCCATGGTGATCTCACTTCTTTAAGACCCCTATTGAGGAAATTTTAATTAAAGTCTTTTGGAAATCCAACTATGCTATGTTGACCAATCCTTTTTATTTACAAGCTCATGACCACCCTCAAAGAACTCCAAGAGATTTCTGATCACAATTTGACTTAACAAAAGCAATGTTGACTCATCCTATTTATTCACATACCTACTTACTGTTTTCTGTATTATACTTCTACAAATTGTCCAGTACAGGCAATTATTTCCCTAATAAAAGAGAAAGAATGGAAGAGATTACTCACCATCCTTTAAACTTAAAGATGAGTGATGTCTTCAGGAAAGCACATCTTGATTCAATGCACATTGTTTTTATGACTTTCAAGGAGTAGGAAGGAGAAGGAGCAGCCAGGACTTCCTGACAGAAATAAAGACAGTGGTACAGTTACTTACACTGGCATCGTGGAGGTAAAAGTAGGGGAAAAGGGATCTGGAAGGGGGGATGGTATTTTACAGTCAACTGATTAGGATCTTCATGGCATGGGCTGAAATCCTTTAGAAGATTTTCTGTACAGTGCTCTAGTGGAGACAATGGTAGCAAAGTCAAAATTCCTCTAATGTGAAAATGCTTGTTTAACTTTTAATTTTTCATTAACTTTTAAATTTTCTGTTACAGTATATTTATTTCCTGGGTTTAGTTTGCCACCTGCAGACAAAGTACAAATAAGAGAGCTATTGCACTTAGCCATATGTGACGGATATTTATAGGTGACACGTTTTGCAAGGAGAGCAGTTATTGAACTTGAATTTTATTTTTAACTTTTTACCCAGAATTCAAACCTAATGATAAATGCTGAGGGCCTGAAGTTCCTTAACTGTCATTCAGTAAATCTGTAATGCTCTAATAGGACCAGAGGAAGCTTGCCTTGGTTGGAAAATTTAATTTGATAGTACTCCATGGCTGTAGCAGTAAATATTCCTCTGTAGAAGTTGTCAGAGTGTTTACTCCTACTACGGGAGAGAAAGCACACAAGCAACAACTCTTTGACAGCCCATATAGACTTTCACCCACAAGTAGTATCTACTACAACACTGGTGTTGTAGGAGTAATAATAAATCACAAGCTCACATTGGTCATCTGGAGCAAATTCCTTTTAAGCTACAGCCTGTCCTGCTCCTATTAAAGTCTGTGACCATGCTGTGCCCTGTCTTTTTGTCCATTGATGAAGAAAATGGACTTTCTCAGCCTTCAGAGACATTCTGGTATCCACACTGCCAGATGTACTTTCAGAAGAGTGTTTTACTCGGCCTGGCTGATATACTGTCCTTAAAAATGAGGGCTGTACAGTGTTGGCAGTGGGTGCTGTTACAGCACCTCTTGCAACAGATTCCTCTAGAAAAAAAGTTAATGTGTTGAGTCTTCCAAGCTCTCAAGAATAATACTGATAGCAGTGGCCAAAGTTCAAGAACAGAAAAACAAATACGAAAAACTGGCTGCTACATAGTTCTGAAATGTGCTGCAGGGACTTGCAAATGTAAAAGCATAGTCAGGTGCCAGCACTTTAACTCTCTCCTAACGGCAGCTTCGCCATGTTCATGGATGTTTTCCTGCCACTTGAAACTGTCAGGATGCCAAAAGCCAAGAAATCCAGAAGTGGAAAAACCTTTTGATTATTTGTGACATCAGAGGATCCACATAGTTGTAAACCATCATTTTGATTTTTAGGTTCAAACATGATGAGAGCAAACAAAAGAACAAATTTGGCTTGTTTCACACCAAAACATTGCAAAATAGAAATTTCCATGTGTTTCAAGAGTATCTTCTGGCAAGGAGCTCCACAGACAGATTATGTGTGAGCTGAGTGTTTAAGATCTGAGCAGGTCATCCAGACTGAATGACCAAAAGTTATCCTTTCTCCTTGAGAACAGGTACTTACATTGGAAAGACAAACAAGGAAGCTTGTATCAATACTGAAGTGAACCAACCTGTAGCACCCAAATACTCCATTTCTAGGGAGATATTTATTTATTTTTTTAAACTCTGATATTAATGTTATAAGACAATTAAACCCAAAGAAGTGATTACACTTGGAGCACAACTGTGAAATTATGGCATGACTAAAGGTACTGGGAGTTTGTCATTGGGCAGTTGCAGTATTTCTCGCTGACACATATGAACATGTTCTGCCTGCATAAAGAGTGAATTTGGACACCACTGTGATGGGAGAGCTCATAAAAGAAACGGAGAAAAAGAAGAAAAACCAAACATGCTTGTTTATAGGGGGTGTCAGGAAAAGAAATAACCTCTGCAACAGTGTCTGGGTCTCCAGGGCTTTGAAGGTGGCACTTTCCACCTGCGCAAAATTTACTGGAAACATAAAATCCAACGAGGAGAAATGTATCATTTGTGCTGATAGTCTGCTAGAGAATATTACCTCCCATGACTCTTCCTCCTAATATAGGATCACCTCTAGTATTTCCATCCAGAAAGAGTGGTTAGTTAATCAGGGTCCATCTTCACACTGTTGGATTATCATCTTGTCTTCTCATTTGGCCACAAGGAATTGGTTTCTTTTCCAGGGTGGAATGAATCAAGATTTACACAGACGTGAAGAGCAGATCTGTAGACAGACATTACGATAAGTGAACAACACCCAGTCTCTAACATCTTCTTGGACAGGGCAATTTCTCTGAGCAATGGGTGGAAGAATGCAGAGGGGAAGATTTGGCCAGGACTGCCAGATTCATTTATCTCCTGTATAGAAGTAAACTATTTTTAGCTAGTTTCAAAGAGGACCATTAAAATATCCAAAATTGTAATAGTTAATCAATTACAAGGGAAGCTTCTGAATGTGTTAAGAGTTTCATGGCTCTTCTTTAGACTTATTTTCTATTACACTAGGGATTTGTTAAATTATCTTCCTGGGTGGCAGGTTTTTTTATTTTCCTATGAAGTTTCTTGTTTGATCATTTTCTGAGATAAGTCACTAGGTGAAAAGGTCACCAATTCTTATCCATGCTGGCAATTGTGATGTTACTCTGAAAAATTTTTGACTAACAGCGTAAGAGAAAATGGTTGTAACACTGACCCACAGCTGTCCTGTCCCAACCTGATTTTGCAGCGCTATTGAAAGGAGCCTGAGCACAAATGAGCTATGCTGCACTGCCCTGTGCCTCCCAGCAAAGAGCTGAAATCCAGCTCTGCCTTCAAATTGTTTTCTCACTGTGTTTGAAGACAAAAGGAAACTAAGGGCTGAAAGAGAGAAGTAGAAGGTTACTAGAAAAGAAATCTCACAGTAATACAGAAAAGAAAAAAAATCTCTGTTCTGGAGAATACATATGTATGTTGCTGTATTGATCTTGCTTTTCACTACACTTGCAGGCTCGGGCAGAGCTACAAGCCGTAAGAAAACTCCCTCTCCCACGTAGTCCTGTTGCAATTGCAGCACTGCTTGCTTTCTTCTGTATGTCCTGACCATTTACTACTTGGCAGTTCATTATCTCATTCCTAAATCTCCACACAGAACCATCTTGATAATTTCAGAACACTTATGGGATGGTGATTTACCTGACAAACCACATTATTAAACAATTTTGGCCCCTTTGCTTGCACTGTGCCACCTCCTTTCACTTGGGACTACTTCTGAAAGCCTTGTACCCCTGTAGCTTTCCAAGATCCACCACTGTTGGAAGAGTGAAACTTTCCCAAAGGAAAATCTGTCTTTATGCTTCCAAAATTGGAATTCCATGCTAATCTCCTCCACACCAAATTACTCAAATTAAGTGCAGTTCCCTCTTCTATGCAAAAGCAAAATATTCCTGAGTGGAGGAGATATTGGTGCTGCAGTGATCTGGTTAGAAAAATACAACTGATTAATTAACACCAGCTCTTGAACAGAAATGATGTTCAGCACCAAGCAGTTTTAATCTTTCTCTCAAGAAGCTTGCCGAAATGCCAGGATTTGGTTCTTGGGAGCAACTTGGCCCTATGACTCTGCTGCTGTTTGAATGAGTGCAGCAGAAACCAAGGGGTTTTCCTGCACGAAGCTGCGCCATACACTAGTAACACTAGGGCAGCCTTGCTGCAAATGCTGCTCAGCAGTCATCGCAGAGGAAATGCAGAATCCAGTGGGGATGGCAGAAAGACACATTCAGAGGTGTTTGAGGTGATTTTTAATGCTTAGCAAACATTAAATGTATATTTTTTGCTATGTAGAAGCTGGTATGGTTGGACCTAAGGATCGTTGAGGCCCTGGCATTATCTTCAAGGGACATAGGTATATATAGATATGAATTTAAGTAAAACCTTATTCCCTATCCAGGCATATTCACAATGTGTTGTAAAATTAAAAAAAGAATATGGTTGGGTATGCTTTTTAAGTAAAAAATTGGATGTTTCTGATCACCATTATGTCCCATCATCTACCCCACTAGCCAAAGCCTCAAACAGAAATTGACTGTCAGGGCAATAGTTTTGTTTTGTTTTGTTTTGTTTTCCCTCAGGACAACATTTTCTATTTATTTCTCTCTTCAGTATTTGTAATTCATATCAGATATGTCTTTATTGCCCATTCCTAATACATGTTTGTCTGAAAATACCAATGGTTTTAACATTAGCCCTTGAGAAGAGTGGTTTTGTGCTGAAGGCAAGATTCAGGCATCCAAACTGAATTCAGTTCTGGTGGTGATGCAGATTTCCCCTGGGGCTGTGGGGCACATCCATGTAAAATGCAGACATTCCTGAGCTGGTGGAAGGAGCAGCTAGGCATCTACAGTGTGTGTCAGAGCTGGGTCACACAAGTATCTCCTGCAACACTTCACTCCTGATCTTAGGTACTTGATGTGCCTTTAATCTCTGCACCTGCATTTAACCTCCATAAAATCAAAACAGGAATTCACTTCTCCTCTTCTAGGTTTGTCCTCCAGCTATGGACAGCAAGTCTGCAGTGAACATTCTTGTACAAGGATAGATCCACCAATGTGCATACGAGTGTGTGTGTTTAACAGATTAAGTTAAAAACAATCTTTATCGCTTCATTTAACTAAAGCATTTTTCCAGACAAGTTCCTCTGCTTGAATGTTCCTTCTAATTATCATTTTCCCTTTACAATATGTTGTGTCATGCTGCTTAGGAGAAAGCTCATAGCGAGAGAGAGCACTGGGGTTGTGAAGGAAATATGTCCTGGCTATTAGAAAGTTCAATGAAGCGCTGACTTTTATATCATCATGTAGGGTTGGGTGAAACAGTCCAGAAAAAAATATCCCCAGCTGAGCAGCAACGTGTGGCTTAAAAAAAATCTCAGTTTCACAATGTTTTTTTAAGATTTCTCCATCAGTTGCAAGATTATTTTTCTCCCTATAAGTGTTTTTATCTGAACAGATTGGTCTCAGAGGTGGAGGTTGGGTTAGTAAGTGGAATTATAGCCCCAGCCAGGGTGCTTGCAGGCTGATTGTTTTGTGCCCTGAGCACCAGTGGTTCTGCCCTGGGCTGCGTGGGGGCCTGCTTTGCTCAGAAGGAATGATTTGGAGTCGCGTTCATTTGCTTTTATCCCAATTCCATGAGCTGTTTGCAGCTGTTAATTTAACAGTTTAGTGCTTCCATCTTCCATAGGCAGGAGCAACTGCTCCAGTGCCTTAGACATTGAAACTTCATTTCCAGTAACAGGACTTGGAGGACTGGGAGATGGTAGAAAAATGCTTGTGCTCCAGTGAACAGGGACAACATGGTGGCCACATAAGTCAACTGAGAGATATTTTGTAAAATGAGCCTCTGTAAGCTACAGCTCTACAGGGATGAAACAGGAAGAGGAGAAGAGCTGTGAAAGCAAGGCCGTCTTGGGAGAGTTTTTCTAGGGCATAGTGTCTCTGCAGTGCCAAGGGAGCTCAATTAGCCCAAACAGCAAAAACATTAGGTATAAGGAATCTCTGCTAATGCAGGCAGGTGCATGTCCCTAAATACATATGAATTCAGGATTTTTCTCTGTGGGAACACATCAAGCTGAACCTAGGAGAGACCCTTTTTCCAAGAATTAGTTACACCAAAGTGCTGCAGAAGGAAAAGTGAAACTGTTATATGGCATCTACTTATGGAAGAAAGTATATTTCCATTTTATATCTTCTAAAGGATCGTGAAGCTACTTCAAAAACTTCTTATCCAAAGACTGTTGATGAGCCAGTATCACTGAAGTCAATAGGAAAATTTTCAGTGATTTCAAAATGAGGGGTTTCTTTCCCTTCTTTTATAGAAAAAAAAAATATTTTTTTTCTGTTTGTTTTCCAGCCCCTGTGTTAACTTGTCAGATCAATTGTCAGGCTGCAGTCGAAGTTGAAAGCTTAATCATTCCACTTAATATTTTTATTTTGAGTTGTATTTATTTACTCTTTGTTTCACAGGGTCTTTTGTCTTATAAAGTGGAATTCATCCTCCAACATTGTTGTAAATTTTTTTTCTAAAGTCCACACTTTCCATTTCAAACACCTACACCTACCATAAGAAGTTCTCCCTCTCAGCATATCTGCTATGCTGCTCTGTCACTCCTGTGCTCTGATTTAAATTCTAGTACAACTAGGAAAAAAAACATGTGTATCTAGGATTTCAGTGTTAATTGTGACTTTTTATTTTGCTTCAATGCTAAGCCATTCTACAGCACTTGAACAATATTTTGTGTGGTGAATTATTAGCAGCATCAGCCACCAAAAAACAGTAGCAGTTGGAGAGACTGTGCAATTTGTGTTGGATACAGTTCAAGGTCTTTTACACAGATCTGGAAATTGTGCTAATCTTTCTGTTCTAGGGCACTTTGCAGGGTATTTGTACCATGCAACTTCAGACATCTAATTTAATCAATTAAGTTAGCTACCTGATCTCCTCTACTTCCCTCTATAATCAATGGGGAGCAGGGAGAGCTCCTCTAGAGTGTGACTCAGAGCAGCTAAATTAGGTTCCTGTTTGAAATGTTGCTCCAGAGAAGGCTGAGTTTCTCCTTTAACTACACAGAGAGTCAAATTAGACTAGTTAGTCATCTCAGACTGGTCGGTGTCAATTCCTGCCTTTGTACACTTGCCTGTAGCATCCAAATGAGAGAAGACTTCAACTCTTAAGTCCTCCTTCTATAAATGCATGTCAGCTTCCTCTGCGGCTTGCTACATCAGTGTCGTGGTTTTGGTTTCAGCCCAGCCAGTAACAAAGCACCACACAGCCGTTCACTCACCCCCCACCCCTGCGCCTGGCCACATTGGGATGAGGAGAAAATACAAAGGCAGGCTCGTGGGTCAAGACAAGGACTGGGAGGGATCACTCCCCACTTATGGTCACGGGCAAAACACAGGCTCAACTTGGGGAAGAAACAAAATCAATTTAATTGACTGCAAATCAAATAAAAAAACCCCACAAGGGTATTAGGAAGGGAAACCAAACATCAGAACACCTCCCCCCACCCCTCCTGCCTTCCCGGCTCAGCTCCATTCCTGGTGCTTTCTACCTCCTCCTCCTCCTGGCGGCACAGGGGAACAGGGGATGGGGGTTGGGTCAGCTCGCCACACATCGTCTCTGCTGCTCCTTTCCTCAGGGGGAAGATTCCTCACTCGTCCCCTGCTCCACCGTGGGGTCCCTCCCACGGGAGACAGTCCTTCACCAACTTCTCCAACGTGGTTCCTTTCCTCGGGCTGCAGTTCCTCACAAACTTCCCTGGCGCGGGTCCTTTCCACGGGCTTCAGTTCTTCCTGAACTTCCCTGGCGCGGGTCCTTTCTGCGGGCTGCTCTCCAGTCTCACACTGCTCCAGCGCGGTTTTTACCATGGAGTCACGGCCATCTTCAGGAGCCTCTGCTCCACCGCTCACCCCCATGGGCTGCAGGGGGACAGCCTGCCGTCTCACCACGGGCTGCAGGGCCATCAGCCTCCTCAGGCGCCCCTCCTCCCCCTCCTTCTTCACTGACTCCAGTATCGGCAGAGATGTTCCTCTCACGTTTCCCAACCCCCACACTCCCGGTTCCCCTTCTGAAATCTGTTCTCCCAGAGGCGCTGCCACCGTCACTTCCTGTCTGGGCTGCAGAGGCGGGTCCGACTCTTTGGCGCCGGGGAAGCTTCCAGCAGCTTCTTACAGGAGCCACCTCTGCAGCCCCCTCCCCCACTACCAAAGAAAACCACACCACACAAACCCATAACAATCAGACAAAAGCATGAGAGGATGATACTGTGAGAAGCCTCAGTTTAACAGAGGAGTTATTTTCAAAATGTTGTTGCACAGTTCAGTCGTGAGAACATGCTGGTGGGTCTCCACAGATGTCCAGGCCTTCGCAGTTCCAAACCCAGGCTTCCAAAAGTAACTTGGTCTTTCCCACTCAACATCCAAGCTTAGGCAACAGAGCTGCAAACCCCTGAATTTGTTAATTCAACTGGTTTAGTTCTTGCCTTGTTCTATATTGGAAAATGCCATCTCAGTATATCTCTACATTACTTCAAACCTCAACAAGCATCTCATGAGCCTCAGCTGCTGGTTTTATCTAACGTTTCTGCACTCATGTATGGATGATGATTTCCAGGCTGTTCATGAAGAAATCCCAATGCCCTTTTCAGAGTCACTGGAATATATGGGTTTGTCCTCTTGGGAGAAGCTGCCAGGATTGTTTAGGATCTCACTGTTAAGAACCTTGTTTTTTTCCTCTAACGTGCTTGGTAGCTCACCCTATACTTTCAATATCGATGTGTTATTTATTGGCAATTCCTTATGCTTCTATAATTCTCCTTTGAATGGTCATTTGCTTTGCTGGCCAGCGTTTAAGTCCTGAGATCAGTGATTTTTTCTCACGGCCTATAAAATAAGAAAAGTAATTCTGTGCTTTATTTCTGCCTGGTAGAAATCCATATCTGCAAAAGTGGGGTAGGCTCACAATTCATTGGCAGGCACTGGGCAACTTATATAGTATGAAAGCTAACTGCAAAATATTTTTTATAGATAGGTGTGCACATTTTTAAAGAATCCTTGTGATCAGTAGACTCTTCTAGGTTAGGTAAATAATCCCCCGGGATTGAAATGTAATACAGATACTTTGGGTTGCCTGGTTAGACAGATATACTTATTATATGAGCTGTGATACCCAATGGGAATTTCCCTATGACTTTATTGATTTAGATTATCTTGGAGTATTAGGGTATTTCTAATATCTGCCCACATGCAGTGAAATTCAAGCATGAAGCTAAACAGCTCCTCCAATATTATCTATTTGTCCCCCTGCTTGACAGACAATGGATAACCTTACCGGTTCAAGGACCTGCGTCTGTCTTTCAACAATGCTAAATGGTAAGTAGCAAGTGTGGGTTTTCTGAAGTGGGGAACCTGGGGTTTGAAGGAACACTCAGGATCTAAAAACCTCTCCCAGCAGAAGGAGGAGGTGGGGGACCAAGAGACCTGTGGAGAGATGGGTCATCAGTGGGGCTGGGGAGAGTCTGAAGGACCCAGGCAATGGGGAGAAACAGCTTTGTATGCATCAGCTTATTCTTTTTAATGTAACTTTTCTCTGAAAAGCTTTTATTATAATGGATGATAAAATATTTTCAAAGACTGCGTAGGCAGTCATAGGCTGCTTAAATTTTCCTCCACATTGACCGTTGTACAGATGAGTGCCTGTCATATGAAGGAAGAGCTGAAAGTCTCAGGTCTGGGTAGGGAAGTGAAAAGAGACCTCCAGGGACCAGGGCGATGGTTGGATTGGGAGCTCAGGTGCTTTTTCATGTACCTGGGCTAATTCTGGGCATTGGGATGACTATTAGACACGCTCATGGGAAAAAGCTCTGCTTACAGAAATATTCCTAGAAAGGGAATGTTGAAACTGAAATCACAGCCTTTTTCATTGGTAACCTGTTTCTAAGGCTTCTGCTCATCCCAGCAAAGACCACAGTGGTTCCAGGTGGTCTTCACATCTTATTGAACCAGAGCAAGTACTGAAGATCCTGCTCATTGGCAATATGTCAAGCAAGAATTGTTTACTGAGGTTATCCAGCAAATAATTTCAATAGTGAATAAATACAACAAAATCACCATCTGCCTGTGGATAACTGGAGAACAGAACAAGAGGCCAAATTCACAGAGCAGATTATTCCTCTTTCTCTGTTGGGAATGCTGAATGGGACCTGCTCATGCTATTCTTTGCTCTAGACCAAATAATCTTGTGCTTCCATGAATGCCAAATTCACTCATATGTGCCTCAACTGATTACAGACACATAAAATCGTGTTTTTTAGCTAAACCAATGTGTTTACACACCCATGCGGATTACTTGTGAGACTTTTTAATTCGTAGACTGTGGAAAAATATTTTTTTATGTTTGCTATTCAGTGCTGTTTGCTATTCTGTTGTAGCTTTTGTAACTTTAACAGGTGCAAAAAAGGTAAAAGATGGATATGTCAATTAGGTGACTGTAAAATAAACAACTAATTTCTTAATTTAAGTGTTTAAAGTTAGGTCCCTGACTTAAGAGCCTGAGAGTTGCATTGAAAAACCTGAGCAAATTTTTAACAAATTTACTTGGGTAGACGTCTGCAGAAATTACTGGGGTGAGACACAGTGCCTCTTTGACCCACCTCTTACAGAAGAGACCCAAAGTAGCAGCTACACTGGTGCTATGAGCAGGAAAGCAAAGCAGGACTGAAGTCAGCGGGCACGGATGCTCTCGATGTTCAGCCAAGCCCTGGAGACTGTAAATTGGGATAATCAGCTTTGGGCAGATTGAGCTGTAGGCACATGCTAACAAGTATGGCTGAATCAGGACCACAATGGTAATAAACCCAAGTGTTTGGTGCAGTTTCATAGTGAAACTAATGTAAAGCCAGGGTGCTCACAGCTCTGCATGGTCCTGCCTCTGCCTTCATGCCAGTGTCAGGATTTGTGTACCATGTGGGATTCTCCAGGTCCCCTTTCCAGTACTGGTTTTGATTTTCAGACTTATTCTGGTGGTAAAATTGTATACTTTAATTTGTGTGCAAATTAATCGTGACCCAAAGCCTGATAACATCCATAGAAAAAAATCTTTCAGTTTGAGAGGCTTTGGAATTCAAACTCATAACTCATTTTACTGAAGTTAATATATTTTGTGAGTACACCTATGACTCAAGTATCCCTCAAAGCCTGGGTTTGGCATTAAATGATGAGTGTCCTGGGAAGAACATTCTGAGTACTTTTAATGCATCTTTTGGTATTATAACCTGAGATGTATATTTTCAAAGCATTTTCTCTTACATCTGGGTCCAAGTTACAGTCTTGATTATTTTTATAGAAGAGAAGTGATTCTCATTTCAATCACAATCACAAGACTGCAGAAGCTGTGCTTTTGGGGTGAAAAATTCAAAACTTTCACTCTTATAAGGCAAACCAACTACATATTTGATAATAAAGGACTATAATCAGAAATCTCTTGTCCACCATAAACCAATCTTAAAATTATTTTGACTTGAAATATTTTCCCCCTAAAGGTGAAAAGGCAGAAGGTTATATGCTAGCATCAGGAGCAATGATGCATGCCTTAGGAGTCGTACATTTGGCCATATGACTGAAAGTAACCATTATTTTTATCAATGCTATCATATAATCCATGTTTGTGTGGCTGTTCTATAGTTGCCATTACAGTGTAAAAATGAAATAATGGTTTAATAGTGTCTTCAGCTATGGAGACCATATTATATTACTTATGGATTATGCTCATAATATTTTGTCTAAGAAAAAAATAAGGTTACTGGTCAAAAGAAGCATTAGAGTGACAAAGGTTTTCATATTTAGAAGAGTGTTATAATTTGGGGCAGCATAAACTGGGAATTCTTGGAAAGAATTATTGGAATATATAAGACATTTTGTCAGATTGCCAGAAAAAGAGAACACATTTCAGTGATCTGGAAAATGAGGCTGCTTTCTTGTGTTTAGAATTAAAGACTCTGAAAAATGCCCTACCACTTATTTTTTTTCCCCCTATACTTATTCAAGTTTATCACAACAGTGGTGGTAATAAACAGAAAGGTAAACATCCACTTTGGCAGCCAGATGATCAATCATAATGGTTATTTCATTTGATTATTAGTTCTAAAATTTAAGCAAAGAGAAATATTTTTGCTTTGTCTATTGTTTCCTTTAATGGTAGTTTTGTTTTGTTTTGTTTTCTTCCCATCTTTTTCTTGAATATTATTTAAAAAAATACAGTAAGAGGTTTACAGGGTTGCATTTTACATTAAAAACATAGATTTTTATTTGTTTTTCTAATTTTCTGTTCGCTTCCTTTCATTGCCACGAATTGGAAGGTGACAAATGACTTTGTGAAGGGATAAGAGAAAGAGCTTCCACAGTGACATTTAAATTGGAACCCACGTTTGATGGCATGCAGATGATTTAAATACATGTCACCAATGCACAGCTATAAAGGCAGATTTTAAAAATGCTTTTGCTTCCTTTACTGCTGCTTTAACATGCATCTGGAGAGAGCTGTGATCCAATGGAGCAACTGTAAATAAGCTGCAATCATTGTCTTTCAAAGCCTTTTCTTTACTTTCGTTCCTCAGGTGAGCTGCATTGTGGGGGTTATAAATAATGATTATAATCTGAATGCTTACTATGCAGATACAATTGGCGGTGTTAAAGTCACCTCGCAGTGAGCACTCCTGACCCTGTTTCTAGGTTTACTATTCAGCAGGGGGTCATAGCATGTCAAACTCCCACGATTCAGAACTCCGCATCTACTGCCAGCAAACATATTCATCCTTTCTCTAACTGTATGCAGGGGGCAGAGCCAGGATCACCATCACTGGAAGCAAGTAAATTACCTTCTGCAATCACCACGTGCCTAATACATGTGCTTGACCTTCTCTCATAGTTCTCAGAAAGGTCTCCAGCCTCCTCCAACAGTGAGTACGCTACCATCATGCCTAAATCCAGGAGTGCTCCTTTAATATCCTCTCTTTTCTTGTTAGGAGAAGGTTTGAATTAAATTCAAGCATATAGGCACTACTGACATTTGGGAATGTTTGGATCTCTACCTGACTGTGATAGCTTGTGCCCCATTTGATTTACTGGTGAAGCAGAGGTTCTTCTTAGCGGTGTGTGTGCATGTGTGTGTGTTAATGCTATTGTTCACTGGCAGGATAGCCAAAATCAAACTCTTGCAATGTGAAAGACCACCTCCAAATCCAAGGCTATCGATGCTTAATTGGCAAGAAAAACCCCAAGTTCCCTTGTGGTTTATTACATGCTGAAACACTGTGATTTTAGTAGATTTGCAGACTCTATTAAACAATATCTATTAAATAAAGACAAACCCAATTATTAAATGCCTCTCGGTACCTTGCATGAATTTACTGAGACACTAACAGTGTAAAATCTCAATATTTCACATGAAACAACTGATATATAAATATCTGATACATTGGTGTCTAAAAAGGAATAGTTTAATGCCTTTTTTTCTAGCTGCTTCCCTTTAGGGAAATGGGAGATGGAAGGGGAAATGGCAATTGTGTATCAGGAGGAACATAGCTGATACCCGTACACCAGCATTTCTGCTCTCCATCCCATGCTGGCACACTCAAGTTGTGCTGCATGGTGCCTTGACCCCTGTCTGATAAATACAGGTCTGGAAAACAAAGAACATTCAAAATGTTTTTGTTGGGGTTTGCAGTAAGGGTCATCTTTGTTGTTTGCCTCATCTTGGTATCTCACTACTCGTCTCTTCTCTCTCACCTGACCGTGACACGTCAAACAGCTTGGTTGTCTTAGTGCTTGGGTAGACAGTAATGGTTCCTTATCACACCAGAGCTGGTCTGGAAAGACAGCAACTTCTTCCTGGGGTGTTTTCATCCTTTTGTTTTGATGGTGGAATATCTGTCTACCTATGTGTACATACATATTTAAACTGAAACTTGCCTCTCGTTAGCTGTATCAATCCCTCCTTTACCTCTATTCGCAGTATGAAACAGTTTATAAGCCACAAAGTTACCTCCCATCTTCATTAGGTAAGAATTTGCCTTTTCTGTCTTTTTACATTTTTACCTCTGTCTCTGCTCCAAGACCATCATTTCTATTTTGTTTTCCTTAACTGATACCATTCTGAATGCATTCATCAGGCTTTTTGTTTCTTGTACTTGGTTAGCTCAATCTGGTCTCCAACACAGACCTTTCCAAATCTCTGCTGTTATTCCTATGTTTAGTTTTTACAATTCACAGCCCTTTTATTCTCCTATTCCCTCAGCCTCTTCACTCCCAGTGTTATACATTCAGCCATGCTGCCCCTGCTTTGGACACGTTCCTCTCCTTTTCACCAGGCAGCATTTTCTCTCGTCCGTCAAATTAATCCTTCCCACGTTCCCTCCAGCAGTCCTTTCCATCTCTTTCCCTTTACCCAGGTTTCCTCGCTCCTTCCAACACTCAGCTATTATCTAGCATGCTGGTTTGGCTTGTCTGGCTTTGCTTGAATCTCTGCTGGGCATGGATTCTATCTTATTTTGGATTATTAATGAGGCTGGGAACCCCTGTTGAGAGGATGAATTTTGGGTTTCTGGGGCTGCGTTGCAGAAATGCAGCATCACCGCTCGAAGGCTGTGTCTTCTCCCCACTGAGACAACTTAGGACACGTTTCATCGGTCCTGACTTTTGCACATAGCAGCAAAGCATAGCAAAGATGTGAGTGCAGGAGGCCTGCTGGTGTCTTTTCACCAGAGCGTTATTCTGGACATGGCTCCACTACAGCATTGCCAAGCCAGCCGGAGCCAGCAAAGGCAATCTGGACCAAGGCTGGAGCAAAATCAGCCAGTATCACATGGAAAGGAGCATTGAATCTTTGGGCAACTGGGTCCATGGATGGAGCAAGGAGTCGGCGCAGCCAGGACTCAAGTGGAGCAGCATGTGGTGCAGCAACAACAGATAATTGGGACAAGCCAGCAGCCAGCCAGCCTCGTTGTGTTATAGAGAAATGCTGGTTAACTGGGAGGAGCACGGAATGACATTGGAAGGGATAAAGGTGGCAGACGAAGGGAAGAGCCTTTTCATGAATATAGAGCTCGAGATGGCGGCTCTGCTTCCCGTCTGCTTGGTAAACATGTGTCATGAGCTCAGCAGGACCATGTGGTCCATAGCTACTGAGCAGGAAGAGTCAGACCTGGGGTATCAATAAGGAGAGGCTAAGCCCCACACATACCAGTGACAAGCACCTGCCCTGTGTCACCACAATGCAGCAACGAGAAGCCTGAAGTGCCTTGGTCTGCTCATTGCCACAGGTTTTCTGGCTCCCTGGGTCTGTGCTGGAGGTTGAGAGCAAACAGAAGAAACTGGTGGAGGTAAGTGAGAGGTTATGGAGGTGCTAAAATTCCTTTATTTCCCCCTGAAAAATCCACACCTGGTCCAAGACGTCTGAATGCTACTGAGAATCTGGACCCAAGCATATGAACACAGGAGGGGACAATTTGGGGACAACTGCAAAACACTCAGGAGAAGGATTCATAGACTTGAGGGCCAGGAGGGACTATTATCATCATCTAGCCTGACTTCCTGCATAATACAACTCAGGAAAACTCAGCTAATAATTTCTGCATCAAGACCATAACTTCTATTTGAGTTATAGCATCAATTTTCAAGAGACATCCAGTCTTGATTTAGAGAGGATAAACTTTGGGTTCTTTTTATCTGTCTTCCAGTGTCTGAGCCTTGAGGGTGCACTCACATCTGGTTTTGAGCTTTTCTCTGCAAACATAAAGGCTTGATAATAACTTATAACTAAAAAAATTCAAATTAGCACTGAATTTTTCACAGTGCCTTTTTCATTCATGACCTGGGGCTTTAAACAGTACCCCCCAAAAGTTTGAAGTTTCTGATAACATCCCAACTTCTGGCAAAACAGTTATCTCCTTCCCAAAGATAGACCAGATTAACAGTTTCAGAAGGCCACCTCTTTTCTGAAGATTTCCATCCATGAGGATGTGACCTGACAGGCAACCCTTGCCCCATCAAACAGAGCAACTTTGCTACAGTGAAATGTGGCTCTCCCATCCCATCTGAGCTCTGACCAGCTCTTGCTCCAAAGCACCCAGAGCCACCGATTAAAAAGGCATAAAAAGGTCTGAATAAAACAAAGGTTAATAGATGCTGATGTGGGAGTAACCAGGGCTGTCAGGGAGCGATTTAGCTGCCGAAAAATCTTCCACCTGGAGCTGTCAGGCCGGCGTCTAATGTTTCATTCAAAGAAGGAGCTCTACATTCCTGATGAGTAAATGACAGAGAAGATTTCAGTTAGAGCTGCTCTGTGACTCAAATCCTGACATATCCTGACGGTTTACCTTCAGTTCTCCTGCTGTTCTCTGGGGGATGCCAACCCATTAATAACACATTTTAAGACGTAGATTGGGGGGGGAAGGCTGCAGTTGATTAACAGGTAGCCATCAGTGGGTAGGAAGGGTGCACCTTTCTTGAGCTGTGAATTGCCTTTATTATAGATATTCGGATGGGGCAGAAAATGAGTTTAAAGCTGCTAATTTGAGGGAGCTGGACCTGTTATTACATCCGTGCAAGGGGAGGCAGACCCCACACAAGCAGCTACCTGCAGCGCCGTTAATGCACCACCAGCCTGGCCTCAAACCAGGTGGGAAGCAGGGGGCGTTCGACCTGCAGTAAGATTTCCCTTCACTTTTCCATGTACTTCAAAACCAAAACAAAGTAGTTTGCAAATTTGACTTGCTTTTAGTGCAAAGAGCCCCAGATGAGGGCGAGAAGATAAGAAAAACTATTTAGCTAAATGCAAAACATTTTGCTTGATGATTTTTCTTGTTTAGAATTTAGCATGAATTCAGGAATGGTTGAGTACCATGGAAAAAAAAAAATGAAAGCTTTCATTTTGGGTCAAACAGGATGTTTCAGTTGATTGATGGTGAGTATGTGCTCCTTTTCTCTCATTACAGTGGAAAAAATGTTTCAGGTCAACACAGAACAGCTCTGTTTTGTTTTTCAAATGAACTGAAAAATCCATTATGCTCACAGCTGTACCTGCAATATCTTTGCTAGTCTTCTCCTGAGGTCCCCTATGGAGCTGTCAGCAAAACACAAGATAGAAGACAGATTAAACTGTATTTTTTTGTGTGTTTCTTGCTCTTGTAGAGATGAAAGCGAGCCACACCTCACAAACCTGAACCTCCCTCTGAATCCTACTCAGGAGTTTTAGGAAAACCTTACTCTGACTCTTATCTCTAGAAAGGGTTCAAGTCAAGCTCAGGATTTTGCCCCTCACTACACCTCATACCTGTATTTTTTAGTGTAAAATAATATTTGAGGGGATGTGGTTTCACCACTGTTACTGTAGACCGTGGAAAAACCAACCAGCCCAGGTGAGTCCACAGGGCATTTCTGTTCCCTGCCTCTGTCTGGCTCTTGGGTCACTCCTCTTAGCTGTGTTCTGATGCACCTTCCTGCTCCCACCAGCCTGTGCATCACCAAGCTGTGCCCTGGCATCACTGACTGTCAAACCCCACCAATACCCCAACGTGGGTACTGGATTTTCATGCTGGAACACATGGGATTTCGTTCATGCCTTGGTGGGACAGACTTGTGTTAGGAAACCGTGATCAGGAAAAGACTGTTTGTGTGCTTTCAGAGTGGCTGGGTTTGAACAAAACAGCTTTTGGTACAGCTAATTAGGAAGGTTTGTGTGTCGTGAGCATTTGGATGTCCCTTCAATCTGTGCATGTCATGGGGTGGGGGTGGGGGTGGGGCTTTCCCATGGGGTGTGTTTGTTCAGTTGGAGAGTGGCTGCAGGGTTAAAAAGGTAATTTAATAAAATAACTCCATGCAAATAATCCACTGCATCAGACAGAGATACTTCACATGGATGCATCTCTCTGCATTTCATTGGCTCCTCTATGTCTCCCTGCTCTCCATTGTGTGTATTGGGAATATTTCAGGCTGAAAAGAAGTCAGAGAGCTCTTTGCTTTTTACAGCTAATTTGCACCCTACAAAGACTTGGTTTCTCATGCTAATACGTAGCAACATGCTCCTGCATTTGCTGTACAGCAGTGCTACTGTTGCACTCTCTGTGCTGCACTGCCTTGTGCCATCTTCTGGTTATTCCCTCTCCTGCTGGACTGACTGCCCTGGGGGTTGCTCTGCCTGCAAGATCACTGCAACAGAGGCAATGACTGATTGTCTTGTGAACTCACTGCAAGCTAGGTGAAAATCATTTCCCCACTCTGTTAAACTTGAGAAAAATGGTTCACAAGCTGTTTTGCTTCTTAGGGAGCAGTCCAATGTGTTTCTACCGTGTTCCCATTCACATCAGTGCAAAGTGATGGGAGAGTGGGTGGAAAACAGTGCCAGGTGCGAACCTGTAAATGAAGCCAGTCATAGTTTACAAGGTAGACATGAAAACAATTTTTTTTTTTTTTTCCTTTGGGCTTGAGACCCCAGGCTGGCTGAGAACAGCCTGATTTACATCCATCTCTCTCTTTTCAGCACCCCTTGGTTCATGCTCCTCACCAGTCCCTGAATGCAATAAATCTCAGTGAAGAAGAGTAAGCTTATGTTTGGGCTTTGCTTTCTTCCCCATTTGCACTCTGCAAAGGGACATACATGAAGTGACACCTCTGAGCTGATTCTGAACCTCGGGAAATGTTGTCAGGAGGAAGCATGATTTTCTGACTCTCTCTTTCCTCTTCACTGGGCTCCGGAGGCTCTGGCACAGATTTACTGTCTTGTTCTCTCTGCTGTCCGTCGGGCCTCACTTTAATGAGTGCTTGGAGGGTCATTCAGCATTACTTTGCAGTGCAAAGGGGCACAACCTCAGTTTAAGATTTAAGACTACAGCCCCCCTGCTGCAAGACTTGTCCCTACCATAACTTTGGCTCTGTGGATAGCACTTGCGTACAAAACCCCATAAGGCAAGTGAATATATTTTTGCTAGCTTGTAATGATGCTGTGCATGTAGGACCAAAACTATTCTGTGAGTTTATAACTTATGTCAGGCTGGATTCATCAGGGGAGAGCCAAACTTGGAGCAAGTGTGCTGTGGAGTTTGCCTTGCACCTCCTGAGCCTAATCACTGGAAGTTATACAGCCAGGGACAGAGATTTCCATTTGCTCATCCAGAGCACAGAAAGAGGGAAGAAGTCGTCCAGGGTTTGGCTGACGTCTACATTTGCCTCTTGTCTACATAAGCTTTTGAATTACAATAAATATCAAATAATTCTAGTGAGAATTGCTGGGTTCTGGTATTTTTAGAAAACTATTTGTAGAAGCAGAGGCAGAGATGAGAACTTCTTTCCAACAGGCTACTGGAGACTGAAACCTCTCACATGTTTTAGAAAACAGCAGTAGGAAATGCTTTGTAAGCTTTTTTTTTCTCCCCACCCTTTCTCATGTCTGCTCATGGTACCTTCATCTTGACCGTCATAAGGGTTTCCATATTTTTAGTTTCTTACTTCTCAAATGCCTCCTGTCCTGCTTTTCTTGTCTAGGCTGCATCTGCCCTATTGACCTATGAGCTCTGAGACAGAAATGTGCTATTCTACCTAGTATATGTGGTGCAAGTCCAAAGCCAGACCCACTGATGGAGAAGGCTAATGCATTTATCGGGAGTACACTGGATTTTTTAGGTATCCCACTATGCCCTCCTGGAGTGAGTGCATTTCCAGCATCCCCATCATATGCTTACATGACAACCATAAAACGGGCTCTGCTGTCTTCACCATGATGCTGCTCTTATAAACTGTCTGTGCTGAAAGGTCTTCAACCCTTCTCTTGCAGGGGAGAGGCTATGGGTGAGATACAACAGTAGATGGGATTCCACAAGACCACTACACATCCATGGCAGCTCCTCTCATGGCAATTTTCAAATCTTATTTTTGTCTTCCAGCATGGAGGGGAGGAAGGGGACTTTAAGGTTGGTCTGACAACCAGTCAGTAAAGTCAGGACTGGCTATTGCAGCAACACTGTTGCTCCATCTACACGTCCTGTATCGATGAGGCCTTGTACAATGATGTCCTAGAATTATATTACCTTCCTGGATACAAGATGTTGCTGGATTTTTTCACTTTGCAGCTCCCTCATGCCATGCACTGCATGTACTGAGTGATAGGTTCAGTATCAGGGATGTGTTCATAATTTTGGGGAGCAGGAGAGGCACTCACCCGAGCTCCAGGCATGCCTTCTCCCTCTGTCTGTGAACGATAGCTGCGTTGTACCTGGGAGGTGAGCAGCATATTAGACATAATGAGGGTTTGGTGCATCTGGTTATTTTGTCCTGTCACTCTGTCCTGCTTTCTTTTTGTGTGTGTCAGCAAAGGCAAGGCAGGATTTATAGTTGCTTCTCACAGCTTCCAACACCTGCCTGTGCAGGGGAGACTTTGCTCCTGTACACAGTACCACACACACAGCATCTGTTTAACAGAAGCTGTTACATAGGCTCTAAGTGATGAAACTAAATGGAGCCTATTTTTAATAAACTTGAGAATAAAGTGTTGAGAGAGAGCAAGAGGAAGTGACTTCCTAGTGATCATTAACTGGTGGGTTCTCTTTGACATGCAGGTCTCCACAAATGTGCTTGTTGAAAGTTTAGTGGTGGAGACAGTACACCTAATGGGATCTCGGGGGAGGCATCCTCTTACCTATGGATAACAGGCTGCAAGACAAAGCTGTCAGCTTGTTCTGACTTACTACTCTCTTGCAGCTGGGAGGTAAAAGTTTGCACTCCTTGTAGCAAAGCAGGCAACAGGACTTCTTACGGCAACACTATATCAAAAACCAAAAAGGTACCAGTGACTTGAGCCAAGCAGGATGAGGAGGGAGAAAAATACACTAACTAAAATAGCCTTCTGTTTTAGATCCGGAAAATGCCCAGTGTATCACTCATTTACTGAGAAGTATGTCCTATAACTCTCTAGCTCGGTGACTAGAGGCATGACTACCAAGACAGGCTCTTCACAGGAAAATCCCAATGTGGAAAAGATTATGTAATATATGAATATTTATTTATAATCAGATTCCCAAATGTCAAGTTTAGATTTTTTTTACCCTGAATATGACATGGCAATGCAAGTGTTAAAGTGAGACCTTGCAGACTTCAGTTTTATGTTGTGTTTCATATTTCCTGTGCAGCCTCAGTCAAATAAGTCCCTCTTTGCTTCTCTCCTCCTATCCTGCAAAGCAGCCATCGCAGCATGTCGGGACGCTCTTGCAGAGATGTCTGTTAGAGCCCGAGGGACAAATGAGCATGATGGTAATGGAGACAACAGAAGTAACTCAGGAAGAGTTACAGGCTTGCAAGTGTGGCTGACTGTAATGTAAGGTCACAGCTCCAAATATGTTATAATCCCCGGGAGAAGCAACTTGCTTCTAACTTTGCTGATAGCACTGGCAAACAGGGACGAAAGGGCCAGAACTGGGGCCCTTTAGTGTGGCTGTAGGACCTTGGCTTGGACAGAGCTAAATTTTTCTCTGTGGAGCAGAGAAACGTGCCGGTTGTTGTTAAATTCACAGGCCACATCAGTTCCCTGACCTAAAAGGAGGGTGAGGCCAGAGGTGGTACCAGGGCCAGTGTGCAGGGCTGGATGGACACTTGTGCTCAACTCAACCTCCATGACTCTTCCTGCATCCCTGAAAGAAACAAGTCTTAGAGTAGATATGACAAAAATTGAAGCCAGAGAGAGAAAACAAGAGGCCAAAGGGGAGGTGATATCCTTCTGTCGTCATCTCGCATCTTCCCCAACAGCATGTCCTGGGGGAAAAGCAGAGGACAAGTACAGTTATCTGTGAGCAGGGAGAGCTGGGCGGGTGTGAGAGCCTGAAGGAGTTAATGTCTCCAACACTGTGGCGGCGGGGCCAGGTGCGCACAGCAAGGGACCCTGCACGGCCGGTGAAAAGCAGCCGCTCGGCCCCGCTCCGCCGCGGCCAGCAGCAGCACCAGCAGCAGCAGCACCAGGAGGAGGACGAGGACGAGGACGAGGACGCGGAGGCCGGGCTGGAGGACGCGCAGCTCCGGGTTCGGACGCGCTGAGCGGGGCCGCTCCCCGGCGACGGCCGGAGATCAGAGAACGGGCACGTCCGCGGGGGGGAAGAAGGGACCCCCCCGCCCCGAAGGGCCCCCAGGCCCGCCGGCCCCTTTCCCGAAGGGTCCGCAAGCACCAACCGCGCGTGACACCTCATTAGCCTAATGAGCGCGAGTGCCCGCCCGAGGGCGGGGCAGGCAGGCGACAAAAGGGCGGGAAGTGAAGCCCCGCGCGCGCTCGTGCGCGTCCTCGGGACCGGCGCCCTCGGGCTGAGGGGAGCGACGCTGGAGCCGGGGCCGGTGGCATCGTCCTCTTCCCTTTTCCTCCTGCGCTCCCCTCTTCCGTAACCCCCACAGCTCACCCCTTCAGGCACAAACCGCTGACCAAGCGTGGGGCCAGGAGCGGATCCAGCCGCCCTCGGGCTCCTTTGGGAGAAGGAGCCAAGAAAGCAAAGGAGTCCGCTCGGAACTCCTGACCCTGGCCTGAGAAGGGCTCGCCTGCTCCCCTGAACTGGTGTGTATGTGTATATGGTTGCCACGGGTTACTGAGGGGGTTCCATGCCGGTTCCTGCCGTGAGAGACCCCGGCACCTGCTGTTAACGCCTCCCAAGTTCAGGCTGCTTCTGCCACGAATAAAACGTTCAACTGATCGTTTGGTGTCGCTTCGCCTTAATTTAGCCCGAGGGAATCCCGAACTCACCAGGACCCCTCCCCGGTCTCTCCAGCCCGGGTGGTTACAAGAGTGATCTCCACTGGGGAGTCAGTGGAAGAAACATCTCTGGGCAGGTCCTTGGGTCACTTCCCTGAGCTGGTGTCTGGTGTCATCGCTCAAGACTGCTGAGCCTTCCCTTACCTCAGGCTTCTGGGATTTATCTAGGTTTTTATTTTATTTTAGACTGGTGGCAAGAGGGGAGTGCTGTACAGACAACTCTGGATTGGAATCAGTGTGCATAAACAAACAGGGAAATGGGAGACATTTTTCTCCTTAATGTCATCTTGAGTTTTTCTGGGGCTGTCTATTTATCGCCAGTCTGTAGGTGCACAAGATGATGAGACAGATAAAATGGGTAGATAAGCTTGCAGTAGAAGAGAAACTTTCAACAGACTTGTTGATTTATTGCACTTCTCAACTCGCGTGGATTTAGGGGTGAAAGGAGGATAAATTTTCCTCTACCTTTTTCTGCTGCTCTTAGGTAGCCATTAACTTACCATGGGCCATGGCTTTCATTTCCCATCAGCTTTGAATTACTCAGTCTAGGACTGAGTTGGAAGGTAATTTCAAGATGCAAAAAGAGGTGGGGAGAAACCCAACCTTTTATTTAATTCTGACTGCAGCTGACTTAAATTCTGCCCTTTATCAGGGCTTGCATCAAAGACAGACTGATGGGGATGCTGCTATGGGCAAGGGGTGATGACAAGCTTGCCTAGATGGTCAAGGAATTGTGGACCAGTCATGCAAGGAAAGTAGGTTGACCAAAAAAGTTCAGCAGAGCATTCAATCAGCATTACCTTCAGGGTAAGGAAATTGGTATGTATGGCCATGTAGCAAGCAGATGAATAGTACACTGGTTTTTGTACATAACTGTATGGTGAACAGAGAGCTTTTTCAACCATTTTTAACGAAGACTGCAAGTACCATAAACCCTTAAACCAAGAGGGTTTGGGAATAGTTTTGATTCTGCCCACAAATTCCTGCTTTGTCTCTCTCCTTCACCTTGAAATATTGCTTAAGGACAGAAGCAAAATCACTACTTCACTTGGAAGAAACAAATGGCTCCACATCTACTGTGTCCCCTCTAATGGATTAAAACCTCTCTCTGAACTGCAATAGCGATCCTCTAGGCTGGTTCCCACACCTTGCCATCCATCCCTCACCCTGCTGTAATCCGCTTGCTTTCAGGCAGGGAGCTCAGACTCTACAGAAACACTAGTTTTTACTTTCCTTCTCACTGGAGTTTTTTCTGCATGAACAGACCCAAAATTCTGTCTTAGTTTGTGATACTGTTGAGAGCTTTGCACAAACAGGAATCCATGGCAAAGATTTAATAGAGGAACTGGCCCATATATGACAGTTGAGTAATGGAGAGATCTTCACCCACACTGAGCATAAAATGCAACAGAGTGAAGCAATAAGTAAATCGGGAATGGGAGAGAAGGTGAGAGGATATTTACCTTATTCTCTTTTAGTGTTTGCTTTCCCCACTTTGGAGTAGATTTCCCCTTTCTGGGTTGTCTAGTGCAAAAAAACCACCAAAAGTTCAGAAGCTGCATAGTTTCACAGCCTGAGAAGCTAACTACATCAACACAGCTGCCTGGTGGCTAGCCATCCTGATTGTGCTGGTGGGAGAGTGAATCCTGGCTTCAAGTAGTGGCTCTTAGTCAAAAATGTAGAGGGGCACTAGAAATTAATGTAGCTCATCATGTTCATAATGGCTGCAGTGCATATTAGAAAGTGCCGTCAGTGTTTAGTGGCACATAGTTTGCTCAGTGAAATTGTGGTTGAGGCTACTTTGCATACACCTATCCTGCTGATTACTCTCCTCTTCCCCTTCACCAATTAGGAGAGAAAAGATAAAATTCATGTTAATTAAAAGCTAATTGATGACAACATGACAATACTAATATAAGAGCCCATATTCCTAAGTAACAACAGACTTCTAAATACCACCAATCCAATTTAAAAAAGACAGCATCAATGTTGTAATACCTAAAACCTGTTCTCACTAGTTGTGGAAAATGATTAAAAGGTCCAGCCTGGTTGTTATCCAGGTGTGGGGTGGTGTGGTGAATCACCATAGCACCTGGTGTGTGAGACAGGTGGCAGCAGGTGAAACTCTGCATGTTGTGCTACAGCAAGAGGCTCTCCAACACCCTTGCATCAGCTGGGGGTGCTGGCAGGAGCAGCAACGATACCCTGTCCGTGTCTGTCCTGTGCACATCTCAGCAGTGCAGATGAAGCTGAATCCCTGCAAAGATGAGAGGTCTCCCAGTCCTGCTCCAGCACGGGGCAGAACTGGGTGCGGAATGGCTTGGTAGGATGAGTTTTACAGCTCCTGCTGCTGCTGCCAAGCAAGGAGGGATGTAGCAGGGAAGTGATGCTGTTGGGGAGATGCTCTCTACCCCAGAATGGATGCTCCCTCCTAAACCCTGTCCTGAAAATGCCAGTGAACAGCAGAAGCCAGCCAGGCTTTTGTGGGCTCTGGCACAGGTGCCGCAGGCAGCAAGTCCAGGCCATTTTGGCTGCCTCTGGCAGTCCTCTCGCTTGCCCAAGCATGCAGCTGGCTCTGCCTCTGGGCAGGGATGGAAATCACAGCAGTGCTCGTGGTCTGTCAGAGCAGCTTTGTCCCAGCTCCCTTGGAGATGCCCTGACACCCTCCATGGCAGAAAGCCTGGCACACTGTCCCCAGTGGGGAGGCCAAAACAGCTTGTGCTGCTCATGTGCCACACTCCCCCCCCTTTCCTCTGCCAGGCCAGGAGGGGTGCTAGCCCATGTTGCAGGCTGGTACCAATGTACACACTGCTCTAGGACCAGAGCAGGGCTGGTTGCAAACCACCTAGCAGACACTGCCCTTTCATCCCCTTGCATACTGTTCCCTAAACCCAGGAGGCAGCAAGTCGGTTAGGATTGGAGTAACTTCATCCTCAATATAATCTGCAAATTTCTCCTGGTCACTCCTTGCTTGGCTACAGTCCTGCTGGCTCTTCTGGAGCTCTTGCTGGAGATGCATGTGACTGACATCCAATCCTGCACAATGGAGTGGCCCCCGACATCACTTCTTGGTAACAAAGATCCATTACATGAAGGTAATGGCTTTGAAGGACTGAGACAATTAAGTTAAAGAAGAATTAATTCTACTCTGCCTTTTTTCTGATTTTTTTAATTTGTTTTTTATTTATTCTGTGAATCTGTATTCTCTTAGTGAAGTATCCATGACTGGTAGCTCTTTCAGCAACTTGGCAAGTTATTGGGGAGGATCAAGGGTAAATAAAATCTAGGGAGGGAAGATGGGGAGTCAGTGGTCACAATCACTTTGGATAACAAATCTGCTAAGACACCATCCAAGGAAGCAGAGAGAGAGAGAGACCTAAGTGAAGTGCCAGGAGAGCCCTGTAAATAAAATCAAAGCAGAGAACAGATCAAGTGTGCTGTGGGTAGCACAAATTTGGTTTCATACAAGTCCATTTTGTAAGCAAGATTTTACATTTCCTCTGAGTCAAAAATAAGAGCTTGCTTGGACTAGTGACTGATCTGGGAGAGACTCTTGGCTTTTCAAGGAGAGGTTCTCTGAGGTTTTATTCACCCCAAAATTATAATAAAACCACAAAAATCCACCTATCAGTTACATTTGCCTCTCTGTAGAAGACCAATTATGTAATAAGTGAGCCATGCATAAACTCTGCCCTGGGACCTGAAAACATGCCAGTGCTGGGACACGACCTACCAACGCAGGGTGCTGAGCTCTGCCAGCATTGCAGAGGGGAGCACGCAGGTACCCAGCACTCTCTGCTTTACGTGACGAAGCACTCTGGAGGCAGACATACAGCATGAGGAACTTTAAACAACGTCAAGGTCTCTGGTCTCTCTAAGCCTGGGACACTGCAGACAGACGAGAAGGAGGAGTTTCCTGTGCTTAGCTGAGACGATGGTGCTGCTGGGGTCTATCAGGGGAAATCTGCTCTGACACGTGGCAAAAGCAAGGTTTGCAAGTCTTGTCCTTTGTTCCCAGGGCCTTGTGGGTTGTGTCACAAGTTGGGAGGGGTTGGAGAGTGAGGTGCTTGAGTTTGGCTGGTCCCACTCTTGTAGTTTACTGTGGCTTGTGGGAATTACTATGCACTGCTTTGGGATCCAGCAGTGGTAACACTGCATGAATGTCAAATAGTCATATTTTTTTATAAAGGTTCCTCGCACCCAGGTTTGAAAGTGGCTTCAGAACTATTCCCTGAGGGCTTTCATTGCTATCCTACAAATGGGAAAATAACCACTGGATTGGGATTTTAGCATGACCGGGCAGAACCCATGGGACTCTCCCATGCTGCTCTGATCTAATCCTCATGAAGTCTGACCCTTCCTTTTGAATGAAGACTAATCCATCACACCCTAATTGTGAAAAGCATTAGCAGTTGACAAATGCGGTGTTTACAGTGGTAATAACAGCCTGATTGATGGCTGGGGCTGGGGAACTGCAGCTGGCAACTCTTCTGCTAGTGAGCTGGTGGGGCAGGATGGGTGGCAGAGCCGCTGTGCCAAGCATTTCCAAAGGTGAGGTTTAGCATCTATGTGTGGTCACTGGTGGGGAATAAAAGGTATTTTTTGGAGCTTCCCCACACGTTTCAGCATTTTTGCAGGTCTATGCCAATGTCTGGCATTCCTAGGGCTGGTGTGGGAAAGAGGAGTAGCCAGGTGTGGCCGCCTTTTGTTGCTGTCGTCCAAACTCTGTTGCATTTAGCCTCTTCAGTAAAGATAAATAAACTTTGCTATTAGGTTTTTTTATTATCCAAATCGTGCAAGAAAAAGCATTCACTGACCTGTTCCACTATAAACTGTAAGTGGTCCTGAAGACCATGAAGATGGACAACTTTTTAGAAATGCTAGACAGAAGTACTGCATGCTCTCTTGAGTTTTTCATTAGGATTTTTCTCCCGTCTGTGTGTTTTTCACACTCACTGGATTATGCATTTGCATGCATTGTAATGAGAACAGCTACAGTCATGATAGACTTTTTTAGGTTTTTTTAAGTCTTCATGTAAAAATCTTATAGGACATAAGCAGACTGTCAAAGTTAGAAGGAAACATCCCATTTTTGGTCATGTGTTTTCATGTCTCTTGTGGTGGAAATGCAAAGTGAGCCTGGGCTGCAATCTAAGTTCTGCAGGGAATTGTAGTTGACAGAAATAAACCATGTGGTGAGGGTGTCACATGAACTGAACATAAACATGAATTAAACTCTGCAACTGTGAAGGAACCAGGGCTGTTGAAAAACTAGCACTAAAAATGTAAATTTAAGCTCTAAAAGAATGGATTGGAAGCAGATTTAATTGCCTCAATAAAGGGGTAACATGAAAATTATGGATGTCAGAGAAGATTAAATGTACCTCAGAAATCAGAATAGACTGTTAATGTGTGATGGATGAATGGCAGAAGCCAGACATAAGGCAATTACACAGAAAATGTGGATAAGTGGTTAAAAAAGGTGAGTGGAAGGCAGGAGCTCTTGCTGGGGTACAGCAGGGGTTTTGCATCATGGTGTGACCTTGGACTGAATCTTTTCTGAGCATGTCTGGTTGGACTACTTGGAGTCCCACCCTTACTTGGATCCTGGGAGCTGTGTAACTTTCTTCACGTGGCTGGACAAGTTAACCTATTCCTTGGAAAATGTGCTGTATTAATTTGGGCAGAGTCAATATTAAGATGCTCACTGTTGGCAACTAGGACTTAGGTTGGGTGTTTCCACGCAGCACTACATGTAGACAAGCAGGTGGGACAGGAGATAGCTCCCCTAATTTTAGTCTTCACTAACCATTTAGGCTCCCTTTGCAGTCAGTGGGGAAAATATCCCACTCGCTTTTAGACTGCAATTCATCTCAAAGGTTTTAGAACTAAGCATTGCAATAAGATGAATAGCTAAGGAATGGCCACTTGGATTTCCCCAGAATGCACAGGAATAAATATAGGAAGGCACATGGTGGAGGTGTCAGCGTTAGCATATGTGAGGTTATGCCAGTAGCTAGATTTAATTTAACTACGGATAGACCAGAGCAGGATGCCGGTGCCTGCTCACTGAAATCCTGTTCTGCTTGTGCTGTAGATAACATCTTGCTGATTGAGAGACCTGCTGGTGTGAGTGCTGCATGTCGAAATCACTAGAGAAACTTCTTCAGTGTTGCAAAGAGGTTCTGTGACGATGTGGCTTCTGTGGTCCATCTGCAGGTAAAGGACGCCTGTCACCAGTGCCTCTGGAGTGACTGCAACAGGGGTGGCACTTAGTCAATGGAAAGTGTCAGAGGCTCCCAGAGCTGATGAAGTGTCACCATGCTGGCAGGCAGAGGCAGGTAAATGAAAGGCTTTGAAATAAAATGCAGTTGCCAGATCGTTAGCAATTTTTCTAATAAGGTTGTGTCCAGCAGCAGGAGCATCAGAAAGGCCTTTTGCCACTCATAAAAAAAGTTTTCATGCTATCTCCCATTTCAAGAAACTCATTGCTTTGGCCAGCACCAATTTTCCAGGAAAAAAGAAACCCCCACCCCACAAAACAACAACAATGCATCTGTTAAAAATAGGTATTTCTGAATATGCGTGATTGCCTTTAGAAACAAATGGTGATGTTGTGGGGAGGAGGCTATTGTATTTTACCAGCATACTGACACAAATCAAAATGCAATGGTAGCAGACAAGGCACTGTTAGCTGGGGGGATGGGGAAGGGAGTGTCTGCCACAGGCTCATAGTGTGACCTTCTATAAATTGCTTAAGCTGTGAGTGTCTTGGGCTGTCTTGGTAGAAGAAAATACATGTACTTATTTATCCACCATTCAGGGGAGCTGCAGGGCTTAATTATTCAGTGTTTAGGAAGCATTTGTGTAATGCCAAATCAAAAAATGATGCTATGCAAGTGCAGAAGTTTATTCTGATTAGATTAACTGTACAACTGCTCACTGATACTTCCAAACCAAGGGCTCCCAGAGGAGACTGCGTTACAGTCTGCTGTTTTTCATAATCCAAACACAAAACCTCCTTCTGTGCACAGCAGGTTGGTGAATTATCAGAGACTTGGATCTAGCTTGACTTCAGTAAAAGCAAATGTCCAGAGAGCCAAGGTGTCTGCTCTGCAAACTGGGTCACTTGAGGACGGATGCCACCAAGTGAACTAGATTAGGAGCAGACAAATTACTTGAACCATGGGAACACCTCAAAAGCTGAAGCCTTCTTACTCTGCAGGTGAGTTTGCTGTGACCTTGCAGGCAGTCCCCAGGGTCTCAACCTCTCAGCTCCCTCTGAGGTGGACATCCATGGGACATTTTCATGGGAGCACAGGCTGCAACACTTCTTTGTGTTGACTACAGCTTGTCCAGCAACAGTTCATTTGAAGGGTTTTCATACAGCATCAGACTATAGGATTTGGGGAAAAACAAAACGAAACCCTCAAACCAAAAAGTCTCTTATTTTAATCTCCATCTCCCATAATTCCATTGTGAAACTGCAGGAACTGGCATGTGAACATCAGGAAGCACATATATATACTGTCTCTATAACTCCCCTGTTGTCTATCCTTTTCTCTTCTGTGTGTAACTCCTTCTCTTCAATTTTGAGGAAATCTTTTTATCTTTGCCAACTCATTTTCTCCACCATTTATGCCATTCCTGACTCCAGCGCAGGCTGTCAGCACTACACGAGAGTCACTCTGCCTGTGGATTTCCTGTATTCTTCATTGGCTTTTTAAAGCCTGTCAAAAGCCACCATAGGTAAAAGAACCATGAGGAGCCATAATTTGGGAAGTTTTCAGAGCCGCTTCCAGCTTTTTTGCCTGCTGCCATGCCTGACAACTTGAACCGGTGGAATTATTCATTGGAAGTAAAGCATTTGAGGAATAGAGCTATTGATTTTTATGAATGATTTATGTATTATTTATATTCCTGGAGCCTTTAATGACTCCTTATGGACTGGGGCTCTATGGTGTTAGGCTTTGCATACAACTACACTAACGCAGTGTGTTTAGTTGAGGCTAGTAAAACAGGCAGGTGTGGTTCAGGACAAGGAGCCCAAGGTAGGGGAAACAATCCTATTTGGTGCAGTAAGTGACTGTCACAGTGGAACCTGCCCTGCTGTTAGCAAGTATTTTGTAGGCATCCTGTCATAGGTAAATTTTAATGAGATATTTGGAGGAGGACAACACACTTTTGCATTCCTCCCATGGGCAGCATGGTAATATGCCAAAAGAAGAAAGAAAAAGCTTGTTGGAAAATGTAACCGATGGGCAATAAAAGCTGGCATTATTATCAGAGCAGAAGGTTCTTGATATTTTTTACCCTGTTTGCAAGCAGGTTGCCTTTGTTTTGTTGAGCTGCTCGTCTCTCACAGTGGCCTGTTAAATGCTGAAGTCCATCTGCGCTCTCTCACACACATTTTAGCACAGAGGCTGGCTTACAAAATCAGGCTTGTATACATTAACAGTTGGTTATTCAACCCATGGGAGAGGGCCCCTGCATTTCTCAGTGCTGTTTCTGTTCCCTGAGCCCTTGCTGGATTGCACACTTAGCCCAGTCCTGTCTGCGTATGAATAACTCAACCAGGATTGAGCCTTATATCTTTTGTGAGATTAATGAAGTGAACTTTTGAAGATGACAGGCAGAATCCTTACTCAGAGTACTCTCAGTCCAGTGAAAAGAACTCAGCTGTGTTGAATTGTAAAAAGAAAAAGCCCAATTTCATCCTGGAAGATTAGCATAATCCCACAGGTATCACTGAGCTAAAGGGCACTAAGCAAGGCCAGAGGCTGAAGCGGACCCTGAAGTAATAAAAGAGAAATGACAATATCAGTAACCTGGCAAATTTGCTTTAAGTAATATTAAGCAGTAGCTTCTCTGGTGCCTCATTGCATCTGCCCAGGTGACCAGCAGATTTGTTTCACAGGTGCTCTTTCAGCAACCCCATATAAGAAGTCATGTTTTCAATTAATACGAAACAGTATTTTGGATGCACAACAAAGCCTCCCACAACTTTCTGAATGTTCAGTTTTTTCACTGAATTTCATCTCTGGGAATGCTCATATGACAATTACTACCCCCACCATCGCCCCCAGCTTTGTTGTTTTCTTTCAGGCCAGGAGATTTCACTGCCTTGGCAGGGCCTTTAGTAATGACATTTTTATTTACATGGGTATTATGTTTCTGTCTTCTATTGGGCATCCATCTGGCTGGGTGGTCATGAAAGTATTAATCACAGTGGTGTCTAGACACCCACTCCAGAATGGGAAATTCAGAAATTTAGTGCAAGAAGATTTTACATCAGATTTCACTGCTTCAAAATGCTATTGATTTTACTTAAAGAAGAATATTGAATGGTTTGAACGTTTTAATCATTTCACCTTTTTGTTTCTGCACCTGTTTTACACAGCTGGAAACTTTAGTCATTTCAGATGGGTTTTTAGTTAGAAAACATCCTAAGTATCCTTATCCAGAACAAACCTTAAGCATGAGTTTAACATATGGAACTTAATAGACTTCAACAAGGGAAAGAGGTTTCCAGTTTTAAAAAAAGTACTCCATTGAGTTGTTGTGAACTTCCACAGGCTGAATACTTTCCAGAATTAGGACCTACGTGCTGGAACTCCGACCTACCAAGTAGCTTAATACAACCATAAAGTCTCCACATATTTTACCCCTTAAATTCATGGAGTTACAGTTTAGCAGTAAGCTTTTATTGTGTGTTTTTGCTTTGGCATATGTGTACTTGCTAAATTGTAGCCATTATTGAAAGTAATATAACATAACTGAAAAGGGATAATACGCCAGAGCTGTATATATTTAATGAATACCCAAAGGCCACGAAGAAATAATTTTGACCCAATCATGCCCCTGAATATTGAGTTTTGCCTGAGAGTAAAGATAGATTTGAAACATAATACTGTAGCATCTGTTCTGCTGCCGTCCAGCAGCAGACAAAGAGGCTTTTTTTTAAAAATGAAAGAAAACAAAACCCAAGATGGTTGAAAGCAGAGTAGAGGGTGAGGGCAAAGAGGAGGCTGTCTCATCATCTGCAGGTCCTGTGGCAGCTCTGCTGGCTGTTTCTCAAGGGTGGGAAGGACCTTCTGAAAGAAAACATGTCAAAGGTGTGGACCAAAGAGGGGTTTTTACTGGTTTGAACTGTTTTGGAAATCTAACAATGCTGATGGGCAGGAGATTGTGAGAGTACCTCCCAGGAGCCAAGATGTGAAGACTCAAAGATATAATTTTTGAGCCACAGAAATCCTTTTGTCTGGGAAGGAGAAAATAAATGAGAACTGTGAGATAGATAGTACATTTATGGAAAGGACCTAGTGTGGAATCTGTTTATGAAGAAGAAAACTCACGAGTCAAACTAAACAAAAGGAAATACGAGAAAGCCACAGGGCCTAAGTCAGGTTCTAGCTATTGGAGATCAAGATGGGTCATGTGAGTCATTCTCTGGAGGAGAATTATCTCACTTTACTAAGTGACGATCTTTGATAAAAGAATCAGATTTATATAGAAAAAACTCAATTTTCATTGAAAAAAATGAATCTCACCTCAGAATCAAAGATTGCTTGGAGGCACAGCATTCAATATTCGTGCAGCGTGGGCCAGCACTGGTGCAGGACCATAGCTTTGTGTCCATCAGCCCCCCAGTAGTGGCTTCACAAGCTAAATTCCAGTGCAGAGCCCGTGGTAACACTGTGATTTCATTATACACCTCTTCCCGCAGAAGGAGAGGAGACAATGATGCTCCTGGAAAGAGAGCTTAACAAGTTATTCGTGTTGGTGAGAAAAATTAGGAGCTTGAAGCAATATATCTCCTTTGAGGCATTCTGATAGACATTCAGGACATGGTATTTTGGAAAAAAAAAGTAAAGAAAAAAGCACAACAGGAAAAAAAACCTTTTTTGAACAGCTGTAGTGCCTAGCTGGCTCAAGCTCAGATAAGTATTAGAAAGCCCCAGAGAGCTTAATATACAGTGCATGAACTCCACGTTTGAGGGTACCATGAGGACTTGCAGATCAGCCCAGGTCAAACAGAGCAATCAGTTTGCCTCACACCCAGAACTCCCAAATCAGTTTGTAACCCAAGTATTTCCCTGTGTATCAAATCCTCTTCCTGGGTTGGGTGTTGCCACATGGGATCCCCAAAAGGGTTGTATTGGCTTACCCATAAGGGCTTCCTTTGCTTCCTAAGTATACCTTTGTTCAATACTGTCCCTTAAGCAACAGCAAAACCCCCTGCATAATTTGGCATCATAAGAATAATGAATTCATTAAGAGGTTTTGGATGGATTAAGTCATGTATAAGGCCTAGTGTTATAAGACAAGAGTTAGACAACTCATTGTATTACTATAATTGGAGTTATAGGAATTATAGTAAAGGAGCGCCAAAAGGTAATTTCCAGTTTGGCTAAACCCTCCCTGATTCCCTCTGGCCACAGATTATCATATTTCTTCTTTGAATCAGACCTCCCCTATGTTTTCAAGCTCCTGTAAATTCAATGCTGTTATAACAATCTCTAATCATCACACAGACCACTGAAGTTCTCTTTTTTTTTTTTTTTTTTTTTTACAGAAGCTCATTTGTGAGATATTTACTACTGAGAACTTGATCTTGGCCTCAGCTCAGCTGATAAGTAGGCACAGAAAGGCCTTCAGATTAGAAAGACAAATAAATATTTGATACTGCTTAAGCTAAAAGAAGGTTCAATTGTATAATGTTCCAGGGCTGATTTAGATACATGAAGTCAAGAAACAGCAGAAAGGAAGTGAATACAGCAATCTCTTGGTCTGAGTGCTGCAGAAGCTAATAGACGTGATGCGAGATCACCTCCTGGTCTGAGATGCTCTCATAGGGTGGGAAAAAGGTTGATTTAAACTTCTTCAGTTTGCGTAAACTGGCACAGTTGTACTGAGCCAAAGTAGGTGGAGGAAATTTGAAGTATACCAGTTGAGATCTACCACTGATCAGTATATTTTGTTGTTCCTTCTTGTTATCCTGAATATATTCTACACATGCATAGAGTGACAGCTGGCCCTGAGACAAAAGAATAACACATGTTGTAAGAAGAACTTGCGTTTAATATAAGATAGATGCACTTTTCAGCACTTAAAGTGAGCTTCCACTGAATGTGCAAAGCAGATAACTGCATCTGCAGATGCATTTGGTGAAAATAATGAGTGTGCAAATAGCACATATGATTCAGTACCCAGTCTAGGAAATAGGTCAACGTGATCTGTCACTGTGGCCTGTGCTTTGTGCTGGTCCTGCAGTGAGTGGAAAGCTTCCAAATACCTGACATATTGGCTTTTCTGTCTTTTAATGGATACTCCATATTCTGTAATAACAGTGGCACACACAGTCAGTGTTCCTACTGCTTTGCATTGCCCTTTGGGTGGAGGGAAACAAACCTTAGTAACTTTCTCCTCTTTTTCTTGAACAGTCCCTTAACACATGCTACAATCATCCTAGCATGCATTCAGTAAATCATCTCTGATTGCACAGTTAAAGAGCACTACTCTATATCGGTCATTTAAAACATTTTCAAGGGTTTCGTTGATGAAGACTTTCTGACAGGAAAGAGGCAACAAGGAAGATATATTGAATTTTGAGTCACTGTATGCTGGATGTTGCATTAGAACTTAAATCAGATCCAGCATTTCACAAGGAAAGGAAAACAGAAAAGTCAAGTGAGATAAAGGGCTGTTTATCCATAGGAAGACATGATATGTGTAAAAAGAGCCACCTTACAAAAAAGGTTAGCTGTTCAAAATGCCCCCTTAAAGAAGATACAATTAGAGCTTAATTGCTTCTTTCTTCAGTTCAAAGCTCCCACATCTAAGTTAATGAACAGGTATGCCAAGTCAGCCCTATTTGTACCTTGCTTATCTTGACCATTTAAACAAGCTGGCTCTTTGCTAACATTGCCGTTTATAGCGATTGCACATCTCTACACGGGAGCATTGCTCCTCTTTGTAGGTTGGATATTGCTCCATACAGACTGTTGAGGATCATATGTAATTTCTTCCTTCTAAGGAAGTCCTAACAATTAATTTACAAATAAGTTGATAAAATGCTAGTAGATGCTAAATTAACCACAGGGGGACTCCTGATCTGTTCCCTGAACTGCAGGAACATGGTGGAAAATTACAAGAAAAAAAAATCAATAAAGAAAGTTGGAGTCCATAAAATCCAAGGAAGGTACAATCGTTAGTTGACACCAAGTGCAGAGCAAATTAGTTTATTAATGTGTACAGTGCAGCACCATGTGTTTGAGGCTGCTGTATGTTACAAAGAGGCTGCAATGCGGACTCAAGCTCTCAAAAGCTGTGTCTATTCTCGTAAATTAAATATACCAGATATTACTGTCTGACACTGAGGCTGGCAGGCTCATCTCCATACCATACAGCTTTCTTCTCCTTCAGTGTAGGCTGCTGTTTTCAGGATGCTTGTTGAAATAGCTGTAACATGTTAAATCACAAATCCTTCATGAGAATTGTCTAGAAATGGGTTTATTAGCCCAGGCCAAAATTGGGACTGCTGTAAAACTGTTGGCCAGCAGGTATCTGCTAAGAGAGTGTGAGGAGGAAGACAAGGAGGCAGCAGTAACACCATGCAGAGCCATGCTGGAAGACTGGCTGGGACCTGGAAGCAGCACAGGCTTCTCATTAGGGACCACTGAGCACTGTTAAATTCATAACATTTCTAGGCTCAGAGACACACTGTGTTGCATTGTTAGGCACAGACACGGCCCTGCCTCTGAAACTGTCTCTTTCTGAAGTGCTGTGTCCCAGCCTTGTGCATGCAGAATGTCTTTCTGGAGTAGGGTTTTTCCCTTTTCTTCTCCCAAATCAGTGTTTCTCTTTCCCTGTTCCATGCACAACGCTACATTTTTCTCTTCTGTCCTTCTATCTTCTGGGGGAGCGATTTGCTGAGGCCACCGGTTAGTAGTGTGCATGTCCTTGAGGGTATGGCCTTTGATGCTAACCCATTACGGTCCATTGGCCTTGTCCACTTTAAAGTGTGCTGGCCTTGGTGTAGTTTTGCATTGCACCTACAGGTAACTGGGTCCTTTCCTCCTGATATGCTCATACAAGATATACACATGCACATATACATATGTATGCACACAGATATTCCTGTACAGGCTATGGGCTGTCAATCAGTTATACATCTAAATGTACAGGCATCTCACTAGGTATCTCCTCAAATCTAACTGATCAGGTTGCTCCAGGTATGGTATTTCTGTCATTTAAACGTTGCTATGGTCATATTCATGGGAGTGTGTGCTGTGGGTCTTTTCATGGTTAATTCTTCATTGCTGTTTGGCAGCACACTGGCTCAAGGTAGAATGCTGATCCAGCAATATAGAAGCACACAGGTTCCCCCTGTGTGTAGTTCAACACTTACAAATTGATGCTCATCACACTTCGTCAAAGGTGTTGTTACAGACTCCAGGAGCTCCATTCATCCTACAGCCCAAAGTACCAATAACACCTGCAGCACCCAAGGTCTCTTGTAAGCAGTGAAATCCAATCCCCAAAGCCTTGTAGTAGTGATGAGCAGAAAATCACAGCAGCCAGTGTTGGAAAAATAGGAATTCAGCTAAAGCAATAGTACCTTGACAACACTTGGTGCTGCAAACATCACTTAACTTGACAAACAACCAGTAATAGCTAGAGTGAAAATAAAGGGTTAGGCAGGTAGAGAGATAAAGTATGAAGAACATGCTGAGCAAATAACAGCCTTTTGAGAATCAACATTAGCATAATTACTAAACATAGGTAATTGCTGAAATAGCATTTGCTGGCAGCGCTTATGTTTCTAAATGCAACACTTTCTCTCTTCCCTACGTAATCTTCTGCTAGGAGTATACAGTGTGCTTACACTCTGCTTTTAGCTGAATGGAAATTGGCACTATCTGAAAGCTGAGGGCATAGAGAGGAACAAACACATTTAACACCTTGGAGTCCAAACATCCTTTTTAAACAAGGTTGTCATACTTGGGGCTACATGCATTGTTAAAATCTATATGTTATACCATCAACTCAGCATTTGTCCCAGTGCCCTACTCGATATTTGATAAGATTGGACATTCTCAAATCAATTCCTATTGATTTCTCACTGCTGAAATAGGATAAGCATGTGACAGACACAATGAGTGTTTAGTACAGTAGATCAAGCCATTGCAGCACTAGAAAACAACTTGGTTGATAAAAAAATAAACAAAACCCCCACCAGGCATAAATGTAGTAACATGCAGTGCATAAGCAAAGGTCCTGGCTACAATCAAAAGCATTAGCTGGTTCTGCTTAAAAAGGCATTTGGCCACAGTTTTTATGGAAGAGCAGGTGGAAATTAAAAAGAAAAAAAAAGCAACAGATGAGGTTACATCTGTGAAGGTTGTAAGGCTGATCTGCAATTATTTAGGAGCACGGTACATGACCTGGGTACCAAGATCATGCAGTACGGGCTTACTACATCTCTTACTGTATGTTGTTTTGCAGGGCAGATAGGAAGCTGTCAGAGGCAATAGCTGGCCTCTGCCTAAGTAAATTACCCGTAAATACCATGAGGAGAGGTAAAACTGTATGTGCACTATTAGCTGTGAAGATTCCTCTGAATTACAGAAGTACCAAAGGGACTTAGCCTGGGTTTTCTGAAAGAGAAGCAAAAAAGTGATTTGAAAGTAACTGCAGAGGGCAAAAATGGGACCACGCAAGGGTGGCTCGGAAAGGACAGGATACCGTGGAGACAGCCCCCACAGAGAAGGCTGAATTAGTAGGGCCTTTTAGACCTTCAACATGGTGGTAAGATACAAAAAAGTCATATGTAGAAGCAGTTCTTACTGGCTGAAAACATCTTTCTGTTTTAAAAATTGCTGTATTCTTGTTGTGAGGTCAGAAGTTGATACCCATCTCTGGACTGCTGATCTTGGCTCCCTTGCCAATCATCTCAGATGGATGAGTTGAGAGAAATGGGTATTATCCTGACATAAACCGTGGATCGTGGGATCCAAAAGCCTGGAGCAAAAGCATGAGGCCTCCCTTTTACAGGAAGCCCCACAGCTCTCCAAATACTGCCTTGTCGGCTCCCTGCTGAGCCTTTGTGGGGGTTTCACCAGCAGCAACCCAGGTATGTGTTTCATGGAGCATAAATTGCAATTTCCTCAGGGATATCTCAAGCCTTGAAGATTTGCACTTGCACATAATTTCCTCAGAGGAAACTCAAACACAATAAGCAAGAAGCATAAGGCCATTTGGTGATCCATACATAAAAAAGAGATAAAAAATGACAGACCCTTCAAAAATAAACCAGAAAAGCCTTCTACTGCCTAACCCTGTGGTGGCATTTAGGCAGATGTTTCTTTAGGCAAGAAGATCAGTATTTTGCTGTCATTCATTACGGATTTACCAGTTTTGTATTGATTTTGTTGTGACCTCCTATGTACTTTAATTGCTGCAATAGAAAAACAAGTTGCTATACATGACATTTCCTTTCTGAGAAGCTGGCAACAGAATTGCATGAACCACTGGTAGATTCACTGATTTCCCTTGTGAGTCAGTAATAAAATGATGACTGAAACAGCTTGTCCTTCTTTCTGTTTCAAAACGGCTATTTTTTTTTCAGGAACTCACACTAGCTGTGGATTTAAAAACAGAAATCTTCCTAATTGCTGGATAATATGGTAGACTGTCCTATAGTATTGCATGGTTATTAACTGTGAGGTTTTATTGATTTATTTTGAGGGACAGGCACCTGAGTGCCTTTGCTTAAGCAAGCAGGTTGTTCAGGCTATGGGTGAGGTCCACCCAGAGGTGGCCAAGGGCAATGGGGATAATTGGCAAAGTGGTTTCTGCTGCTCTCATCGTTAGATTGACAGGGTCGAACTCTCAGGAGTGTGGGTTGAGGAAGAAATGCTTCCTTCCTCTGGGATACAAGCCACCAGCTCAGATTCAAGGCTTTTCACCTGGGAGATCTGCAGCAGCTGGAAACCCATATGGTTTGGGGCAAAAAAATACCACAGTGTGCTTGCAGACTGAGGAGCAGATAAGACTGATTAAGTTACTTCACCTCCTACCTCTGGAAGGGTTTTCTTTGATGTTGTAGTTTCTAGAAGTTCTTCTAGGATATTTCCAGCTGTCCCAGCTAAGCAGACTCCACCTTCTCTGAGGAGCTGCTATGCTAGCAGAAGGCATCTGCTCACTGAGTACCTTCAGGCTGAAATGGAGGTGAGAGAAGGAGGGCTTATTTTGCATTCCCTGTGCTTTTCTCCCTCAACTTTCAATATTGTTGAAAAGTAATTCTCTAATCTTCTGCGTTCAGCAATCTCCTGGCACCCTCTGTCTGAGTTTCCATAGCTGTACTCTTCTTGTGTATTTCCAATCCTGATACTTTTTAAATGTATTTTTTAAGCTGTGACCCTGGCAAAACTCAGTCCAAGGAAGGTAGTAGACAGGAGGTAGTTCACCTTATTGAAAACTGTGTCAGAGTCAGAATTCATGACAATACCCACTATTCTTCTTGGACTGTTTTGGGTCCCACTGCATGACTTAATGTGGTAAGAAAAGAACCACAAAATTCTTCCCTCTAGCAGCTTAGTGTTTGCATATTTGGGTGCCATAATGAGAGGTGCTACAAGAAAACATAGATAGATGAAGGCCTGTGAGGTGATCCATAAATAAAATAATTCAGTGTGTCCATAAATAAATTAAATTCTGCAACAACCTGTGGAATGATTGCTGGAGGTGACTTATTGATATGTGTGTGTGTGTGTCCCTACCCCTTAAGGGAAGGTAAACTTCTAGGGTGGAATATGGTGGATGTACAAGGAATTTTTTCCATTATAATTCCCTAAGCAACATAACCTGCAACCTTAGATGTTAGCAACACCAGGGGAGCTTGGTATGCTGACTCTAAGAGAAATGACATGGAGGGTGGAGTGGAGACACCGTGGCCAGGCTCTGTGATAGCGCTGCAGGGATGGGGAACTGGAACTACTGAAACAAGAATGGAAGGTCCCTGCATTGAATCCACTGAAACAAGGAGGTGAAACAGTGGGGTTCTGTCAACGCTATTTTCTTTCTTATGATTTATAACATAAGTGCCCAGTTTTGGAGTAGTGACACGTTAAATCATGTTCTCTGGATGAACTTTGCTCATTATACCAAAAGACACCTCCATCCCAAAAGCTACCCACCTTCAAGGTGCAACCACCCCTTGCTGAGCACGCACTCTGAATTTTCTCTAGCATATACCTTTAAAAGCAAAGCAAGAAAACTTTATACCAAACTAAGTAAAGGTATGTATGACTAGTGTCACTCAAGCTCCACCTGAAAAATAAGAAAATATAAAAGGGCTTAAGGGAGGAGGAATTATAAGGGAAGACACCATCACAGACAAGTCAGGAGGACATCTATGACTTCTGGGATCAAAGGGCTGAACATCCCTTCCACCTATAGGGTTGCCTATTGGGTAAGATTCAAACCCTCAGTTATACGGAGTGCTTCCCCGGGAAACTTAGAAATTTCTATAGTTTTTCCATAATTTAGTGTGCTTGTAGTTGACTGTATTATTATTTGCACATGCTTTGCAGATAGTGTATTTATCACCGGCGATCCAAAAGAACCTGTACTGTTGCTTTAATAAACTGCATTGCTCATTAATCTAGTCGTGATAGTTCATTAATGCAACCAAACTCCCTAAGTCTGGTAATTCTTGTGCATTGAACGCAGCTAAGCTGAGAGTGAGGTATGTTATTACTGCATCTGCTATTGTGATAGTTTAACATATTGAATGCAACCGGACTTGCAGCGTTGAATTGGACATCACTCAGAAATTAAACCTAGCCGCCCCCAGCCCCTCTTACATCTGAGGATAAGCTGGAATGCAAGGGGGTTTATTTTCTGCCAAACTTCTTTATGCTTTAATGCAACACAACCCTGGTAAGTCAGTATTGCAGATATTTTTGAGATAGATAAACTAGATGAAGCTGGTGATGAGTTGTCTCAGCAGCATGTTGGAAGTAGAGCCTGGGCAATCCCTGGCAGGACTTTAGAAGTGGCAAGACTGTTGAAGAAGGAGAGGATTTGTTAGGTTTGGTCAATCTGATAAGAATCAATTGTATACAATTAAGCAAAGTAAAATAGGATCTGACAGCTGTGAGGGTGTATCAGGATTTGTGCATGTCTTTTGCAGAGACACACTATCTACTTCCTAAAAAGTACGATTGACAGAAGTGGCAAAAACATGTTCAGTCCAGAAAGCAGAGGTGGGCTGAATGGGGGGGAGGGGAGGAAGGGTAGCTTGCTTTGCCTTCTGCTGTTCCTGCTTCAGATCAGAGCTGCTGGAAGACTCCTCAAGGAGTATTTGCAAGCTGTTCTGCATGGCCATTTCGGCATAGCCCAGCTGGTTAATGCTAGCAAATCTGGGCTGGTAACAGTTCCTGAAATAAAACCCATCTTGCCAGAAGAAGACAGTCTAAGAACAGAAAAGTCTCGTTGTATTTTTTCCATCATTGCCTATGTACTTCTCGGAGACATGTAAACAAAGCCAACTTGTTGATGAGAAATATGTCAATCAAAGAGCTGCTGAATGTTCTGGAGAACAGTTATCACTAAGTGTTTTGACTAAATGTCTGAGAGCTCATGCTCTTGGGAAATTTTCCGATAGATCCAAAGATAAATACAGAAGATCCTGGCATCTTTCCTGACTGGATGAGAATCTGAGAACTGGTAGTTATTTACGTTTAACCTGCACACCTTATAAAACTTGTGGTGCGTCCTTTAGAAGGCAGCATTGGAGCATTTCTCAGTGGTGTTTAGTAAGGACAAAGTCCCAGTGAATATTTATCTTCTGCCAGACTGCCTACATTTCAAATCATGTCAGAATAAAAAAATTACTCTCTATGTCATGGTCACTTTGGTCACAGTTGAAATACAGAGGTAGCAAAAATCAGATGAGTGAACCTGTTCTGGAAAGCTCTCCACTTGGGGGGTAATATCACAGGCATTTGGTGAGGCAGTGAGAAGAAATTTGGTATTCAAAGCAACTTTTGTAAGTTTTCATTGAAGTCAGGTGTTTTATGATCCCCTGCTGTGAAAGGTCCCCTGCTGCTACACTTTTGTGCTGCTGAATGATCCTTCACTGGGGAGAACACTGCAAAATCCTAGGTTTTGGGCTTCAGGGAGGCAAGATGAATTACTGGGAGTTTGGCCTCAAACAGCAAGAAGTAAAGATTCACAGCTAGGCACCTGCAAAAGCACCAAAGAAGTAGCACATCAGTGCTGGTGGTCTTGCTGCTTGCTTTTCTGCACAACACTCTGAAAATGGGTATCGTTCACTGTGATCCAGAGTCTTCTCCCCATGCATGAGCACTCTTGAGCAGTGACATCCAGTGCAGCAGCCTGGGATGGCTACTTGAACTAGGACATAGGGCAATAGAGGACAGTACAGGACAATCTCTAAGAAAATAACACCTCCTTAACCTGACCAGGAGATTTTTTTTTTTTCCTCTTATTTTCTTTTGATCAAATTCTACCTGTGAGGACATAGGCAGTGTCCACTGTGCAGAAATCTTGAGGACTGGCTTGAACTCAGAAGAGGAATTGGTAAGCAGAGATTTTTAATTAGAAAGCTCAAATTTTCATCTCTGCCAGCAGTGACCTTTCTGATTTGTTTATCAGGAACATGCACAGAAGTGATTCTTTCTGTTCTGGTGACAAGAATAAAAGTGCACAAGTGGTTTTGTTCTCCACCTACGTTACAGGTACGCTCATTTTAATTTTACCTGTTACAATCAGTCTCTCTTCCATAGCACCCATCTGACTGGCAGAAACACAAGCCCACACAGCCCACTGAGTAGTAAACATATCTGTGAAATGTCACAGCATTAACCAAAATTTCACTGATCAGCACAAGGAATAAATATAATGAAAAAAATGGTTTGCCCATGAGAATTAACCATTAGTGGGAGTAAATGGCTGACTGACTTTAATCCTGGAGCCTCTTGTAGAGTTTTGTAATTCTCAGTCTCAGCTATTGGCTTGCCCAGACTCTGCATCTTTTATCTTGGTTAAGTCAACAAAATACAATCTGGTTCAGAGTAAGCTATTGCAGGTATACAGTACATTAGCATAAATATCATTGCACAGTACTCCAACAGTATAAACATTTTATCTGATCTGCTAAATAATTTTCTCTCCCAGAGCAGTTTGAAGTTCAAGATGGTCAGTGTGGTGTGCTGTGCATTGCACTGACCATCTGCCTGATGTAGTCTGGTTGTCATGGTTTAACCCCAGCCGACAACTAAGCACCACGCAGCTGCTCACTCACTCCCCTCCACCCAGTGTGATGGGGTAGAGAATTGAGGAAAAAAAAAAACAAAAAACCACAAAACCACCTCATGGGTTGAGATAAAGACAATTTAATAGGACAGAAAAGGAAGAAAATAGTAATAATGATAATAATAGTAATAAAATGACAATAATAATAAAAAGATTGGAATATACAAAACAAGTGATGCACAGTGCAATTGCTCACCACTTGCTGACCTATGCCCAGTTAGTTCCCAAGCAGCAATCTTCCCCCCCAGGCCAAGTCCCCTCAGTTTATACGCTGGGCGTGACGTCACATGATATGGAATATTCCTTTGGCCACTTTGGGTCAGCTGCCCTGGCTGTGTCCCCTCCCAACTTCTTGTGCCCCTCCAGCCTTCTTGCTGGCTGAGCATGAGAGGCTGAAAAAGCCTTGACTTGGTCTAAACACTACTTAGCAATAACCGAAAACATTGGTGTGTTATCAATATTCTTCTCATACTGAATCCAAAACATAACATTATACCAGCTACTAGAAAGAAAATTAACTTTATTCCAGCTGAAACCAGGACAATATGTACTTTCCTCTCTATATGCATGTATACATATATATATAAAACAAAGGCCACCAGCCATGCTTAAGCCCAGCTCCAGATCACTGGAGGAGAAATTTTAATGACAGGTTGGCTGAAGGATTAGACTTCCACTTTTGTGCATTTGTAGCTCAAGGAATCACTTCCTTGTTTTCTACAAACACCCACCGATGTGTAGGATTTCTCATAGCCTGTCAGAGAATCTAGGAACTTGCCAGAATGAATTAAATATATAACCTTAGTGATTCTGTGCATAGACTTCACTTGGGTCATGAGCTCACATGTTTATAGCAGAAAAGTACCTACTCTCCAGCCTGTGGAAGCTCACAGGAGCCCTGAACGCCTTCAGTGCCCACAGCACCTGGCTTCCAGGGAGCAAGTGTATGGGCAGCAGCAGACCCCAGTCATATACTTCAGTTCCAACAGCCCACAGTGAGAACAGCTTCTTTTCTTTAGCCCATTCAGTCCCTACCTGGCAAACTTAAAAAGAGGGAGGCAGACCACTGCACAAGCTCAGCTAACAGTTCACACATAGTATTCATTACAACATGTCTTCCTAGATGACCTTGCCTGAGGATACTTGTTCTCACATGTGCTCTTCTGTACTAGCTGTGGGTAGCAGGGATGCTCCAGCTGTCCCCATTATATCCATAGCAATGGTTTTGGATCTTATTCCTCTCTTTCATCTTGGATAATCGATATAGCCCTCAGATGAACAGAGACCAGCTGTATTCCTGTTCTTGCAATGGAATTAATATGACCTAGAGCAAGAGAAGAACAATAAGGGCATTGCTGCCTTCTCCTGAGTATTTTCAGATCTACAGTCTGCTCAGCCTGCAACCCAAGGCAATGTGTGAGACCATCCTGTTGCTGAAAATAGTCCATATTTGCTGATCTTTGGAAGTTTCCACAAAGACCATTGCTGAGAAAAGAGGTATCCTAGCTGATTGTCTATGTATTTGTACTGTTTCTGGGTTACCGTTCATTTACAGTGGTATTATGGGAGCAGTAAATCACAATAATTTGTTTGTATAAAAACTCTTCTATATGCCTAGACCTAAACATATGAGTTTCATAACTCATAAAAATTAAAGTAAACAACTCAAGAACAAACGCAAATTATAATTAAGTTTTGATTCTTCTAGCATTCCCAGGCCACCCCTGGGACTTGCCAGTCTTGTCAATATTTTAACACGTTCAGCAGCTCTTGAAAGTAAACAAATGGCCATCAGTGGGTAAGCACTTCTGTATTTGTTTTTCAGAATTAGTTGCTCAGGTAGGTTGTATGTGTGTGGCAGACTGAATACGTTTACTTCAGAGGCACAGAAACCAGGCTTAGGCATCTGTAAATGCTGAAATCTTAAACATGTTCATAGCAAAACCCGAGGTCCAGATTACATTAAATGTTTTCTATACAAGCTAATCAGCTAAGCACCAGCATAGAGCAGATGGGAAACCAAGGACTCAGTCGCATTAGTCTCTCAGCCCTTTACTGACCTCCAACAATCCTTTCTACTAGGATTTCCTTTGGCAAATAATGGGACTTTCACAACCCATACAAAAAGTGTCAAATTCAATTTGTACAGATTCAGTTTTACAGTATCCCTTAAAAATCACTGAGAATATTCTGAATGGCATGGTTGTCCTATGGCTTTTTGCATTAAAACTCTAGGTGACCAAGAATAGCTGCTCATTTTTCCAGACCAAAAGTCAGCGAGGGAAAAGCCACAAAACAGTCATCAGAGACAGATTACTTATACTGAGAATAAAACTACATAATCAGACTGCAGCTCAATATAGGGAGTTAAGTTATCAAGAGTCTCAGATATGGTTTGATGTGGACAAATGGTGATGCCTCTGACAGTTTGGTGCATCTTATGATATCAGGTGGAATAACCAGTGAGGCTGATACAAGTTACAGCCCCAGAGCAGCAATCCAGCTTACGCACCTTTGGATAAATTAGGCCCTGTCTCCATTGATGTTAAGGCTCCAGAGGATGCTAACACGGTGAAGTTATTTCAAGCCCTTCCTGTTGAGTCAGTGTCTGCACAAGGCAGTTTCTTGCCTTCCTGCAGGTAACCTCATACTCACCTCGGGGACTGGGCTTGAAGGGAGAAGGCTGTAAATGCAAACACTGTATGCTGGATCATGAATCGCCCCATCTGCCTGCTTAGCTCACCGTGATGCAAGCAGTGATGTTTAGAAGTAATTACTGCAGCCAAGTCCTCTTAATACTCCTTCTTTCCTATTTTTATACTAGAGTGGAAAGAGCTCTCCATCTCCCCTGGGTTGCCATGCCCCTTACAGCCTGAATTATGCTTGATTGTCATAAAAATGACAAATGATGTATCCTTGCTATAAAAGCCAACCTCATGTTAAATTTCAGTGTCCTGTTGCAAAGTATCAGAAATGTTTTACCTGGACAAAATCCGTATATATTTGTTCAGAAATACCCAGACAAGCGATATAAAAGCTTTCAGTTTACAGCCTGGTGTAGTTCTGGGTCACTGAAAAGGGCTATAAATGTACAAGCACCAGGCAATTATAATAATAAACAGAATTATTTCACAGACATCACCACTCACAAAAGGCAGCGTTTGGACTTCTGTAAATATACATATACGTACTTAATAATTAAAAACATCAATGAGCTAGGTATGTGTGCATATTATATAACTATGTAGCACCACCCCCCCCCATTATTACATATAAGCATATTTTCTTAATTGCCACATGAAACCGTTGCCTCCTAAAATTCTGCGGGTGGTTTGAAGCAAAATATTGAAGATTAATATGGTTTTGAACTAGCAAATTACTTCTTGTGTAGTTTAGTTTAGCTTTATGTAGCTGCAATAAATGTGTATCTTGATGATATGTTTAATATTACATTACATTGTACTATTTTCCACTGTGCTGAAATATGTTTTAGCATTTTTCCACAATGTAAGATGACAGAGATCAATTACAAAACTATTAAATGTCAGTTAACATCTTTGCAACCTGAATCCCAAATGAACCTGTTAAAACAACCTTGTTATATGTCGCTTACATGTATAAATGTTGGTTAAATGTTTAATGAATGTATGAAAGAGTAATTGCCTATTTACTGTTTATGTAGTGGTAAACTAATCCCATCACAATTAGTTATGTCCACTGGAAAACCAAGACTGAATTTGCAAATCTGAGTGGCTAAAACTGGCTGTGAAATGCATCATTCATTAATCAGGTGCACTTCTATATAATGCCTAAATATAGATTTGGGAATCTAATTTTCAGCACTTCAACAGGAGTATTTTGTCCTATTAAGCTATGAAGTTATTTTTTTAGTGTGGTCTAGTCAACACTGGTGCCTCTTATCGTAGAGTTTAAGCATCGTGCAGCATCTACAAAGCCTTGAGCTTTCCTGGAAAAGGTCGTCATCACATAAAAATTTCATACTTTTTAGCAATAATTTAGGCTAAAATGTAGTCTCAGTACAACAAGGTTAACACCTCCACTCTTAGGAAAATGTAGTCATTGCCCTTGGGATAAGAACTTTCCCCTTGCAGAATATTAAAAATAGGATTTTTATTTATTACGAGTAGTCAAGACTTTGCTTTGGCATCTCAGCTGAAAAATGGCACCTTTAGGAACACAGCAGAGGAGATCACATTGCCTACTTCACTTATCAATTTCAGTTGCCTTTGCTAACAACCTGTTCTCTTTCTCTGGTCCATAGAGAATGCAGAAGTGCTCTGAAGCATGCTCTGGTGACAGCCAGACTCTCTCTGTTGATTATGCAAACCAAAGGGTATGAGCCTCCTGAGATAGGCACCTGTGTTAAGGTGGGTAGAAGTGGGCTGGGGAATGGTGCCTGTGTCAGCGCAGACCTGTCCCAGGGAAAAAGTACCTCTCGTGTCTCTTAGGCCACCACTGGCTGTTTCCCTCCTAGTTAGAGGAAACACATTTATTTCCAATGGGTGTTGTTCACACATCTCCCTTGCCTCTCTGATGAGTTACTTGTGCAGGAATGAGATCAAAAGGGCTGTTAAAAAGCCAAGCCAGACCAGCAAGTGTCCAAGCCTGTACAAGAACAAAGCAGGGAGTTACTAATTGGGGAATGCTTCTGCCTCTCCTTCCTGGCTGGTAAAGCATAGTCTTCCCAAGGCTAAGCTGAGGATCAAAGGGGGATACTAAACCTTACAGATCATAGCCTGCAGAAAGAGCAGTGGAGAGGGAGGCTGTCAGCTGCGGCAGGCAGGCAGATGGAGAGTTGAAGAGGAGGAAAGGCTCTGGTTCCTCGGGCAGTGTGGAACTCCATAGACAAGTCAGCCTGTGGTGGGCTCCTGAGGGAGCTACCAGCCTTCAGGAACAGAATACATGCAGCTACATCTCTTTGTCCCTTTCAGCCACCCTTCTGTTGTTCTTGGCAAATACAACATTCTTTGTATTGAAAGAACAGTCACTTTGTAATCAGAAAATACAGTTCTCTGGTCCCAAAGGAAAAGTATCTGCAAGTGTCATGTGTGGTGGAAGGGCAGGACCAACCTTGAGAGCATCAGTTGGAAAGATCCTGCTACAGGGACACATGCAATCACCAGCATGTAGCAGGGACCAGGAGGAGTGACGTCCCCAGGGATCAGGAGCCTGGACCTGGCTGTGGTGCAGCACAGCAACAGTTTGGAAATAAAACTGCACAAAAAACACAGCTGGTCCTGCTGGACAGCATGGTCTCCTGGTCATGGTCTCCTTAAGGACGCCTTCCTAGAAGTCTACTTATCATGTCAAGGCCAACCAGCAGGCTGCTGCCTTGGACAGGGTCTAACTCAGCAAGGTCCCTGAGAGAAACTCATTAGAGGGAAAATGCTTCATCAGAAGTTTGCCAACTATCCTCTGATGGTGGACGTTGTTTCAAACTAATTCCTTCTCTTCCATGTGCTGGATCATGCCAGCTGAAGATGTTATGGGACTTGCCCACTGAATGCTCATTAAAATAAATGCATATTGGCCAGCAGACCTTGTCGTATGGCTCTGCAAAGCCGATCTTCAGCATCTCCTCTGCTTTTTGTACCAGATGACTTCAGACAAGGCTATTAAAACTAACTGGGTAGGAAGGGGACCTGCCACCTGCAGGTGTAATAAAGCACCACCCTTGAGGAGCTCAGAGCTATTCTTTCCTGTTAGCCTGCGGCAAAACAGAGCAGCAGGCACAGAGGTGGCTTTGCTCTTGAAACCTGCAGATTCAGGAAATTATGTGCTTTTGTGGATGGCACAATTTCTAACAGAAGAAACAGCACTAAGAGTGTTGTTAAGAAGTGGACCTCTGCTGAGAATATCTTGCTCTTCCATAGCTGCTGTTTTGTTGGAGTCATTCTGGTGGCTCTAATGATAGCAGATGCTTCAATATAATTTACAAAGAAAAATACTGGGTGTTTGGGTATCCCCCCCAGTACAGAGTCAGAGGGCCTTTTTTGTTCAGTTGTTTTAGGAATGCAATTTGGTAATTCAGCTGCCTGCCTGATAAATGTCTGCCCTCTGATCCCAGCTACAGGAGATGGAATAAAATGTAACTGGATTTGACAGACAGAATTTGTCTGCTATGTTTGAGGCACAGTGAAGCAGCCTGGGGAGAAAAAAACATTACAGCAAATTATGCTTCCTTATCTCCCTATGCAAACAGTGCCAGGTCAGTTTGGAGTAGTGAATGAACAAGTCTTTGAAAGGACAATACCCACCAAGCTCAAACAACAGTGCTGCCCTGGTCTGACTCCAGGGCTGGGGATGTGGGCACGGCTGAAGCTGCTGTGAAGTCCCAGCTAATCCAGTTTCCCTTTCTGGTCCCCCTCTTGTGCTTAGTTTGCAAGTCTGGGGCAAGGGACTGCTTCCCAGCAAGGCCAGCGCCTGGGACCTTGCTCTGAGTTGCAGCCTCTGTTGGCTTCTGCAGCCCTGCCTGCTTGCACTGTCCTCCTCTTTGCCAGGGCAGTGAACAAAGATGGCAGTGCCACGCGTAGAGAAAGCCTCTCCCATTTTTTTTTTTCTTCAGCATCGTTCAGTGTTTTTGGAGCACTCTCACACTGCAGATACACCCAACAGTGAGCCCAGCTCTGCAGATGCCCTGACTGTAATACAGATGCTCATGTGGCTCAGCAACTGCAGAACAGCCACTGTTGTTTGGTTTTTTTTTAATTTGCCAATGCAAAATATGTTTGTTCTGATATTATTGTTTGGGTCAATTCAATTCTTAGAGGTGGTTCAAAGCATCACCAAGCACATGTATTAATTGTTGTCTTTATTTCAAACACACTCTAGTTTCCTATGAACTGACCCTTATTTAATGATAGTGGACAGCCATCAGGCAGGCTGGAAAGACTGGACCATCCCTAGCTGAGCCTGCTCCAAGCTTGTGGCTAATGGTTCCTGTCTGCCTTTCTTCTTTCTCAGTAGCTTTGTATTTGTGGGATGGGTAATGTTGAGGTGTGGATGCACAGCACCGGAAAAGTTGCATATGCAGAAGCGATCTCAGCTCAGCACTCTGCCCAAGGGTGAGCCAGCTCAGCATCCCTTGGCTGGACTGCTTCTAGCAACAGGAGTCCTTATATTGGTGTTTTTTTAAAAGCATGTCGAGATGCCCCTAAAATTTGTCTTGCAAATAGCCAGAGCAGGGTGTGTGAAGGAAAAAATCTGTTATCCTCCCTGGAGGAGGAAAACTTGCTCCAAGGTACTTGCATCCCAATCCCTAAATTCACATAGTGCCATAGGGACTTTTCTATCAGTGTAGTGACTCTGACGTATCTTCAAAGTGATGGGGAAAGGAGATGGAAGTAATTTTTTTTTTTTTTTATGTGTTCACTACCTGGATTGTAACTATCTAACCTGACCAGATGTCCTCCATTCCTCCCATGTCAAAGCCTGCCTGCTCCTTTCCTGAAACATCCATCACACAGCAGGTCAGCTCTTCCTTGATTTGTAGGAGATGGTTGCCTAGTCTGCCTCCCCTTTAATCATTCCTCTGACAGCATCTAGAGAGATGAAAAGCTGGGGGGATCCAAGTAATCCATTTCTAAGTGTAAAAAGCCCCCAAAAGTGGGGGGAGAGTGGAAGAGAGTGAGTCTGTCTGCTGAGCAAACAGACTGATTACGTCAAGGGACAGGAAGAGCAGCACTTGGAAATCAATACGGATGAGGCTTTGAAAAGGTTGACTGGCTGTACTGGATTAGCTATTGATTTTTGTCATTTTCACAGCTAGTGCCATGCTTTCCACCTGCTGAGGCCATTAAGCTCTGAGGCCTTAAACTTCTAATCCCTCCGCTAATAACAACAAGACAATGGCCCAGCAAGCTAAGGATCTAACAGGATGTCCAATAGCTTCGGCACTGTATCGAGTGTGCCAGTGTCTAGGAAGCAATCATGGCAGCCTGGAGATTCTGTGTGGAAACAAAATGCACAAAAGGATTCAGATCACGCTCAGAGGCCAACTGCAAATCAGTGTTTATAGGTAAGAATCTCCAACTGGTTTTCAGTTAGCACCAGCAGCATGGGACGCATCATTTTTGGGAGATCTCTCTGAGCATTGATTTTGCTAAAATAACCACAGACAAGAATTTTGTTTGTTGTCAGGATAACTTTGGTGGAGGCACAAATGGTGTGGCCTCCCTCTCCAGCAGCTAAAGAGCTGAAGCTATATTCAAGCATCATATCATCACCATAACTTTGTTCGTTCAACACACCCAGCCGTAAAGAAACCCTGAGCCTATTTTAAGGTAGGACTGTAAAAAAGGGATGTTGGAAGGAGTCAAGTCCTTGCCATACGTCCTGAATGGAGACAGAACACAGGAAAGGATTAATGGAAATGCTCTTCTGAGATGGATGGGAAGGTAGCTAAGGAGTGAATAAAAGAAATGGGTAGAAGAGATCTGGCTATGAGTGAATGCTTCCATGGCTGGGGAACTAAGCCAGCTTCTTTCTATACCACCTTTTATATAGAGTAGATTTGACAGGTCATGTCAAAGAGCTGATCAGCTTGTCCTAGCTCAGCTTCCAGAAAGTCTGCAAGTACCAGCTGTTGTGTGACCATCGTCGTGGATGTAGCCTAACAAACATGCCGTACAGTTAGTCTACATCTCACTGGAAATACTCTTAGTCTATTTGCAACCTCTGGAGCCTTAAAAAGAGTGTCCCAGAGTTCAGTCCCACAAGGCAAGCCATCTGCATCTCTCAACTTTACTCCCTCAATTCTGGAGGTGGTAAGCAGATGAGTGCAGCTCACCGGGGATCACTCCGCCTCTTCTGCCACCCACTGCTCCAGATTCTCTCCATATCCAGGGCTGCCTGAACTCAGTGCAACTGTGACTGAGTGGCAGAGTGCACCCAGAAGAAGAGGAAAACTCTTGGAGATATGCTCTGTGTTCCTTAGCAAAGTCTTGGTCCTTCACACAGCCATGCTCAACAACATCGCCTTCTTTCCTCTGCTGCAGCCACCTCATGCTTCCTTAGAGGCCATGTGGTGGAGAGCACAACCCTCTCACGACCTGCTGCATGTCAGCTATCTGCTCTTCTACAAGACAGAGTCGTAAATGCCCGAACACATTACTAGGGTTTATTTATTTGAGAAACTGAGAGATCTGGCTAAAGCCAGTGCTGCTGGCAGAGCCTGGGTGCAGTCACAGGGCTGTGTCCACAAGCCTCTGGTGTGCAGCTGTGCATGCAGACAGCTGATTAAGCTCGTCGGGGGGGAGCGCATGCAGCAACCTTTTGTGCCTGTATTATAAACGCTTTACTGAGTGTCTGCTCAACTTTTCTGAGAATCTCAGTCTAAATGTTGACAGTTTTATTTTGCTTGGGTTTGCTATTTATTTTAAGGGCTTTTGTGGTTCTCTGAAACTAAAGGATTATTGTCAATATACAAAACAAATGGACTCCACCAGATTTCATCCCTTTGGAAGCAGGGAGATAATGCTCCTGCAATAGCAATCATCACTGCCCACCCAAACGGGCAGCAAACAAAAGCAGAGGGATGTGCGAGGGAGGAGATAGAACTTCTCGATTCATAAACCTTGTGCAAATCCAGATGCTGCAACGCTGTGCTCTCCCTTGATCCTTTTCTTTGGGAATCTCGCCAGCTGGCAAAAGCAAGTCAAATAGAAATGTTGTCTCTCATTTTCTTCTCAGATTGTTCCTTGCTTTTTAAGGGCTGATACACAGTTTCAGCCTGTACATCATGAAAGTCCTCCTGAAGTTTTCCAAAAACAGAGGAAAGGCAAAAAAGTGCTGAACAAAGCAATAGGGACAAAAGGAAACAACTCAAATTTTTCACTTACTTCAGTGCACCTAAAGTACCTGCCCTGAAATCAATGAACCTATTCAGAGCCAATACTGGAGTAAAAGATAGAAAGATCTTAAAGGTGAATGTCTTCAAGGCTACGGAAATGAAAATAAACCTGTTTGTAGTGCTGTTATTTTTATTTCTTACATTAATTAATGTTTGTTTTAAAGTTCTATCAGACTAACTTATAAATATTTTAACTCTTCCTCTTAAGGGTGGCTAGAGAAGATGTTAGATGTAAAGCGCTATTAAAATTGAAGTAAATAGTAGTTGGGGTTTTTAAAATTTGCTTAGAGAAATAAAAAAAATAGATTCATTCTACTAAAAATTATTTCCCCCTGCTTTCTCAAAACTAAAGAAATCAAAAGTCTTGATTTCTCAGCTCTCATCAACATCATCCCCCTGAGGCTTAAGCAAAATGTTTTGAAGGAAGCATTTGATGGGATTATTTCTTTACAGCTGCTGGGAAGGGTCTGGGTGGGGAAGAGATTAAGTTACACAACCTTTCACCTCATAAGTTTAAATAATTGGGGGGAGATCCATGGGTGGTACAAATCACTTTAACTTCAGAATATTTTTTATTAAAAAAAAAAAAGGCATTTTATTTAAAAGCTGTTTATTCTGAATATGTATCAGTTGCCTCAAGGAGAACACAATATGTAAATGAGTCCTCTCAACAAGTTGGCTTGCTTGTTTGGTAATACCACTATGCATGTTTTGTCATCTTGTTTTGCTGAGTTCCTCTATATACTTTTTTTTAAGCAAAAGTAACAGCGTGTAAGGGATACAGGACAAGGGAGATGTCAGCAGCAACCAGAAGACCGTGTGCATCCAATACATGATAACTCTGTCAGCCTGTGTGAACAGCCGAGTCCCCAAAATTCCTGTGGGAAGCTAGTGGAACAGAAGGCGGCCGAAGGGGCAGTTCTGTAGAGCCCTCCCGTGCTCCTGCAACCCAGTGGTGGCTGCTGCGCGTCCTCCCCTGGACCCTGGGCAACCTCTGCTCCCTGCCTGTGCTGGAGGCGACTGGCTGCGACCTGGATTTGGATGCTGCTGCATGAGTTTGTAAGTACGAGAGAGACTGTCTCAGTTTACCTCCTATGTACTGTGCTGATTTGTTGACTATCTATCTTTATGATTTAAAAAAAAAGAATAGAAGGAAATATTTATCTCAGCTAATTGTAACAGACAGCACCATCTCTCTCTCCTTTGCAGCCACATGAGTTTGGACCAGAAAGTGTTCAGCACTGACACCCAGTTCTTTGCACAGGAAGCTATTCACAGGGTCTAATACTTGTGGAGGGCTTTACCCGTGTAAGTATTACCAACGTTTATTTAGACTTAGGCATTTTTCACCCCGACGTATTTGAAGCTCTCTCGCCATCGCTGTCGCGGTTCTCACCTCCCTTTGGGAGGAAGGTGCTGGGTGTCTTTGTCCCTGTGGTGGGGGCTCGTGGGCTATTTGCATTTGCATGTGTAGCCCTGCCACCCACAAGGTAAGAGAAAGGTGCAGCGTGCTTTTTATTTCACTGAAGGCAGAACACTTTTTTTTTTTGTTTTATCTCTTTCCAGACAGTTGACTTAGTTTAATGGACTGTCTTTCAGCCTGTGCATAATTCTTCTCCAAATTAAATTCTCTTAGAAGCCCAACATAATACAGACCGTGTTGTCAGCTCATTACTTTTACATCCTTTCTTGTTCTGTTTATGTGAGCAGAGGTTTAATTAACCATAATCTACTGTGTAGGCAAGAGGAAAAAAACACTCTACTTGAAGGTATGTATTTATACTCTATTATATTTTTGAACTTTTTTTGAGGGGAGCGGGTGGCAGGGAGTTAACCTTTTTGTCTATGAACAAGGCTGGTTGCTTTTTTTTCTATGCAAACACTCAGGGAAGTCTAAGGCACCCATGCTTGTCTGTCTCCCTCTTAGTCACCCTCGTCAGCCTCTTACACTGTAGTGGACTGGACTTAAATCTAAAAGAGAAAGTGAAACCTTTGTTGCCTGTAGCCTTGGTCTCTGCAAGCTCACCATGCAGGCTCACGGTGGGTCACGTTAGATGCCCGTGCACAGCGGTGCAGGCGCAGCCCATGCTGATCCCCAGCCACTGGCCAGGGGCCATCTCAATGGGGCAAACCGCTGGCACTTCCCCTGGAGGAATCCTCTCTGGGTGGGAGGCAGCAAGAACCGGCTCTCATCCCTCTGTGCATCCACAAGGCAGTTAAAGTGCCCAGCTGCTTTGCTGTATGTACTCCACCAATGATGTTTTCTCTGTCTGTGAGGTCATTTGTCCTTGTCTATGATGGCAAAAAGTACAGAAATCCCAGCTAATAAAATGAGGCTTATAGAGGCACTGTTTTGATTTCTCAGACTATGGGTTAAAATGATGTAGAGGCTTTCCTGGTGACATGTTTATAAAACAGATGCTTTCCAGGTGAACATTTATAAAACAATCTATTTCATCCACAAATTATGCTTGTACCTGGAGAACCTTGAGTGCCCAAACAATCCCACGTGGTTAGGCAGAAGGGAATGCAGCAGAAGGTGCTAATTTCTGCGCAAATGCCAGGGTTAGCTGTCAGATTAGAGTGGGATTAGATAGGGGCTGACACGTGTTACTTGAGCTAAATTTAGATCTCACCAGCCAGATTCAAATTCCCTCAGAAATTCACAGGTTCCATTCAGAAGATAACAGGAAGCAAAATTAACATTCATTATTATTAGTTTCAAAGATAAAATTAAGTAATTAAGCTAAATTTAGAGAAATTGTTCCTATACGTCTTTACCATTGTGTAGTGCTATTCCTGTTTCGCATGCAAAGAAGGGCTGTGATTTTGAAAGTTTGGTTTTCTTCTCCACTGTATCAGAGGTTCGAAGAAAAGCTATTCCTGTTCCAGCTCTGCCCAACGAGCATCAAAGACGCGTTCCTGCTGGCAGGGGTGGCCCTTTCGCATCCACACAAACTTGACTGGCAGAATGAGGTTACCAGCCAGCAGGGCAGGTGCCATCCTGGGGATAACTCCAAAGGACTCTTCCTGAAACACACAGTTTTGTAACTGAAGCCATCTAATTTGCATATAAAGCTATGCCATATATTTGAGGATCTTTGTTGTATTGGTTAAATCCCAATCAGGTTACGCCGCTAAGATCACAGTAACTTTACAAATATTTTATCACGGTTGACAGTGTCAAAGCATCTGACACATTACAAGTATCTACTCAAAATAATTTTAACATTCAGTCTCAGCCCATTTTACAGTTTTGTTGCCTTATGTCCAAATAACAATAAACTAGTGGCTTCCGTGTCCAGGGCAAATCATCCTGCTCCCATGTCCATTACAGTTAGCAAAGCTCTTGTCTGATGAGGCCCCTTGGATGCCTAATTTCTCTCTATTCATCTCACCATAATTGCCAGAAAATTTCAGCTTATCAATACTGATGTATAAGCATAACCATGGCTCTTATAGAGCAAACAGAAGGCACCTACTAGTACTGTGGCTGCAGTTATGGAGATTGTTTGGCCCACAAAGTCTTTCATTATGGTTTTCCAAACAGGCAAGACTGGTTAGATGTGACCTGGTAGGATGTGGTCCACCAACAACTGTAGACTGTCATTCAGGTGGTTAGAGGGTCTGTTGCCCACAAGCATCACGTTGGAGATAATTCCCCAGGAAGTCCAAGAGATGCCTATTACTAGAATCATGGCCAAGGAAGCATGTGTTCAAAATACCTTTGTTTAAGGTATGGTCTCTTGAAGTTTTTTTTGCTTGAAAGCAAGCCAGGCTCCAGCCACAGATGTGGGGAGCTGCAGGTGTTGCTTTGCGCTCTCATCATTTGCCTCCAGTGGAGCAGTGACAGCATTCACCATTAAAGGGGCCCAGTGATTAGCTCATCATGAGCCATTTCTAACAAAGTATCATTTCCTCCTACCCATAAATTGCTCACAAGGTGTCACTTTTTTTCCTGGCTGCTCAGCTTTATGCAGACTCTCCCCTTGCGTGTTATTATCATCTTGTGGATTGAATGTGAGCCCTTAACATTTAGACTTCAAAAGCTGGGGGTTGGTCACACACAGTGGATGGAGTTCCCTGTTCCCTGCCATGGGAGGGTGACCCTTGCAGTGGACACTGCCACTGCACATGTTCTCCCATGGGGACCGACACTTGGCTCTCCATTCATGCTTTCCCGTTTGAAATGTTCACCCCCCAAATGGCTGCAGGACTGAATATGTTGGTTCTCATATTTACAGAACGCTGCTGCACACACTAATAATCAAAACTCTCTTTCATGCCAATGAGCACCAGTGAGCTTAAAGCCAGTCTTTTCCAATGTGAGAGACTATTCATGCAGCTACTTTCTGGCATGCCTTTTGCTCTAATTACAGCTATATTTTTTTCCCCCTTTTCTTCCTTAATGAACTAAGACACACGAGCCTCAATTCACAAAGGCATTTAGGCATCCGACTCCTGCTGAAATCCCCAGTGAATCTAAGCATTAGACACTCCTCAACTCTCCTCTCTCTCTCATGAAGTAACACTGGGGACTTGCATGGCATTGCTCCTGATTTATACCAAGCTTGGGTGAGCGAAGAATCAGAGTCTCTACATTTGTGAGGGAGAGGAAGGATACTTCAGTGATTGAAATCCTAACAGGGAGGTTGATGATACACGTGCTGTTTCCCAGCTCCGCATTTGACATTGTGAATGACCTTGAATAAATCACATCCCTCCTGTGTTTCTGTCCATCTAGCACATCTCTGCCTCACAGGTTTGCGAGGCTCCAAGCTTTCATGTTCATAGATAGTCTAGTGTGGCTTTTCCCAATGGGACTTGATGTATATGTCACTTTTGGGACTCTCGCTTCCTTAGTCTCTTTGAAAATGCCAATTTTAGAGATTACTGCAAGGAAATAGCAATAGGATCCAGAGCAGGAAGGGTCTGTCACTCAACTTGGCGTTCCCATCTTTAAAAAGAATAAAGAGAACAGCACAAAAAAAATCACAGGAAAAGTTAATTGCCTTTTGTTTATACTGGAGGATATCAAGTTTCCCCTCAAGAATCACTGCTCGTCTGCCCACATCTGTTCATAGTCAGGGTTGTGGTCTCCCAGTGCTGAGTGACAACGCTGAATGCAAGATGCATCAGCATCTGTAAGCAGAACCTGTTGACTGTTTACTGTTACTTATTTCTTCTTCTTGTGTCTCAGTCAGCTTTTCAAGGGCAATATGATTCCCCAGTAAAAGGCTGTGCTTTGGCTGAAAGTGCTGAGGAGTTGAGCTGATCCTCTTCCGTTATGCCATGCTGTCCCCCTGCTGAGGGGAGGACCTCAGATACACTCTGGTATACGTACCAAGTAGTGTTTATTGTTCCTGTTGTGTCCTCAATTGCGCTGTTAGGTTGTATAACACTACATATTCATTAAGTCACAGAGGGAGGGGTTTTTTTAAGTTTTTGTTTCCCTCCCTTCGTGATTTTGCCTTACAGTAATACTGAGTCTGGCCTCACTTTGCTGGAGAACATGATTTCAAAATAGATAGGAAGCATTTCTATTCCCCAGCTCGGGGAGTGCTACTCTCACTGAGTCCAGGAGTCCATCAAAAAACCCTTAAGAAAGCAAACTTCTGATAATTACCTCTGATGTGCATCCTCTATTTTCTTTAGCTGCTTAAGTTTTACTGCTGCTTAAGTGTTTGTAATGTCATAATCTCCTTGTTCTCCAGCCTCCTCATCATCTAAACAGTTAATTGTATGATATCAGACACAGCAAGAAGAGGGTAGCCTAAAAGTCACAGAGGACCAAAGTGCAAGTTTGGGGTGCAGTCGAACTCAAATTCTTATGAAAGCCTAACACAAATGTGACTCATCCCATCTCAGCAGAGCTAAGCAGGAGGTGCTGGTCCTGGCGATGCTCAGCTGTCTGCAGCACTTGGCTCAGGTTAGCAGGAGCATGGGGCTGTCACAGACCTGCAGGAGGTGCTCTCAGTCTTGTGAGAACAAGCCATAAATTTCAACCCGATGAGGTTTTTGAGCAGCCACACAAGACAAGGAATGAATTACTGAACCCATTCATGCTTAGTGAGTTATTAAGTGTAAGGCCAAAGACTGCAAGTGCTCTCTACGCAGCAATGTCTGAGTTAATAAACCATCACTCAGACACTGCAGAATCTGACTGCAGTGCTGAATTGTTATTATGAAATGTATTTTTTTTTAATAGTCGTATTTGTTCGTTAAGGGAAGTTGTTCAGAAGTTCTGTGCAGTACATTATACCGTGTCACATTCATCTCTCCTAGTACCCATCAGCCACGTCTGCTCCCCTCATTTCTGCTGTCTGGTTTTACAGCCAGGGACAGTGTTCCTTTGAAGAGACCATGCTGCAGTGCAATTTAAGGGTTTGTTGCCTCCTCCACAAGGAGCGCCATGAAGGCCATCTCCGAGCATGGCAATCAAACAGCAAAGAGGCAGTTGCAAGCAAGGCTGAAGGTAAGGAAATGACTCCAAGCCACTGTTTGAAAACAGGCATAGAGTTAGACCTCTTATCTCCTCTGCCTTTCACTCTCTTCTTCTTTCAGAGACATCTCTTCTGTGATTCAGAGGCACCATTTCAAGAAGACCCACAGATCCATATAGTTATATAGGTAACCATTTAACTCAGGCTCTGAAAATACTTGTGAAGACTTACAAGCAAATCTAATGCTCTCTCTGAAACTATAGCAATAGAAGGCCTGAGCTCCAAAAACACCCGTCTTTCAGTATCTCCACTTCTAGGGTTGCAATTTTCTTGTGGATGGCTGCACGAACTCACTCACAGAAAATTGCTGCTTCTTAAAAATATTTGAAATGAGTACCAAAACTAAATACACCTCATCTGAATACCCTGAAAGCTCACTGAGGACACACTGACTATAATAGCTTAAATCTTGCTTTTCTAAGAAGTACTCCCCCCCAGGTTTCCCTTATGAAGCTCATCTCTCCCCTGCGCAGTTTCCACCCTGCCTTTTCTACCTGCCTTCCTTGCTAAGATTAACGGTTTATCATCTGTTACCATAAGAGAAGGAGGCCGTGTTCACTTAGCCTTGCAGAGAGCATCAGAAGCACTAAGTACAGGAAAGGCTAGAACTTTTGTCCTCCATGTAAGGACAGTTGCTTACCCAATGTTTCTTGTAAGGTCTCCTATCAGCTCCATGGGGGCTCCAGTTGCATAAACCTAGTTTTCACAGCTAAAATAGGTGGGGGTTTTAGGCTTGAGGATAGCTGCAATATATGAGGAAGACAAAGCACGCAGCCAGCTAAAGGAAGGGAAGCTCAGAAGAGAAGTTGTTGTTGAGAACACACCTTTCACCTCACAGTAACACTGCAGAGCTTCATGGTGCTTCAGCCACATCCAAAGGTGAAAAAACCCATCTCCTTAACAGTGAAGATGGCCCCACTCATGCCTCAGCCCGGAATACAGCTTAGCAGGACAAACATTTTTGGTTTTTAAATGACAGAGAGTATCATCATTTGCATGAACCTCAACACATCTTAGCTCAAGCATCAGAAATGAATGGGCAATGCCTTCAGATGTTTTCCAAACTTTATTATTAGGGGTTTGGTTTTGTTTTGCAGACGTAGTGGCCTTCCAAAGCTTTTGGTGAATGGATAAATTTATCTACATATTTCTGTCATGTACTATTCCTAGCCTAAGACACCAGCTTTGTGCCTGATGCACGTATACACACAGTAGAAAGTCTCTTTCCAACACACCTTGGTATAATACAGTATTATTTGATATTTCAGAACAAGGAGTTTTAACTACATCTTGAACCTCTAACTTGCGTGACTAATTCTCTGGTAAGATTTTCAGTGACACAGAGAATTACAGGATTTTTTTTTTTTTTTCCAATGAGTTTAACACAGCCCCATTCGTTGCTGTTAGAAGAGCTTTGAAGTTTTCATGCTTATGCAAAAATCCAATGATTGCAGTTAAATTCTTTTTTTTTTTTTCTCCAGTCTGACAGTAGCTATGCTGTACAGTACTTTTATGGCATATGTTAACTATTTCAGAAAGGAGAAATGATACTTTATAGTTGTGGGCTCTCTCTAGAACATAATTGTACATCAAGTAAAAAGCCCACGCTTACTAGAGGTGCTCAAGGACCAACTCAGACTAGGTCCATGTGCTCCAACTTCCACTGG
>VYZV01021230.1:484001-528552 GCA_013401275.1 Pandion haliaetus | reverse complement strand
TCCCAGTGGAAAAGAATTTAGATAAAAATACACTGACCAGGTCTGTAATGACATACTTTGTCAAGCACTTTGAAATCTACTAGTGAAAAAGAACATTTTATACAAGATCAATATTAATTATTATAATGATTATTTGGTTGCTTACCTCCTGGACATTTTTGTGGTCCTCTTAATTCAGTATGTATTGTGTTGTGATTTATGAGCCTCGGGATCAGTTATAAATACTGTCTAGCCGGTGATTCTTCTATGTCTGTACAACACTCAGGATCTCAGAAGTAGCACTCCTAAGAGTTTTGATTAAATACCATTTGGCAGTTTGTGAGGCTGAACTTGTTAAAAGTTTTAAAGAAGAGGATTTCAAATTGATTTTTCCAGATTTGGGCTCTACCTCATCATTTGAACTTGCCTAAGACAACTGGCATGAAGGGCAGTACAGAAAGATAGCTGGTTGGATTGGATTTGCCAGCTGAGATCTCCTCAGCCATCACCTGTAGCACCTGGGAAGAGTAATCAGCTTGGGGCACATTTTCTCACTTATATGAGGTGTTTTCACAGACCACAGAAATCTTTTAGCCATCCCATACCAAGGGGAGCTTTTGTCTGCCAACACTTCTCTCAGCTGACAGTGAAAAGGAAATTAAATACTGGCTGAATTCGTAGTAGCCCATAGGAACAAACTGGGGGAATGTCTCTGCTTATTGGACTCAACTCCACAAGTTACACAGCCTCTCTCAGGCTGGAGCAAATAGAAAATAATAAAGACAACACAGATCGATGACTGACTTGTGTTTACAGCTGTAGGGAGTTTTTGTATTTCATTAAGTTTCCAGCTGAAGTTTGGGTTGAGTCAAACTTATGATGTGAACGACTCAAGGTAGGGTTTCATCTCTGGATGGAAACTGGTGTCTGGAAACTGGACCCAAGCCCCTAGTGATCCTGGGCTCACTCTTCAAGTGAGGCAGAGTTCATCTTCACTTTCAAAAGAAAGTCTTCATAAGATGTAGGCTTTGGCATGAGCTGGTCTAGAGACAGGAAAAGAGAGTGTCCATAGGCGAAATAGAAAAATAGTATGGACGAAAATTTATTTCAGGTCAAATTGAAGTAGCATACAATTTGAGGTTTTGGGGGATTTTCTTTTGTGCAGGGATGGGGAGAGAAAGGGTTAATGAAACTAACCATTTTTGGGGTGGAAAAACAGAAAACAAACCCTGAATTGCAAATGTTTTGGATTAACTGAGAGCACTTAATCAAACCTAAAAATTGTAGTGTGTTTTTCATTGCTTCATTATTTAAGCCTTTTTTTAAACTTTGTAAAATCTGTACCAGTTTTATTTTTAGGAGTCCAAGAAAAAATAAGCATTTTTGAAAAAACAAATTTTTTTTAATATTTTTCTACTTCTACAGTACAAATGTTTGCCAAATTAAAAAAAACCAAACATGTCAATAGCTTACTCCTGGAGCTCCATTTTTTCTACAAAATTTCTACTTCAATAAATTAACCCAATTATTGAAAAAAAGCCTATGCATAAAGAGGGAGTTTGTGTCAAACTTAACTTTGTGCTGTCGCTTCTTTGCATCCATTGCTATTCACAGCAAATCACAACAAAGGAGTTGCAAATTTATTTTCCCATGTAATACATGGTTGAATGGGAGTAAATGCTCTTCACCACTGATGAAGCTCTCTTCCATATCTCACTTCAGGTAGTTAAGACTTATCTATAGTTTGTGTTAGTTCCTGCAAATCAAAAGCAATGGATTTTCCTCTGTTCTACTTGTAATGAACATTTTCTGTTTCTCCTTTGGGGGAATTATGTAGTAGAATTAATGGGGCTGTAAGTCCATAAAGTAGAGTACATTTTTGAAGTGGGTTACTTGCACCTTGGTTAGTATCACATATTATTTTATCAATGCAATGAAGAGAGAAAAAACTTCCAGCCAATGCTCAGAGTACTTTCAGGCTATTGTTGAGACTTGCTTAAGATTGTATTTAACATATTTGCAAAATAATGAAAAATAAAGAGAAACAGTATTACATGCTACTTAATACAGGTATGTAAAGAAAAGGGCTTGCTTTCAGTGGGCTTTATATGAACAGTGGAAGGAAAGGTTGGCCAGAGAAGGAAAGGATGAATAGCTGAGTGTGGAGATAGGAATGGCTAAGAGGGAAATGAACTTAAGGAACCACCAGAACATCATTTATGGAAGTGAAAGGAAGGGGAAAGCAATTTGGCAACACTCTATTCTGGATAAGCAACAAAGGTTTTGAAGAAAATATTTTTCCTCCTGTGAAGGAGGAAGAAGTTCCCATGTGGGTTGCATTGTGAGGACAGTGATTGCCGCAGTGGCCACAGTTGAGACTGCAGAGAAGGGGATAGTCAACTAACTGGCTGTGCAACTCAAACACTGTGCAACACAACTCAAGCACTGTGCAGGTCACTTGGTTTCCAAGTGCTGCCTGAGAATTTGTAGGGAAGCCAAAGGTTATGCTTGCAGGTTTATGCCAGCACCCAGAAGCAGCAAGAACTTGATTTTCTTCCCATGTGCACTCCTGCGTCTGATTAAAACACCTGACAGGGAGCATTTAGTTTTTTAATTCCTTCACATAGAAGGTATCACCTCTTAATTAAGTATGGAAAAGCATCTGGCCACTGTTACACTCCATAAGCAAGATCTGATTCAGATATGGGCAAACCACACTCACTACATGTGTCTCTACTGCTAATAGAGGCAAATCTTTGGACATGGCTTTCTCTTGATCTGGGTAAGCACTTGGCAATTCCAGCTGAGGACATATTTCTTGGGACTGCAGAATTAGGCTTGATATCCTAAGTGAGTCCTAGGACTTCCAGATATTTGGCTACCTTAGGAAATATCAATGAAAGGGAAGCAAAGGAGCACAAAAGACTCCTTGCACAAAAGCAAAGGAGCACAGTCCTTGTTTTGAACTCCTGGTGAAGTTTGATCTCTGTCCAGTTCATTTTGGGTGAATGTTCTGGTTAGTTCTTATCTGATCTTTCCCAGTTTCCACTATTCCTGAGGACAACCTGGGTGGGATACAAGTGCTTAGAGTCCTGCAGACCTGCTGTGTCACCCTCACTGCTGCTGCTACCTGTACCGTCCCGAAGATAAGAGCTGCAGTCACATCATGGGACTGATGCACAAGTATACTCTTCACTGCTTTAACAGGATTTTCTGATATGTCATTATCCATTTGGCTGATTTTCCCCTCTGCAGCTGATAGTAGTTTTTATGCAAAGATTATAGAGTGAGTTTTCCTAGTCAGGAAGATGAGGTTGTTCTGTAGTTGGGTCACATTTGTTTGATCCTCATTAATTCCTCTCCCCAGAAACAGTGACATCCTAGCGAAGAAAGACTGGAAACTTCACAGGCATAACTTTCCAGCGAGTTTGTATTCTGCTTGCTAACACTTACTAATGCCCAGAAACAACTTTTGCATGAGGAAAGCACAAGGCAGCAACTATTTACCCATGCAATTACTGTGATTGTCTACACAAATCTAGTGGGTTTGTATGCAAATGGCCAGTAAGCATCTAGTGGATGAAATGGCTTGAATTTCAATTTGCAATGAATAGTCACATATGCAAACACATGTAAAAATGTGTATGTGTATTAATATCTGACAAATCATCAACCTCCCTTTCAAACAGTTTTTTGGCTTGTGTCAGTTAAAAACTCTTCGGTGTGCCATATGTAACCCCTTGCAAGTGAATAGTGGCTCTTCCGAAAGCAATGATTACTGTTAACTCCCAGCCACTATAATGCTTCCACATACGCTAGGAAGCTTATTCCCAATAATTAGTAATTAGCAGTAACTATTTTATGGAGCAGAAAAGAGTTGATTACATTTGTTTTATCAGCTGGTGTAATAATAGAAAAAAAGCTTGTTTCAGAGAGGGGAGAAAAAGAGATGATTTCAGAAAGCTGGCTCTCACTTGCCAGTCGTCCATCACTGAAACAACAGCTTCAGGGATCAGGAATTATTGACTTTAAGGGAATTAACTCTCAGCTACAGATAGTTCAGTTTCAGGGCATCATTTGTAAGTTGAGCTGTAACCATAAACCAGTTGGCACGGGGGGGGGGCTGATCCAGAACTCCCTCAAATGATTTGGACAGCAACATCAGAGACACCTTTGGGTTAATGAGTCCCCAGCTTGAGAGGAGCCTCAGTTCTCAGAGCATCTGGCACCAGGGAGAAGCCCATTTACAGACAATTTCTTCAAGACAGAAGAAAAGTGGTTTCCGAAATGAGGAACAGGTTTCTTCCATGAAAGTGAGCTGTGAGGATTGCACCTGGCACACATCAATTCCTGCACAGCCTCTAGTGCTTTTCAAGCTAGCTGAGAAAGTACAACCAGGTAAACACAGTCTCTGCTGACACCAAACTCCCTTCTAATGCTCACCGAGTTAATTAATTTTTGCTCAATTTGATTTGACATTCAGATCTGTGATATGTTTATCCTTCTAATGGGCACTTCTCCCTATTCCTGGCTTCCTCTGAAAGCTTTAACAAATGACAGGGACTTTTTGGGGTGGGTAATGAGCCTTTAATTTTGTACTTATTTATTCATTAAGCTTCAGTAGTATCCGGAAAACAACAAATTGAAAGACTGTCAGTGTATTTAGTCTCTGTTCTTTAAAAAAAAAATCTCTTACAGCCACAGGTCTATTATTGCCTTTGCACAAGTTAGACCTAAGATATCTCAAGGATTACATTTGTTACTCTGCAACTAAGGCATTATCATCATAATGAGTCATATTGCTCTGAAAACCTCTGTGGCCTACTCAGTCTTTAGGCTTTCTATGGGGACATCAAACAATTATGCCAAGCAGCACTAGCTCTAAATGTCCTTGTGCAGACCTGAAATGAAACTCGTTTCCCATTTTCGATTGGTCCCTGCATGTTCCTGTTACCAGGATCCCATGTTATGTGCAAAGCTTGGACAAGGGGCTCTGGTTCCCACTCGAATCCTATGGAGTTCACCATAGTATCAGTGCAGAAATGGATGTGGTTATTGATATCAAGGGGAACTGTGAGATGGAAGAGGCAGAATGATTTAGCAATGGAGGTTGAGATGACATTAAAAACGAAGAAGATGGCAAATGAGAGAGGTGTAAGACAATGAAAGACACAGGACAGAAAAGAAGGGAAGAGCTTGGTGGAAAGGAATAAGGAAACAGAGACCAGAGCCAAACCTCCAAAGCATCTTGTTCTGGTAACCATCGAGACAGGACATTAGAGAGGGTGAACCACTGCTAAGATCTAGTTGGACAATTCCTATGAACTGCAGGCAGGCAGCAGCAACTATCCCACAACTATAATTTTAGATCTGGTGACGTTAGCAAAAGTTGACAGACAGCTGGCTACCAGGCAGAGACATTCGGCAAGAAAGCTGACTGGGAAATTATATTTTTTTCCCCACAGATAATTTTTCACAAATAATACTGAACTGTTCCATTTCCTTGGAAAAACTTATTCTGTCCTACATATGGGGAGGACTTAACAGAGCTCTATTTTATTTTATTAAACTGTTCTGCCCTAGAGCACTAATTCTGCTTCCACCACCCAGGGTATGTCTTCTGTCCCCAGCTTGGCTGGGTTAGCATTGCAAAAGGCTCAGAACAGGGTCTCCAAAAGTGACAGGCTGAACAAAGGCCACCAGCACAAGCTTCGACCCCATCCTCCTCCTCCTGATAAAGCTATAATTGCATTTGCTCGAGCATTATCCAGTGCTGCTTGTGAGGATGTCTCTCCTGCATATTGCTAGTAACACAAGACTGGTCAGGTCCTCTTCCAGGGCTGACTCTAACAGTGTGGGAGCTGAGTCGGGGAGCATTGGGGCTGGGCAGGTTTTCACTTTCTGTTTGAATGATTTTGTTAGGCTTGAGTCTGGGTGTGTAGTGACTGAGCATCTTTGTGCACCAGCCCACAGCTCTGCCTCTGGCTGAGGCACCTTGCTCCTGATTCAGCTGTGTGTCTCTGCCCTGCTCTTTGCTGTCCTCTCCCTGGTTTTGTTTATTCAGAAGCACTTTGTAACCCCCCCCCCGATTTCTCGGTCTTCTCCTTTTCTTTCCTCCTTTCATTTTAGTCCTTTTCTATTTCCCTTACTCTCTTTTCTCTTATTCTTACTCATTGGTTCCTCTATTTCCTGAGTCCTACATCCTACTTGCAAGAGACATTTACAAGAAGGACCTTGGGAGAGCACCCTCTCCCAGGACTTTCCGACAGCTTCCCAATACACTGGGTCTTCTGCGGGTCCCAGGAAAAAAAGGGCTCAGTGGGGTCCCCCTTCCACACAACCTTCCTGTTGCCATGAATACTTGCAGACAGCAACTTTGTAGTTCTTTCTACCTCCTTTCACTTCTTCTCTCTCTTTCTTTTTACTCTTGCTCTTCATGTTTTTTCAGAGTTGCACACATGGTAGCCAGCAGAAGTGGGAACTGCTGGAGAGGCAGCAGGAGTGCAAAATTACTGGTGCAGGTGAACAAACAAGTGAGTAGAGATAAAATTGAAAGAGAAGCAGGGCCGAGTCCCGTGGAGGTATCTAGAGTCCCAAACCAGCTCTTCCAGCTTACAGTCGGATGTTTTGCACATGGCAAATGTAAATCAGAGGGCCCTGTTTGCTTCCAGCCTCCATTATTCTTGCATTTCAAAGCACCTTCATTTTCCCAACTTTATTCGGCATTCCCCCACCATTGTCAGCAGGAGTGGTTTCCTGCCTAATTCTTTCAACAATATTGCACTTTCAATGCTCCGTGTGCATGTGTGTAAGAGGGTGTGTGCACGTGTGTGTGTGCGTGCAGGTCTGACCCAAAGGGCTGATGTGCTTTCTGCTTTGTGCCCATTGAAACTCATGCTTTCCTACTGTGTAGCACAGCTCTTGGAGCGCTCTCAGCTAATCAGCTGATACACACTTCTGGTCTTAACCCTGTAATTTTACCTAGTGGGTGGCTCAGGCATTGGCTGACAGTAATGGGAAGGAACATAACGTTGTGATTGTTAATTGTTTTACGGAATGTCATGCTTTACTTTTGGATGTGGGTCTGTGGGTACATTTTACTCCCGATTTCTGTGGTGTGGTTCTTGGGGTCCATGCCCATGATGCTTTTCATTCCCTGTACAGCATTTCCAAAGCAGAATTGTTTTTGTTGGCTATTTTTCTATTTTTATCTGCTGGACAGTGTATGTAGCCTGTTTGTCTTTGGAATACTTACAATCCACTATATGCTTGGAGATTAACTGAGGACCTCTCGAGACTTGGAAAAGACACTGAAACAAAATGTCTTAAAAGCTGGGGGAAGCTGGAGGTTTTCTCTGTGAAATATCAGAACTTAACATTGAGCAGTGAGTGTGTGCTGCTGGGCTTTTCCAGCACCAGCACCTGCAGCTGTAGCAGCCCCAGGAACATCAGCAAAGGCCACCTCAAGTGCTGGTGGGTCATGGTGATCCTTGGCCCTGGATGGTATTTAGCACTATCTTTGCCACCCTTGTAGCACCTGATCCTTGTGTTTCACTGCCCTCTTGCCGTTTCAATCCAGCTGGGGACGGCACTGCCTGATTTACCATTTGTTCATCAATAACAAATTCCTTTTTTTAGTTTAAGAGCCTGATTGTTTACTGCAGCATTTCACAATTTCCCTCATAATTGGGTTGCCTAGAAATTAGGCTGTGCATGCATAGCAGGAAGCTAAAAGCATCCACCCTGCTCTTACTACAGGAGCCCACCCACACGGCAGATAAGTCGCGACACACTCTCTGATAGGAAATAAATCCAGAAGATTTATCAAGAAGGGTACATGGGGAGAGGGCTAAAGGCAAAGTCACCTGGAAAAGGAGAGGGTCTGTGGGTCCTTTTGACCAAGCAGACCTCGCAGGTGAACGGCAGTCTATTCAGGGCTGTGTCTGCACATCGCAGCTTCCCTGCGGTCTCCCTCGCAGAGCAGCCCCTATCTGAGTGTATGAGCAGTTGTTCACTTGGGAGTTAATCTCAATACAAAATTAATGATGGCAGCTAGCTGGGAAATACTGGTTTTTATGCATTGCTCTCAGCCCAAGCCCTTTAGGCCTTTTACTGGGTAATAACTGGCCGCTAACCTCCAGTGATGCCTGTTCACCGGCTGCCTTGGCCGCTCAGCTCCCAGCACCTTACTCGCACCCTGACTTCATTTTGGTTTTGCAGCCTTTTGGCAGGATGCAGCAGGCCATGCAACGGGCAGAGGCAAAGATGACCTGTCTTCAGCCTCACTGTGATCCTCACCACCCCATCTGGCCAGGTAACCAGCTTCTGGCCAGGTAACTGGCTTCTTCCTGCAGTCTGGATCTCTGTGAAAGGTTTCGTGAGGCTGACAGCAGTGGGCAGGCCAGGTTGTAGGGTAAAGACACCACTGAGTTTCATGCTGACCTTGGCTTACATGAGAAAACAAGCAGGAGTTTTCTTGTCCCATGTTATTTCCAGACCATCTTGCACCATCAGTAACTGGTTCCTTTAGCATAGTGTGGGAAAACTCCTTCAAACACTGTGTTTAGCTCTTCAGCAGCTTTGTCCCTGCTGCCTTCTTGCTGCTTCTGCCTGCTGTTCTCCCACACAGATGGAGAACTCCTTCAGTTGATGTCCAGGCACTCAAGTCTTCTCCATCACTCCCAAGGGACACCTCTTGAGCTGCACGATTTGACTTCTAATCAAGCATGGTATGTATCTGTGTTTTGGTGGTAGCTCCTCCAGACTTGGCAACCTCTTTCTGTGCAGAAACTCAGTTCCTTTGGGAGCCTTTTGGTGAAAAACCCTGCTCCATCCTCCACACTCAGCCCACACATCATAGGACACAACCTTCCAGTGCATCAGATACCTCCTCCTGCAAGTACCACAGTGCCGTGCGAGCTGCCTAAGGAAGCATCAGGAAAGCACATCTGTGCTCACATGGTGTGGCACAAAGTAATAAAGGGAGAAAAAAGATGCAGTCTGAATATTATGCCTGAATATTCTATTATTACTATATCACTGTGTCAAAATTGAAAGCAATGTAAGATTTCTCAAGAGGAGCCATCCATAATGCATTGCAGAGCTGTGTGTAGGTGGTTTATGAAATGTATTTTATTCAAACCAGTATATACAACACTAACATTATTGAAAGAAATTGAAGGCCCAGTCTTCTCTTGTTAAAATATTCATTATTCATGTTATAGTTCTTTAACAAAAACTAAAGCCAAATACATATTCAATTTTTTTTTTTTCCATTCAGACTTACCTGCTATTCATCTCTGGTGTCCAATGGAGATGAAATGTCCTCTTATTATCCCTGTATTAGCTTCTGACAGTTCAATTTCTCTGAGTGCTGTGTTTGAGACAACCCTTAACAAATAGCCACATAGGTAATTGCTCTGATCCAAATTTCTTGCCAAATCTTTTAGATCTGATGTAGATCGCAGGCAGTAGGATGTTGACACATTCTGATTCAGCCCTGGCAGCTGCTTCTGTGAGGCTTTTTCTTCTGATAAATATTATTAGAATAGCTTTCAACATATGCACAGTTTCATTCTCTCCTTCCGAATAAGACCTTGCAAAGGTATTGTGCCAGCAATGCTCCACAACCTTGATTCTGTCTTCATTTTGCATTCACAGAAATTATAAGGGTATCCAGTGGTTTTAAATTGCTATTTCATTTCAGGTGACTTCCTGGAAGAGAGATCATCTCACCAATTCATGTACCTTACCTCCACCCTGAACACCTAATGATTGCTGTTCAAAATACATTGTAAGATGACTTCAGCTCCCACCAGTTCAAGCCTATCATTTACAGCATGCTTTTCGTGATGAGATTTAAGGGACTCATTTGACAAAGTTCCCTCTGGAAATCTATTTTTTGCTTTACCTGTTTTTTGCCTCTCAAGAATATTTCAGCCCAAACTTCTTCACTAATTATTTCTGTTAAGAGCAGCAGTTTGAGGTGCTTGGCAAGATCATGAGTCTCCTGGGCAAAGTACAGTGTATTCAGACAGGAGAAGCTCTTCTGCCTTTCACTGGGTTGCAGTCTAAAAAAAGATAAAGAGTTTCAACAGGAGAGAAAGAGAACTTCACAATTTTAGGGAGGGGAAACCGAGGCAGGGATAGATTAGGGGCCACGATTCTCAAATCATATTTAGAAGTCTAAGCTGCCTAATTATTTTTTTAAACATTACCGAACTTATTTTCAGGTTCTAGGACTCTAATGGGCCAGTTTTCCCAGGAAGCTTGTAGGAGAGGTGCAGAGTGACACAGCTAGTCCTCAATTTTAATCACAGGCTCATTAGCCCTGCTGCAGACTGTCATAATTTTACTTTGTCCCCCTCAGTGGGATTTTGTGTTCCAGAAGATTTTGCCTGTGATGAGTTACTATTGATTTTTCCAGGCTGCCATTAATCTTTCAAGCACTTCTAAACTAAAAAAATCCTCTGGATTATAAACATGTCTGTACCTTTGTACCACTGAAATCCGAGCTGAAAATGCTCTGTCTCCTACCTGACCCCTCTCCCTCACCTTTCCCTTTGCTAGCTGTACTTACATCTGTCAAACAAATGCTACAAACCTTCTGGCAGCAAGAGCTTAATAACAGGGTCTCCAAACAGACAGAAAGACAAAAAGAGACACACTCCTGACCTGCCAAGCTCCCATTAGCCCATCCCTGGGTTTTGCATGGGAGTGGTGATCCACAGTGCCAAACTGAAAATGTCTTTAGTTCTAATGGTAAATTATAGGGCGCTGGATAAGGTGAAGAAAAAACACTTTTCCATTGGGAACAGTACTTATATAGATGTAGCACTTACTCTTGGTCTCTGCAGAGAGCAGCTACTGCATGCCATAGAGCATGAATGAGGAAGACCTCTCTTTTTGCTTTCAGAAAGGCAGTTCCTTTGCATATGCACAGTTGCAGCTAAGATTTGCTCACAAGTCTAAAGCCAGGAACTAGCTTGCCTTTCCTCCCTGTTCCAGTCTAAACACGAGTAGCAGAAATGTCTGTCCTGACTTGCAATGTAAATATTAAACTTACATGTAAAGGCAATGCTTTAATGCAATGCAAGACTGCATGCTGTGGACTGAGAGCCAAGCATCCGTTGCATTCACACGCCAAAATAGTGCATGTACCACAAAAATGGTCTTCCCTTTGTGGTCTTCTTTCCCCAAGAATGATTTAGGGACTTCTCTAGTCCCCTCTTTTTTGTCCCTAGCACTGTGAAGCAGCAATGCCACACAAAGCTAACTGGAGCTGTCCCAGCAGTTCTTATTTCAGTCTGGCCATGAACCTGCTCTGGGAGGGTCCAAGACCAGATAATGGCCCTTTGGTGTGAGAAATGGAGTTTGTGATAGGTGGAAAATCACCTACTGGTCCTTTAGCAGCTTCCAAGACTCCAGAGACTTAGAGAAGACTCTACATGAGCAACCCCTGAACATCACAGGGAGTGGGACAAGTGTCATCCCACCTTTCCCTGAAGAGAAGGAACAAACAGGCAACAGCAGAGAAGCCAACCCCATGGCTCATTTTAGGTTTCATTGCCAGAAGTGGCTCTAGTTAAAGTGGTGTACTGCAGCAACTGCTACAGGGATTGCTAAGGAGCAACATGATATAGAAAAGTGCATTGATGTGACCACACCACCCCAACTACAAACAACATCTTCACTGCAAAATGCACCTTCTGATGACCCACGGTGGCTTAACAAAGTAGCAAAAACATATGCTATATGAGTTGGTTACAAAACTGTGGCAAAATTAAGGCCATCTCGCCAAAAGACATTTGGCTGCCTCTGCAAAGCTAATTCTAAATAACACTGAAGGATCAGGAGCATTTTTCCCTTGAAACTGGGCAATATAAAGAACAGTATGAAGGTGCAGCAGTGTGTCAGCATCCCTACCTACCATATGAGTCAAGACTGATTGCCCTTGTACTGGGTCTTCCCCACCATTTGGCATACAAGCATATTAAAGCACATGTAAGTGTCACCAAGGATTGTCTAGTGCAAGGAAAATATTAGCAGTTACCTGTTTTTTCTGAACTGACTGCATGTGAACTTCTAAGCCCAATCCACTAGCAAAGTAAAATGTTAGTATAGCTAGCCCTTGAGAAAGCTAATTCATATAACTGCACATTTGCACAGACAATGGGAGAAGACACCTGACAAGCAGTAGTTGTATTGTACAGCCCACAGCGCTGTGATGGGCTATAGGACAACAGAAGAGAGTCATGAAATTATTATGGTTCCCAGCTGCTGTCAAGTTCTATTGTCACTTGAGTGGTGCTAGGCATTATCAAACATGTCGAGTTACATCTCTCATTACTGTAGGGAAAAAAATGCAATTTTTTGTAGAAAAAGAAATTATTTATGTGAATATAGTGTATTCTATCAATTTTTTTCAACTACAAAAAAACAGTGGGATACACAAAACTGGATGGAGGTTTTGTTCTTTGTTTTTTTCCCAGAAAGGCTACGTAATTTGGGGGTCTAATAACACTTGGGAAAGTCTGCTCAGAGCGACACGAAGAGCTCATTTGTACAAGGGCAAATGTATCTTCTAAATCTGTCTGTCTGAAAGGAAGTAAAGCTTTAAAAAATAATTAAGATTTCCTACAAGTACCTCATTCACAATAGAATTTCATAATACAGTTACGTTAAGAGGAAATGAATGCCTCTCATTTGAGACTATTACCACAAATGAATTAAATGAGCAGATACCTTTTGGAGGCTGGCTTTAAAATCTGGATTCAGCTCAGAAATGGAGTAGTTCCAAAATGCTCCATTAGTTCAATGGCACATGGACAAGATGCATAGTACCCAGATTCTGGTGCCCAGGTCAGAATGACCCCACTACATATTTAATGAGTATGTGCTGCACACAGCCTGCACCTCATTACCAGTGGCTTTTGGCAGGATGAAGCCAGTGACTTTATGGCAAAATAAAACAAATGAAAAGATATTTTTGAAATTCATCTGAAATAACAAACTTGGAGTAGTCCCAATAGCTCCTATCCTGACCCTACTGAAATCAACAGAAGATGAGCACTAAGCAGATGTACTGGCCTGGATGTGCACGACCAGATCCATTGCTCTCTGGCTCTGTTTCTTCACCAATAAGCTTTTCTGAAAAGCAGGTGGGTAAATAGTGTATTGAATCAGGCTATACCTGATTATATTGGCTAAATATGTTTACTGAATCACACAACTGGAGTGGTGTTGGTAGTCTAGCTGATATGAATTACTCCATATTTAATAAGATTGTTTCACTTTTCCTCTGAGGATCCTAAAGCTCCATTGTTAGGGGACCCTTCTTTTTACTTAATCTCGAATATCAAGTCTGCGTGCTTCAGCAAGCCAAAACCCTATCCAGGGAAAGGTAAGGATTGGTCTCAAATATAAACCAACTCTTTTACTTATGTAGAGACAAATCCTTGGTTAGTCCAAAGGACTATTCAGGGACCCCAAGAGACACACAAACATTATCTCAGGATGGTATTGAGTGTATCAGAGCATAGTTGTATGAATTAGCACTCTTTAGCTCTATCAACAGTCCAGGTTGTAACTGAAACAACTCTTTAAGCTTTTAAATTCATCTTTTGTGCCTTCTGTGCAGCATAACGCAGAGGACCTCCAGGTGAGGGGGAGCTCCCCGCCTTTCTGGTCTCCTATGTCATCTATCTGTTTCCCCACATGAAGACTATCTTTTTCCTTTAGCCTCGGAATGGAGAGAGACTCACAGAGCTAGGCTGTAGTTGGGGGTGAACGACTGTGAGCCTGGATTTCACTTGGCTTCACCTCACCCCGCTGTCCTGCATGTGTGCCTGGGCCAGCCTGATTGAGCTGTGCTGGGCATGGGGAGAAAGAAAAGTTGTGTTGCTGTGCTCAGAGCTGAGGGAGAGGGAGGCAAGGAGTGGAAAACAGGTAGTGTGATACAAAGGAAACAAGCCCAGGACCTCACAAATTGCATCAGAGGTCTTGCCTTGTGTTTGGGCTTGTATCCCACACTGACTGTAGGTAGGACTTGGCTCGTTTTCTGAGCTAATCCCCTAGTTTCTAGCATAGGCTCCACTCAACCCTGTTCTCTTTTTGCAGCTGTGTGAACTCACTGCTTCCTCTCCTAAGTCACTGCAGAGCCAGTGTTGAAGGCAGTCCCAGAGGGCTGCAACATGGCTTCTAGAGAGATGACCTTCTGCTCTGGAAGAGCAGCCCACCCTTGTGACACTGGCTCACCTGCTTTCCTCTCTGCCCAGCCCAACCCAGAGGGCTGCAGGCTGGCCAGTCCATATTGCTGCCATGAAGAGCAGGGAGTCTCTTTTTCTCTTCAGGTGAATGAATAAATAAATATCACGAACAGGAATACAAGCCTGTAGTGATAGGAATGCTGCTGTTTTCCAGAGGGACACTTCCTGCTCTCGGCAAGAGGAGCACATGCTGTGCACATTATCAGTGCAACAGCAAACCCATATTCCCCAAGCTCTTATTCCCATATGCCCCCCCCAGTTCATCTCCACTTTGTGATGACACAGCTGGGTGCCCTCTATGCTGGAAGAAGTGGACTGAGGGCTTCCTGATTTATCTCCTTGTGCTGCATGCCAGAGCCTGCTCCAAGTAGCATGGCATTTCTGGTGAGCAAGGTGGACAAATTTGGAACTCAATTTGTTCAGAAGAATATTTGAGTTTGTAACAGTAGCTAGGTTGTTTTGCAATAAATTCTTTCAGCTTAAAAAATAATACCAAGCATAAATACCTTCTTATGCACTTCCCCTATGTGTTTAACGCATCAACATAAGTAAGGATTTATAACCTTCTTAACAATTAATATCCATTCTCCTTGCAGTAACTTCTCATTATAGTGGGCTTTTGTCTTCACACCTGAATATTTTTTAAATAACGCTTGCTGGGTGTACTATGATTTCCTGACAAAAGACATTAAGTTTGAATCTTGTCACTAATTCTGCAAGGTGATCACTGTATTTATTTCAGCCACGTGCTTTGATATTATCATTAAATGTTCAAAAAGGATGCTAATTCCTTAGCTGTATCTGCTCAACACACAGAGGAAAGGCTTTCAAAGGCCAAATGAAAAGTAAAATACAGGTTGACATGGAGACCAGTTTATTAGCTTCTCAGTAAGTACATCTGTAAATAAATGTGCCTCTTGTGTTTTCTCAATATTTGAAACAAGATGATACAGAGAAGGGCACACAGCCTTCAGCCCCATGAGGCTTGACTGTTGCATAGTCATAAAATAAATGTCTAGCTGTTGCTTTTCACTTCAAGTATCAGCTGTGTGGAAAGGTACATAAGGGCCTACAATCAGTTGTTTAATCAGCTTTAAATAATAAAATAAAAAAAAAAAAACACAGACATTTAGACAACCTACTTGCGCGTAACTGATATGCTTGATTTGTGAGAATTATGGGCAGTAATCATATTATCATTTCCATTAGATTTTTCTCTTCCACAATTTTTATAACTCAAGTGATTCATCTACTAGATGAATATACAGACACAGATGAATACTTCAGAATAGGGTTTGGAGCTGTTTATGTTTAATTTGTCACATAACAAGTTCATCTTACCTAATTTTCCAAGAGCTGAAGTTGTTATTACAAACACAAGGACATAAAGAACGTCAGGCCCATGGAGTAGACAAGGGAAGAAGAAACTAGGCATGGGAAAAGGAGGGTAAGAAACAGCAGTGTATGAAGTAACTGCTGAAGAAAGGGTGCAGCATGAGAGGAAATAAAAAGGAAGAATCATGCTGAAAGAGGGGGTTTAGGCATTTCATAGATGATACTTATAAATTCAGAAGTATCTGGCGTAGATGAGCTAATGACAGCAGACAAGCCCCTCGCTCAGGAGTCCAGCTGGTCAGGGGACCACAAAGCTGCCTCAGCTGTCAAGACTTGAGGGTCACATCATATGTTATTGGAAAGATCAGTTCCCCAGACTGACAACAAAACCGGTGCTCTTATTCAGGACCTTTAGAGCTGAAGCTGGTGATGATCCCTTGCACCTCAGAGAGGGATGAAGATCAACAACTGGAAACAAACAGTCACAACACTTTCATTATCTTTTGTGTGAAAAATTCCTAGAGTATTATTAATTTCTGATGATACTCGCAATCAGCAGAACTCATTCATTTTTTAAGTTTCACTTATTTGCACTGAATGGATCTGTTTCTCAGCTGGGTAGCTGCATTCATTTTGCAATAATGGTGTTTGTTTGACATCTGAGAAATTAACAATGCAAATGCCTCCATGTCTTCGTAGCACATTTAAAATAAAATATCTTCACATACTGAATTGATGGCATGACTGTAAAAAGGGCTCCATAATAGTCGAAACATTTTTCAAAACCCATTATAATGTTAGGCACTTGGATGTGATGGGATTGTCTCTTGGGGCCTAGCTCTATCCACACTGCCTCAAAAAAACCCCACCCAGAAACCCCTGGGAATCAGTGTGCAACTCTTTGCTGTGGTTTTATTCCTTCTCCCACATCTACCTGCTCTTAGGGGCAGCCCGTGCCTCTCCCAGCTCTCCCTCTCTGTCTTCTCCATAAGGCAGACTGCAGTGATAGATGCAAGCCCATGCCTGTTTAATCCTGGGCAGCATTAACAGCTTCACCTCTCTCCTAAATGTGATGACATCAGCTAGCAGATATCCCCAGAAGACCCCTGGACACCTTAAGACTGGGCACTTTAATTGAGAATCTTGCAGTGTTAGACTTTTTAATTCAGATTCAAGAGGTGTACTGACAACAAATGTGGTGGGTTTTACCCTTATGTTTACAATTAAAAGTCCAGAAATGTTTAGCAAATACTAAAAGTGGAAAAGAGAAGAATAAAAAGTAAACTGCAGGCACTATGCTTACAAAATATCTGATTATTTTTAAGCAATTTTTTTTTTTAGGCAGGGGGAGGCTGAATGTAGTCTGTTGGTACACAGAAATAATAGTGCATTACTTTCCTGCCCTGGCTGACAGGAAGACCCACAACAATTCATGCTGTACAGCTTTCTGTCAACCTCCTGTTTCTACAACTCCTTTATGCCTACTCATTTCTGTATTATCTTTGGTTCATAACCACGAGGAAAGCCCTTTGTTTACAAGCCATTGATAATTCGTCATTTACAGGAGGCAATAACTTCCTTAAAAATTTGCATAATGTTTTTACTGGTCATTTAGGGCTGTTGCATATTATATTAAACCTTAAATGGCAGGTTTTTATTATGCATTAAGCTTCAAATAGTATTACGAATCCACCAGCCTCACTGGAATATTTTCTATTTCCTGAAATTTAATTGTGTTGCAAGCCAAGGCAGCTCATAAGCTTCAATAAGCCTCATTACTAAATTGAGATGTTGAACTGGCTATTTCAGATCACCTACATTAAATAAAATGGACACATCATATTGCCAGCAGGCCTGCAAGGACTGAAGTCATGGGAAAGAGCTTCAAAGACAGACTGAGAAGCAGTCCAGCTTGAAGAGCACTTTAAAGCCTGGCTTCATATCTTTCCTCTGCCTCACAAGCTCTGGCATTGGGCGCAATGCATGTATATATCTGTAGACATAGAGAATAAGGGCATAGCCTCCAGAGACATCAGATTTCCTCCAGGAGGTTCCCTTAGGGCAGAGGCATATAACCGGCTGTAGGATGGTGCTAGGGCTAGCACAAGAACAGCTGCTGTCTGGATGAGTAGGGGAAAAGAGGACTTTGGGAAATTGCTCCTTCTTTTCTGGGAATGTGGGTCACTGGGGCTAGTAAATCAAGCAAGGCCACCACTAATTGCAATGTCACCTGAGATCTACTTCAGGAGCCATTAAGTCAATAGCTTTGAGTTAGAGCCCAAGGTCAGGTTTAGCTTAAGTTTACCTGGCAGTGCGATTTGTACTCATAGAAGTAACTGGCCTCAGTAACAAGTGCTCAACTGTCATGGACCAGCTCACTGCTTAAATTAACTTGCTCAGCTGGACTTTCAAATAAAGCTGTTTTAAGAATGCAGCGTACCATAGAAAGCAATTTGTTTCTTTAAGATTTAGTACCAAATGCCTAGGTTGATTTTGATTCTAGAGAAGGCAGCAACTGGTAAAGTGGGTAATTTGAAACTTAACGTATTTCTCCTCCCTAAGATCTGAATGCATTAAAATTAGGTGCAAAGTGCTTCTAATTTGTCAATCATTCCTCATGTAATTTTATTCCTCCAAGAAAATTGCCTGGGAGAGTGTTTCCTTTTTCCTTCATCTCCTTTCACCACACTGTTCATTTGACTTGATCCTGGTTCAGGCAGGTGAGCAACACCCCTGCACCCACCTTCACGTCATCTCCCATCATGCCAGCTGCTGCCTCCAGATAACATCTTTCTCTTGCCATCTGCAGAATAGCTGTGTCAACAGGGTAAAGATAAAAGGACAACTGAATGAGCCTTCCATCCAAAAGACAAACTCTGATTCATAGCTACAGTTGAAATAGCCTTAAGCAGAAGAAGGAGTGGAAGTATCCCAACACCTCTGAGAAAAAATTATTCTGCTGATGTTTCCCATAGAGCCTGTTAAGTGCCAGAAATGGCATGAGGCAACCTTTTCTTGTGAAGTTTCCACCTCATGTCTACAGCAAAGAAAGTTCAGATAGGTTTCTGATTTAGAGCCATCAAAAGTACATGCAGCGCAACATAAAACCAAGCAAAACACATCAGGTTTTGGAGTTTGTCAAAAATGCTTACATTTACATCAATTTCACAGAGCAGTTTGGAAAGGTTCATAAAATCTGAGCCCAAGTTTCAGGGCTGCATTTCATGCAAGCTGTGCAGAGAGATACAGAAAGTTATCTGCTTGCTTCAAAACGAGTTCATGTCAAACAAAACCAGAAGGCTGGATGAAGCTCAGTCATGTCAAGCTATGCAGGGAAAATCTGTGCTAAGCAACCCTGCTTTCCAGCTCTAGCAAACAAATGTAAGGAGTGTTTAACTGATCCACCCTCTGGAATTGCAAGAGATCAGCCTACTAGTAACATGTAATTGTGAGAGAATGTATTTATCTATGGCTCGATCATAAATTCTGCTCAGAATTTAAATGTACCAGTGCTATTTACAATTCGAGACCTCTAAGCCAAGCATGAGCTACTTCGATGCTTTGATAGCAGCTGTCTTTTCTCAAATTCAGGGGCCCTGGCTTTGCTGTAGTGCATTGATTTTTCTCTGAGAGTGGCCAATATCAGCTCAGGGTAAAAATACCCCAGTCTGCTACTATAACAACAGGTGTGCAATGCTACAAATGGAGGGATGCAAAAAAAATGGAGGCGGAAGAGCAAGAGAAACTCCTTCTGGGAATTTTATTCTTTTTATATTCTATTATAGCCTGAGCTTNTACACTTCACATGAAGCAGCATTTCTTGTCATAAATTTAGCTGCTATTAATGATCCTGAGTACCCCCCGTGTTTCTTGTGTTACAAGATAGGCAAAAAAGACTCTAATTAGTTAGTGCCACACTCCTCATGCTTAATCCCTGCACCAGAGAGGTCCTGCCTGCTCCCTGCCCGTGGCAGGTGGATGATGAACATGGTGGTGTATGAAGAAGCTTGCTATATGGCTCCATGAATACTCTTTACTCATAAAATAATGAGTGCTTTTTTAAGAACAGAAGTAGAAGAGATGTAGTGATGTTGGATCACTAGAATCCCGAACTAATTTTCCTAATACTCCTCAGGAGCTGGTTGCTTCCTCTATAAGCCAGCATTTATCAAGCAAATGCAGCCTTTTAGCATGGTAAAGGATGCCACAAAAGGGCAAACTTAATTCTCCCCTTTCCCTCTTATGCTCTCTACCATTTATTCAGGGAAAGAAAGACAGGTCACTCAAGGGAATTCCTCCCAGTTGCTGCCCATCCATAGCCTGTTGGCATAAACAAGCCTTAAGTATTACACACACCACAAAACCAACAAAGCTCCAGAGGTACAAGCCACATTCCATCGTGCCTTATGCATCATCATCAGAAGCCATTTCTGCAGCAGGAAGAAAAACATAGCTTAGTTTTCAGACATTGAATTTACACTGCAGCTCTGGCAGAGAAGGGAAAAGAGAGAGGGGGAGGAAAAAAAAAAAACAAGTTTTGATTTTTAAAATGAGCAAATTGATGTGGAAGTTACAGATGGTGAATAAATATGGGGCACAGAATTGTCATTTGGCAGCCAGTTCTCCTGACCAATTTAAGATGGATATGCTGTTATCTAGTTTGGTTCAGGGAAAATATATTCTGGGCAGCAGTTAGCCATTTAAGAGGCCTCATTGTTTCATAAAATATATTTGGGTTTGATACAAACACAATTAATTCAGCTTTCTAATATTGTGTTTGAACCAAACCCAAAATCTGTGTTGTGAACATTTATTCTTTTATGTCATTTATTGGTTCCAGGTTCTTTTCTGAAGGCTTAGATTTAAAAAGGGATTTGCAACAAAGAAAGAACATTTGGGGTGACTTCAGCTGGTGCAGCAAACTCCATTCTTATGCACTGTTTTGAGATGTGCCTCCAAATTATCTGACAAATGATATGTTCCAAATTAAGTCCCTCATTACCCATGCTTTTCTATTGCTAAGTGCTGCACAGCATTCTTCATTATTACACCACTGCATTTTGGGGACTTATTAGGCTTTGCTTGTTGGGTCTAGCAATGGCAGAAAAAGGATTTGAATCAGGCATAGCACAGCCAGTAGTTCTGCCAGCTGAGTCACCGTGCAACCGCATTTAAACTCTCACGTTTTGGTTTCCCAATTGACAGCCTTTGAGGAGATAATGATCTTGTGAAACACCATCAAGATACCCAGCCATCCTGATCCAGAGGCTACTTTTCTCCCAGCTGTCCGCACAGACCTCCTTGGGTTTGTCTACATAATTTGTGCTTTGGATGCTGAAAAACAAAGGATATGGCAAATGAGTTGAAATGCAAAACCATTTTTCCGTGTGAAGAAGTAGCTTCTTGTCCCCTGTCTCATCCTGTTGAGTGCTGTTTGGCAGGACAGGCTGTGCACGCAGCAGGTCTTGCTTTGCACCCGTGACTGCAATCCCTGTTAGCAAGTGCCACGAAGCCCATCATCTGCTGCTACTAAGCGCAGCTTCTGTGCAACCCAGAAGGCACCACAAATAAGCGTTGGTCCTCAACCTGCAAATCAACACTGCCTTTCCTTCCAAGAAACATTTTTTAGTCAATGGCTTCTGTAAAATCCTGTCTTCCAACACACCGCACACAAAACTTTCCATGGTTCTGAGTTTGGCCAGGTTCAGCATCAAACTTCTCTGACTTCAATTGCCAATTACTGACACTACAGATGACGGAGGAGGAAAAAAAATCAAATCTTCACTTAGACATCAGTCCCCTTCTCCACATCTGTGTAACTTTAGGGAGAGAAAGGAGTCAGGAACAAATATTTCAAGACAATGCTTGGGCTTCCCATTCAGTTTAGGGACCCTGTGGCGTAAAGCTCTGCTGCAGATCCCTCTCTCTAACCAAAGTGAAATGAGATTTTTAAAACAGATGAACAAAGCCTACTCTGTCATACATTAGCCCTCATCTGGTGGTAAATCAGGACTGTTCATATAATCTCTGACTTGCAAAACACATCCCTCCATCCCAGACATAAATGCTAATTAGTGAGATTTCTGCTTCAAATTAGTGACGCCAAAGCACTTTGAGATCCACACATGAAAAGAGCCACAGAGGCCAAAGTGTTACTGCTCTCTTTGGTCACAGTGTTTGAAATAGATAACCTTTAATAGCTCTGTTTTCTCCTACAGGTTGGTAAATGAGCCCTGGTGCCCAGCCTCCCGCAGAAACACAAGAATCATGGGCAGAGCTCTTTGAAGCTCCTCCACAATTACAGTCCTGTACTGGGGAGAGGGAGTGGGTCTTAACAAGTTTCAAAATATACATATGAACCAGAGAGATTAGGACTTTCAGAAAAGCCTTCGATGACAATCCTTGTCAAGTCTAAGATACATATCTAGTTATTCACTATCTCCAGAGATGAAAGCAACTTCTGATGGTATCTTCTCTACTCACCACGTTACCATGTCAATGATAAAAAGACCAGTCAAGCTTCCTGGCTTTGGAACTCATAATGCAATTATTAATATTTGTCTGTTTTTCCCTCCCTTAGATGGGTGTCTGTATGAAGGAGAGCTTGAGGAGGGCAGGCATCTGGGGAGGCAAGTAGAACAGTGCAGGAGTACCAGTGCTGCCAGTTAAACTAATGCAACCGCAGTGAGAAAAGGCGGCTCCTGCTCCTCAGATTCCCTGTTGTAGGTGACAAGGGGAACATGTGCTCTGTGCCAGCAGCATCTTTCACAGGACAGGCTATTATCATGGCTACAGGGATGGAGCCAGGACAGAAAAGAACAGAGCACTCCACGTCATTGAGTGCTTGGCCTTGAAATGCATGGCACCAAACACCTTCCAAGGTTGCATCAACACACACAGGTGAGGCATGTTTGTTCCTCCCCTTACTAACAGGTTTTCTGAAGCTTATTGCATTCACAAAATACCTCAGGAAGCCATGTCAGGGAAGTGCTATTGTGTCAGGTGGTGCTAATCATCTCTGCGTGATCTAGAAAGGTGGGGGATGCTGCACACAATGGAAAGGAGACGGTGAGATGTATATCATGCTGCTTCGATAATGCAAGGTGCAAAAAGTGCCTTCTGCAGTAAAGAAATAATAGTAGTTAGCATTAATTGCAGGTTTTGAACTAGGGGATCCCGCTGGGTTATACACATATGGTAAGCGTCTTCTCTACTTTGTGGATGGGGAAAGGAAAACATGAAAGGGGAAGAGTTGCCTGCAAAGGCACACCAGGATGCATAAAAGTGAAAGTCAAAAATAACTTTTTGAAAGTACAGATTTTCAAACCATAAATACTTTTTGTTTTAAAAACAAGAAAGTCTATTTAGGTTCCAAGATTAAATGTTGACTCTGTAAACTTATAAGCTATTACACACCTTTTAAACTAAAAATGCTCTATCTGGATGTTGCATGCTTGTCACTGCAGATAAGAGGAGGTCAAACCAACTAACCTGTCTCACCCAAAACTGATGTTCACAAAAGTGTGTAAACTCATGGTCGCTTCTGCAGGAACTAAAGGACTATTTTTTCTTTATTTCAGCTTATTCAACTACTGCAGTACTGTGACCAGCCAACTCAGAAAGTCAAAAAGTCAGGATCTGTTCAATTCCAGACCATAAATTCAGGGTGAGAGAAACAGGTCTATCTTTTCTAAAACCACACCATAAGATGACCAGAAATACTGCCCTCATTCATCGTCTTTTACACTCAATGCTTGATGCACTATTATTTAAGACACGAGTAAAATACTGCCTTTTAAGTCCCACTTCCCATCAATTCCCATGTGAGAAGCTTATTCTCTACTGGTAAAAAAGTATGTCATCCACCTTTTTTAAGGTTCCAAAATGTAAAAATGAAGAATTGATTAACGTATGGTTAAACAACATACTTGTTTAAATCACTTTGTCTAGGTATAGGGCACTCTTCTAGCTAGCAGAAAACAGAAAGGCCATCTTGAATATCAACCATCTGTTTACTAATTATGTATCAAAATTTTCAAGGTTCTTCCATGAAAAAAAAAATTTTTTAATTAATAGTATATCTACGCTGTGAATTGTTCATCCTTCCAAGATTGAAATTATTGTATGAATACCTTCATATCCACGTTGGAAATCCTAAATTCCTAGGCTGCATGTGGCTCACACTGCTCCTGTCCTGTCTATGTGAGCATCTCGACTAATTCCTGCCCCCATCCCATTGCAGGGCTGTCACTGCTCAGCACCGTGCAACACAGCTCAGACACACACCCGCCTGCTCCAGCAGGCCTGCCAAACCCCTTCCTGCACTTTCCAGCTCTTTGGAGCACTGTCTCTTTTAGTTCTCTGCTCAGCAGAAGCCATGAGGTACTTAATACCACCCTGTTTGGCACCTTCACTCTAGGCTGCCTATTTCAGGCTGCCAATACAAGCGCAGCAGCTCCAAACTGCCTGGCCATGCCAAGAATTCACTCCCTTGCATGCAGCTCACCAGCCAGAGGCAAATACATGAACTTTAGAGATTATCTAGAGGGAATATTCCAGGAATTTAGATTTTAGCCACAGCAGTAGGACCATACATCATTAAAGCTGCCTCTCCTGCCAATGTAAAAAGCAAACATCAATGATTTAAATCACGGTTCCCTGGTGGCTCATTTAAATCACTTGGATGGAAATCAGTCCACCTTGTCACTGTGGAAGAGGTAGAAATGGAAGTTGTGGATTCATGACTCCCAGGTCAACACTCTGCATTGGACGTGGACCAGGTGACAATAAATCCTGCGAGGCACAGTATATAATAAGCAGTTTTATGAGGCATGGCACTGATGAAACCTGGTTCCTACAGTTGTGTGTGTTGTGTTTGGAGTTTCTGTTGTCTGTGAAGTGTGACTATTGAACAAAGCTTTTCCTGCAGTCATGGTATGAAACATTGTGCTCTTTGGTGTCTTATGAGGGTTAAGCTCATGAATCAGCCTTTCTTTCTGTGAGCACTTTCATGGAACCTTTCTCTTTTTTTTTTTTTTTTTTTTTTTTAACCTGCCAGCCTATTTTCAAGAAACCTGCACAAGTTACACGGGTGGCATTTGCATTTGCTGTAAAGCTGGTACCTTGTCCATGGGGACACACTCAGAGCCACACAGCATGGGGCGAGGAGCCTTGAAAGCTCCGATGGCACCTTCCCAGGAGCAGCTTGAGGTGGACACTTGCAGGCCTGACCCCATGTGCCCACACACATCTTGGGATGCTCTGTGCAGCCTGTGAGATGCAGGACCCAAACCAGGCATCTGACCCCCATCACTGAAGCACTGTGCAGGGCAGATGCATCGGCAGAGGTGTCCTCTGCCACAGGAAATCTACTGTTCGACTGGAGAAGCCTAAGGAAGATCGGCAAAAGGAAGAAATGCTCCTGTCTTTCAACAAGTGAGCAACCGATGCAGACAAAAACTCCCACCTCTTTCCACACGAAGTCAGACCAAATCCTCATTTCCCTCAAGAAAGCGGAGCTCTGCCAGCTCACTGGCACACAGACGTGTTTAAATTGGTTTGAATTTTCACGGCTGTACAATAACCAACAAGCAGCAGAACCTGCCATGTAACAGAAATGCGTTGCTCCACGTTTTTCTGCCTGTTTGATTTTTTGAAAGTGGCAGATTTTGTTGCTTGTGTTATCTGTAGAAAGAGACAACATTTAGTATGAAAGCAGGTATCAGAACCCAGCCCCAGCTGAATACTTTGTGTGCAGGCAGCTGCCTACATTTTGACAAACTTGTTTGACACTTTCAGCACTGGAGAGGCGTTCAAGAGGTGACAGCTGATTTCAGTCTCCGTGGCATTGCATTCTGATCACTGACACAAGTGCTGTTAAGAAATCTTCCCGGCTTATGAACAAATAAATACAAAACAGAAGGAAAGAAAATAGAAAGATGGAAGTAATGTCACATCACTGCTCTCTCCAGCACAGGTTTATGGGAGCGAGAGGGAGGAGAGGACATAGACTTAAGTCCCACTGGCTCTTTTGGCTGCTAAGTTGCCTCATCCTCTGTTTTGTGACGCTGCTGTGGCTGGCTCTTTATTGACTAGGGCTATGACAACATTTAGGTGTCTCCCACACTATATAAAAAGCTGATGTAATCTGCCAAGCTTAAAGAGGAGAAAAACCTCCACTTAAAACCCAGTATCCCCAGTTGACAAAAAATATTTACCTTGATATGCCTACAGGAGTCTCAGAAGAAACTATCAGAGATAGCACAGACAGGCAGGCAGGTCCTATAATAAGAATGTTCTTTGTCTGCAGATGCACTTAAGTGGTTCAGGTCCTTACGAACTGATTTCAACCTCTATTTTTTTAAGTAATAAGAGCTCATTAATGAGGATTGTACTTCCTATTAGGGGATAGAGCTGGCTCTATTTAGTCTTCAACCCATGCTTGCTTTTTTTGTTCCATTCAATGCTTTTTTCTCTCAAATCTTTCCCAGTGGTCAAAGGCAAAAACATTATTCCTATTTGCATTATAGCAAGGGCAGTGATACTATACTGCTTTCAAAAGACCCTTTTACAGGTATCCATCTGACACTCTAATGGTTTAAAACAGAGAAAGAATCCCAGCAGCTTGCAAATGCCCAAGATCTGATAGGTCACAGCATGGGGAAGGGCTTGAGAAAATAGCTGGTGCCCTGTCTAAGTGTGATGGGGTCTGCACTTAGGTTTCTTCTATTCTGTTCAAGTACCAAAAAAGCCCACCAGCCCTCCCAGTGCCCTGTCCTGAGCTTCAGGGGCTGCCATCTCTCCCCAGGATGTTGAGCCCCAGTTGGGTTAGTTATGGAAGGATATGTCTTTTACAGAACTAGTCTCGTTGAGCTCATGCAGCTTCCAGACCCTAAATGACTAACCAACAGAAAAGTCAGTGCACTTTGATCTCTAAGATGCAGAGAAGAGCCTGAGTGTGCACATGCCTTCTCCCACTTTCCTGGTAAACAGTCCCCTTCACCTCTGTGGCCAGCAGCATCATAATGATCAGTAAAGAAATAAGAGATCAAAGAACATTATGGAAAAAAATGGTAGGTAGTGAGCAGGCTGCATATGAACAAGAGCAAGAGGAAATATGATAAATTCATGCTGAGACCTCTGAAGATGGGGATAAGAGGGTAAAACACAGAAGTCTGCAGAAGGATATGAATATAATTGGGATATGGTTGGAGCCATGAGATCTGTTAAATTGAATTTCTGTTTGGTGTAACATCCCTTGTATATGTTAATCGGTATGTGCTCTAGCAGCCTGATTTAGTGTTATTATCAAAAAGGGTTCCTCGGCTGCCTTTGTCAAAGGAAGATTACAAATTATTCCAGATAAGTAATGGAACTAAAGACCTTTAAAACTAATTGGCCATTGCGCAATCCTGTTAATATCCTTTCTTGTCTAACAAAAACTGAGAAGGCAATTAAGGGCAAATACCAAAAAAACTGTACCTGGTCTCTTGCATGAAAATGTGATTTATACACCCCTGGCTTTTGCTGTCAAGTGAAAAAAGATGGCAAATGATCATCCATCAACAGCCAACATGGCCAAGAAAACTCTAGCCACATATTAAAGCCTGAGTTGGTGGTTTAAGAACCACCCTCTCCTAGGCTTGCTACAGAAAATGGGAATTTCCATAGGGTCTCCATATTAAATAAGGAGCCCTGGTATTTATTGACAAGCCTGAGTTGTAGTATCCTTTGAGATACAACTGCCTACTGACAGCTCTGAAAGGATAGTTCCTGCCCAGCAGAATCTTGGCGAGACATGAAATGGGTTAGCAGGACCCGGCTGTGCAAACCTGCCACTTCCCGGTGACAGCTGCTCAAGCTCCATCAGAAAAGGCAAAAACAGACCTTGGAAAGTGCTCTAAGGCCTCCTGGACCTTCCAGTCATCTTTAATCAATCAGGTCCCAGCTGCTGCTTGATGTTACTATTAATAATCACCATTGTAATCAGTTGGTGTTTTTTGCATGATATTGTCTCTGCGTACCTCCTTTCCCCAGTACTAAATGCCCTCAATGTTGCTTTAAAACAAAAGAAAACAGGAAAACAAATGAACATGCAAGTTATTAGCAGGTGGGATCTGAGGGAACCAGCCCACCGCTGCTGCCGAAAGGTGGCAGGCGGCAATGGGCAAACGCCACTACAGCTGATGGGAGCACAGGCAAGTGCCATCAGGGGAATCCCTCCAGAGGCAGCTGAGAAAACAGCCCTTCACAGGACACCAGAGGAATTTGCTCAGCCTAATGCTCAGGTTTACTGTGCTATTAATTCATAACACCAGTTTCTGAGGCAGTTCCTTGATCTTGACAAATTTTATCCCCTCTTTTACCTTAGCGTGTTACCTGCTTTGTTCATTTGTCTGACTACCTTAATCTCTGCTAGATGACTTCCATCAGTTGTTAGATCTTTGGTTTATTTAATCCTGTGTTTCATGTTCACTTGCTCAGTTAAGAGTGGGATAGGGTCAGCCTAACAATTAGGAGTTTGGGAGAAGATACCCCTTTGACCTCATTGCCGAGATCCATCCTCCAGCCACGAACACTTTCCTGCACCACTTTCCCAAGCATGAGGTTTCAAATTCATGTTTGTTAAATTAACGAATGCCAGCTTTGGGCTGCATCCTCATGGACCACGTGTATGCAGCAGTAACTCACAGGTCTGTACATATATACAGACACAAGAGGAGGTGTGCCGCTCTGGGATTCACATCCTGCACCAAAGGCTGTTCCCTGCATCATGGGGGGCTGCCAGGAAGGAAAGGTGATGGCTCAAGGATGTCACACCGTGAGCCAGCTCTGGCCATGGAGGGCCCTGGTGGACCACCTGATTTAGCTAGCAGAAATCAGTTGCAAGGATACAGATTTCTCATTTTGTAAATAAGATAAGACAAGGTTAAAAGAATTAAGCTAATACCTCTGTTAGGTCTTTAAAGTTGCCTAATACGGCATGCTTTTTTATTTTATACCCCCAAGCCACAGCAGTCTCCTCCTGAGTCTGAAGCTTTTGCATTCATCTGAAGCGCTCTGTTTGCCTGATTGATAGCCTGGCTAAAACTTCACCTGCGGGAAGACATCTCTGCAATGTTATGGCAAGATCTCTGTGAGACTGTTATACTAAACAAAGCCTTGAAGATCTGTTTCTTCCTAAAACATGTGACAGAATTGGTTCTGGGAGCCCAAAGAACTAAGAGCTGGGGGAGGGAAAGATCAAAAAAAGCCAAGTGTTGAGAAAAGCACTTTCTCTTGAGGGCAGGGGGTGGGGGGAGGGCTGTGAAGTGAAGCATTCAGGACAGATGTCCAGTGGGAATTGCAGCCAGCTGAAATTTGCCTGCACCCAGAGGATCTCTGGTCCCTGCAGCACCTAAAAGCATTGCAGCATTGGCCACAACCTCACACATTCTTTATGCAGCCTTTTTTTCAAGAAAACTAAATCCACCGAGTCAGTAAATCCACCAAGATTTAGTAAGATGGTGTGAGTAAAGTATTGCTCCCTAAACACTGCCCCACCTCCATGGTAACATGTTTTTCAAGTTTGCAATAAAAAGCCACCCATTTGGTTGCTGTATCAGTGTCATGGCAGCACTCTTTGCTGCTCAAGTAGTTAGTCAGCCATGGCACCCCTTAACGTCACTGTAAGGGCAAACAAACACCAAGTGTATTACAGAGAGATTGCTGCTGCTCAGAACCCAGGTGGGCATTTACATCTAAAGATATACTTTGTCTTTAATGAATTATTGCTTTTTAGCAGGCTGCATTTTCTATGTGAGGCAGAATCTTCAACCTCCCTAGAAAAAAGGATCTTAGGAAATCTCATTTAAATTTCAAGGACCTCTTAGGGACAGTTGCTAATGGTTATGCTAATTGGCATAGGGTCTGAGTGACAGTTATGTCCTGGAATGATTTGCAAATCACATTTTCTTGGAGCTTATTAGCAGACTCATTAACTGTACAACAGTACATTACTTTCAGAAATTCAGATCTAAGCAGAAAATTAAAATTATTTGCTAAATGACCTAATAAAATTGAATAAAATGTGCTGAGAAAGTGAAAACTGAGGTATATCAGAAATATACAGAATTTGGCTAAAAATAATCTCCATTTACCATTGACGTTCACCCCTCCTCTGGCAGTAGTTGTAGCCCAGGTGACACTCAGTTAGAAACCTGTTTAGATATGAAAACAAATGAGCTCAAATCAACAGTAGCAAAACCCAGCTCATCACAACCAGAGCTGGCATTAAGATTTACTGCAGACTTGGCCAGGACTTTATCCAGCGATGCATCTTGTGCTCCTTCCTCCACGACTCCATTCTCCTTCCCTCCATGATTCCCCATGCAATCAAAAATCCAAACAGCCATACATTCTTGCTTCCCTGATAAAATCCATTTGCAGAGGTATTTATAATAATAAAAAGTCATCTTTGAAGTCAAAAGGATTACAGGAAGGTATGAGAGTCCCGGTATTTAGTTTTACTTACAGGTGAGGGAGGAGACACTATAAAATCTCCAACCTGGTTAAGATATGTTATGCAATCTTCCTCTGCATGAACAAGATGTTTCCCAAACTTCACAAAATTCACCTGCAAAACAGTTTAATGAACATATATTTAAAATTTTACAAAACTAACAGGTTCTCATGCTATTCAAAAATACACATTTAAGTATATGTAATATATACATGTATTTCCACAACTTAAAACATATTGTGTAATGCCAAGATACCTAGTGCCAAGTCTTTGAAGGAAGGAGAATCTGATTTATGATTGTGTGTGAGCATATAACATTAATGCTTCAAATCCAAGTTTGCAAGTAGGCAAATCCCAGCACATTTGATAATTATGGAGTGAAGACCAAGATCTGCATTATCACCTGATGATGAGCCACACAGCATTGCCCTAAACCTATGCCCTCCAGATCTGACTTTTGAGTGCCACGTGCAAAATTTCCAGCACCAGTTCCACCTTCTTAATTTATCTTTTTTGTTTGTTTGTTTGTTTCTTGGCTTTCTAAGTATAATAGCAACCAATAGGATTTTAAGGGACTTTAAAGTCCTTTTCAAGGCCTTCAATGCAAAAAACACAAGAAGGGCTGTGCTGGATCAGATACACTCCCCAAGGCACACACAGGTCAGAAATTTCTGTTAAACTTTCAGGGAACCTGGTTTTCGCCTCATATTCAGAATTAAAACATGCAATTTCTTTTGGTTCAGGATTTTACTGAGAACTCTTTAAATATCTCTACTTCAGAAAATCTTGAGCTGTCGCAGAAATAACTGATGAGTGTACAGTTTTCCTGGCACACTGAAGTGCTTGAAAAATTCTCTCCAGTTCATCGTTTCTCACAGGCATTGTTATACTTGCAATTTATGTCGGAGTGAATAAAACACATTCTGTTTCATGCCACTTATTGGTTGGATTTTTTTTTTTCTTTTAAGGCACATAACAGCAGGTCTTAAATAGAATCTATGGGATTTTTTTTTTTCACTCAAGAAATCTCAAACCAAAAGAAGTTATTTAAATTTAAACGTGCTTGTCAACCTTACAAAACTTTGTTTTACAAAAGAAGCAATCTGATAAAACTGAAGTGATCTACAATGAAACGCCAAGCTTTTTTCTTGAACTGGCACTTCAAAAGAACTAACTTTTGCAATAAAAGGTTTAAAAAATGGAAATTAGAATTAAATATTTTGATGCCATAGAAACAATCGCTTCATGTGAAAAAAATACCTTCAGCTCCAGTGCTTTGGAACTGAGATGCCTGAACTTGTTATACTCTCAGTAAATGAAGCAATCTGTGTCTTCAAAAACATTGGGTTTTTGAAGTGTCCCATATTCCTAGCATTCGGGTATAACACTTCACTCTTACCCGTGGTGGCCTTTAAAAGACAGCAGACCTGCTCCAGAAGAGTCACCGCAACTCATGGACACCAGCCCAAACTGGAGAAACTATTGGGGAAAAGGAGAGTCATGAGTGATGGAGAAATCACTCCTGCAAATGCCACAGCCACATGTCCTGGGATGCTGGAGTTAAGGCATCCTGGGAGGAAGCAGCGGATGATGCGGTGTGACATGCCTTGCTTATAAAAAAAAGTAGGAAGGGCCCTGCCGGGGAGGCTTGTGCTGCTCCTAGCCCAGAGGAACGGCTGCATTGGAGGTGGGCATGCCAGCATGATTCAGTCCCCCTAAAGTCACCTCCACCTGGGCACTGGGAGGATAAGTTTTTGTGTTTGTTGACTTCCAGGTCCCACTCCTCAACAGGAGGGTGGCAATTCTGCCTTACCATTTCTTGCCACCATGAGATCAGTTTGATGCACCCTCACTTTTTTTCACATCCAAAGCCAACTCAACTTCTAACCCAGGGAAATCCACATTGTCCTTCCCTCTTCATCTCAGCTCTGGCAAGGGAGGCTGGAGGTTTGACCTCTAAGCCTTCAGGAATCTGGTCTCAGCACCTCTGCCTCCCTCCACTTCAGCTTCCCCCAGGCACATGCCAGGAAGCTCTGAACGAGTAGATCTGGACATGTGGAGAAAAGGTACCACCATGCCATGAACAGTTGTGCAGGTCTCAGGTGCCTCCTCTTTCTCCAAGTCCCTTCCCAGACAATTAGATTCAGTGTGAAGAAGGTTTAACCAGGGCCTGTGGTAAGGCCATGGACCGGCGTGGGCAGATGTCTACTGATGAAAGTAGACCAAAATCTATTGAAGTCTACTACTAGTGTCCCACCTACCTTTCCTACCACAAAACTGTTCCTAGGTCCTGTGAGGATAATTTCTGGTAAGCATAATTGCATTCAAGTCCAGAAACTGTGTTTTCATCTCAGCAGGTCCTTTGAAAGCTTTTTCCTCAAACTACAGTGGAAATACAGTTTTAATATTTTTGTTCATTTTAATATGGTCCAAATTTGAAGCGCTTACAAGCTAGCGAGCAATGCCACTTGGAGAAGCTGGAGAGGCCAAATCATTAAAAGCCTTAGTGGAACTAGGGAAAAGCAGGCTCTAGGGAGATTTGATCTTTAGAAAAACCACTACTTTTGACAAAAATCTGTCATATTTTCCCCTGATAAACAGGAAAATCTCCTGTGGTAAAGAACCTGGGAGACTGCTGTTACTGCAACATAAGACATTCTAGTCTTAAAGAGAGAGAGAGTGTGTGTGCATATATATAATATATATACTAAAATATAGCATAGTATTTCACCACGGGAAGGCTGTATAATCTGCATCACAAAACACATCCACTTTGGGCTGCAAAGTACCTCTGTCCGGGGAGATTTACTTGCGTTGTGATAAATAGAAAACAGGATCTCCAGGTCCCTCTTAGCACTGAGTATGGTAGGAAGCAATGCTGCAGGGACCTTGCAATATGGTGTGTGCTGGGGAACACCATGAGGACAGTGGGCAGCAGGACCACATGAGGAAGGAATTAACGGTGTAGATGGACATTGCCTCAGGGTCCAGACATCCCCAAACCAGGCTGGACTGAGCATGGAAATTTTGGCCAAAGATTGGTCTGGCCTGCTACCAAAAAAGGGTCAAAGCTGAAATGTTTGACTGCAAGTCTGAACCTCCCTGGTACTCTGAGAGTGTCCTCAGGCACTGTGAGCAAAGAGCAGCACAGAGGGTGGCCAGGAGAGAGGCACACCATCTGCGTGTCCCTCCCTCTTCTGCCAGAAGCCAAATAAGAAACACAGGCAAATAGAAACTCATGTCCTAGGAGCAAAGGACAGCTAGGAGGACAAATTACAATAGAAGGAAGACTCTTCTTTAAGAGTTCAGTCTTGTTATGTATGAGATCCAAGAAGCCCAGTAGTGCTGTTCAATACCTGCATCTTTAGACTTGCTTAAGCTTCAGGGGCTGTCTGGAAGTCTATGGAGTCAAAGCAACCGCACGACAGAAACTTTCACACAGTGCCTTTCATCCCAAGTCCTTTTCACATTAGTGACCCAGCTGTGTCTCTAGATGAGTTTCCATTTGGCTTCAGAAGCTGCTCAGCATGTTGGAAAATCAGCGTACTTGTTTAGGAAACTGCATGCAAAGTTGGGAACTCAGCAGTACACTCCTGCACTTGGAAAAGCCATTCTGGCTTGATTTCTATTTCCCTAGCTCTAAAATGGGGACAAAGAAACCTCTAAAACCTGCACAGGTCTCCAAAATTGAATTGAGTGGGAGGGGCTGAGGCTGGGGGACTGGGGCTATGTGGTGGCAGAGGAGGTGATCACCTTAGGAGCACCCTTCAGTCTTTGATTTTACATGGTCTCAGTTCTGGCAAAGTGATGCTGGTAGTTTGCTTTAGGAGACCCCAGTTTCCCAACATTTTCACTCAAATCTGTAAGCTACAGCCACTGTTTCAAGGCATTCAACCTATCCACAGGAAGCACCATTCTGATACTTTTACGAGAGGAAAATATCTCAAGCATTCATGCTTTTAAAAGCGCACCCCAACTATTTGGAGCCCATCCTGTTGGCTGTTGGGAGTTTTCCCCTGCATCTACATCTTTCCACTATATTTCTGTGCCTGTAGCAATAAAAACAAGGCAATAATTTAGCTCCCATGGTTGTTGTACCAAAGCTTGTTTTTTTATCCCAGCCTCTTATCTTCTCCATTCAGAGCCAACGTATCTTATTACTTTGCAGCAAACACGGTTCAGAGATGAAAGATTCTGTCATATATTTTCCTTCATATTAAACCACAAGGCTTTATTCTTCTCTTTCATTTTTCAATCTTGGGTTTTATTGTTTCTGACTATCTCTGCCACATGTGATTTTGGCTTTCATGCGGATGTGAATATGTGCATTTCTCTATTTATCCTCTTTATCACAACCAAACAAGATTAGGAGCACTTTAAAATAACTGGCCACTGAATGCTGTTTCATCAGTTATTCATTGCAATAACCTTACCAGGGCAGACTCAGGGTTATGCAGATACCCAAAGAAAACATTTTTGAAGACTTGCAAAATTTCTACACATTCCCTTTACCTGTTTCATACATGAGTGTGTCATAGCAGAAAAAATAAAGACCTAGAAGCAGTAGATCCAGGCTAGATCCTGCCCACGACAGCACACGGGAATGGATCCAGAGGACAAGAACTCAGGCAGGACTCGGCAGGATGCTGTGGGATGCTGTGGGACTGGCTAAACTGAACCACGTTCTCCTCCCAATATCAGCAAAATGCAGCCCAGCTGCAGGTAAGGATTAAAATTCTTGATCATTCAGTAGCACAGTTAATTATTTCCCCCCCATTTTCTCCCTTCAGATCTCAGATTTTTTTTTTATTTTTTTTTTTTTTTTCTGTGGTAAAGAGTTGGTTTTGCTCCAGACTCGGTGAGCATCATTTCTATCCTGCTGAGGGAGAAATGGGGGTCAGAAAAGTAATCAGAGTTTTGAAAACTGTTTAAGTAATAATAGATCACCTTTTTAATTTGTACTTTGATGATGGAATGAAAGAGAAGCCAGAAAGATCAGGGTGCCTGAAGGATTAGTATTTGATTTAAGTTTAAAGGAGTAATCACATCAATTAATTTAGTCTCCTAATGCCAGAAGCTGTATTTCTCTGGATAACAAGTGAAACAAGGTGGTTATTCTAGAGGGAGACTCAAGCTGTGCTTAAACCACAAAACTTATAAGCACTGCCCATCCTTGTCTTATTCTATTTTTTTTTCCTTTTCCACTGTGATTCACATCCCTTTCTGCTTTCCAGCTAGGTCCTCTCCATGACAGCCAGCAGACAAGGACAGGCATGCATCACTGAGCACACCCATCCTGCCGTGCGGGCCCTTCCAGCTTGCTTAAGATAAGCAGTGGCTAGAGCCATAGCATAGAAGCCCCGAGTAACTGTCAGAAGACCACTCACTTGGTCTACACACTGCTTAAACAGTGCAAATCCACTCATCCCCGCAAGGGCTTGGGTACTGACGTCTCTAAAGGAGATAGTGACAGGGGTTGCACTAATCCAGTGTGGCACTAGTGCTCCCAACCATAACTACACCTTGTCCTTGCCCAGAAAGTTGCATGAGCCACGTTCTCTCATTTGACAGTCTTCCTATACAAACACAGAAAGCCAGGTATTGCTGAATCCCTTGAGTTGTGTTGGCAACCACAAGAGCTTTCCCCTTTTCTCATTAAGTTTTCTAGGCAGGACTTAGTGCGTCAGTTCATCACACCTGTGCAAGTTTCACCAGGTACCAACGATACAGAAGAAAAACTATAGTTTTCCCATGGATGCAGTGTTCACTGAGCCACAATGAGTCCACCTTTATGTGGTTACTTTGCAGTTGTCCACCCACCGTTTAGCTGAAACTGTGGGTTGGCATGGTAGAAAAGGAGACCCAACAGGAAACATTGCGGGGTGTGAATTCCTGTTCACACCTCTAATTAGTGTCAGTGGAGTCATCAGTGGTGTAGTCAAAATAATTACATGCAAATGACAGCTACAATAGCTTTGAGAGTAAGTAAAATTTTACTAGAGTGCCAAAAAGGACATACCTTCGACATAACATGGATACTGAATGTATTAAGAAATAGTCAACTAGATATTTTAATATTAAAATAGAGTATATTGCAGTAGCAATAGAAAAGATGGCAAAAAAATGGAAAAACACACTAGAAAAACAGTTAGTACTATGCTGGTGGTAATTACTTACCAAAAGTTTCTTACAAGATGGAGCTATAAATACTTCCATGGTGGTCATTAAGCCTTCCCAAATCTCATCTGGTAAGCACCATCTGTTTTTCTGGCCTTTCCTGTAAGAGAATGTGCGTGACTTGCAAGCACGAAGGCACATGAACCACTTGTATGCTGGAAGCTGCACGGCCCTGCTTCAGTCTGAGGAACTGAGGGTGCTCAACACACCTTCAGTGCACAGCAAAGTTGTGCATGAGACCATCATCACCATTCAGTCAACAACTGATGGAGAGTCTCCAAAGGGTGATTTAGACCATGCATGGGCTCAATCACTCTCTCCCTTGAGTACAAGAAGCTTGGGTGCTCTGCTAACAATTGTTCAGTGGCTATGCTTCAGCGCAAGGAATCTGGGTGGTTGAAGCCCTGTGTCAGTGGTGTCACATGGCAATGTAGATGCAGATGAGAATATGTCTTGTCAGAGGGTGCCTCTACCAGGCAGTGTGGAGGTGTGATAGTAACACAGGTAGGCATGCCTGCGGTAGCCCTGATCTGTCACAGGCAATAAATGAATATGCTGCAGCACATCTTTCCCAGCCAAGTTAACTGCAGAGATTTGGAAATCTCCATTGCTGGCAGGGCAGGCAAGTCTGAAGTGTTGCCCTTTCCCTGGTTCCTGATTGAAAAAGAACCTTTTCCACTTACACTCCCTTAATGTATGTCTTCATGCAAAAAGAAACAACTTTCAAACTGTACTGAGATCAAAAATCTTGCTACAAACAGCATTCTGCCACTGAATGTTAACAACATTGCAATTTCTTTTTTTTTTTTTTTTTTTTTTTTATTAAGAGGCATTTTCCTGGCCATTAGCATCCCTGGTACTCCTGTGCAGAAGTACATTACATCTAACATGATAGAGCTGACAAACAGCAAGAGCTGTGTAGCTCCCCAATGGTTAAAACTATAGGATACCTCTGGTGTTTAATGAAACCCCTATGGAGACCTCCATATTAGCCATGGTTTAATGGTCCATAATGGCAGTGAGTAATTTATCTATGAGCAACAGCAACTCCTAGTTCTCTGTGCATTAAGAGTTATTTATGGGGTAATTTTAACAGTTTCACACTGGCTGGTCATTATGTTACTGAAGGCTAAGTGTTGGCAGTTGTAACCTAGGAGGAGAGAAATACTTTCCCTGTCACTGGCTAAGTAGTAAACAATGACACAGGAGCGCTCACATGTTGGCTTGTGCACAACTGGAAAAAGATGGCAGAAGAAGCAGCTCTACAAGAAGCCGTCTGAGATCTCTGCACAGACAGCAAAGCCTACTTCTCACCATAATCCCACCAGCTCTGCCCCAAGGTTCTCCCCTGCAGCTCTCATGGTGGCACCTTTCATCTTCCTCCTCTTGTATCTGTTTCCAACAACTGTACTGGAGAAGAGGTAAGAGAGCAAGGGGAACATAGGGAATAGCCCAGAGACACTGAGGAGCTGGACAGCCAAGATGCAGCATCTTATGTAGGAGATTTGCTATGGTCTGGTGAAGGAACAGCTGGTGCAGAAACTACTGAGATGCTGCTGAGATAGGTGGGTCACCCAGGACAGTGGAGAATGGTCACAAGGTGGCCAAACAGATAGGGGTAATACCTGCACTTTCTGGAGCACACAAAACATTGTACAACCACCTACTTACCACTGCAGCTCCAGGTGTGTGCTGCAGACAGGCTGTGGGACCAGAAACCATGAAAAAAGAAAGTTGAGGGCACAGCCACAAAGTTGTAACAAAGGCTCTTGTTGCAGTGTGACAGCAGACACAGGACACTGACAGAGGAGGATGGCACTACAGACCGATGTAGAGTGGCAACAGGCCAGACAAACTGGGATAAGGAGGATGCAGAAGAATGCTTAGCCATCAGCTGGCCAGAAGTGACAGTGAAAATATGAGGTTTAGGAATGAAGCAGAAGCTGACTAACCATGGAAGTGGAAAATAGCTACAGAATGGAAAGAGCAAAAACACAAATAAAAAATAGGAGATGATGCCACAAACTAGCACTCTTGTGAGGCTGGGATGTTGGTGGCCTGCAGAAGATGAGGACCCTGCTGCAGATGAAGTCCTTACTACATGCTAGTAATGCTCTGGCCTTGGCAGATCAACAACTACTGCCACAAGAAACAAAATAATGAAGAATATTGAAAGGAAGCATATTAGCAACCCAGATGATACTGAAAAGAGTAGGACTGTGGTTGGAGGCAAGAAATGAGCAAGAAGTTGGTCTTTAGGCACAAAATTTGAGTGCTGGTGGCAGCAATACAAGGAGGTTTCTTAATTGAGATTTGTTGTTTGTTGGTTTGTTTTTTCTTTAAAAAGTTTCCTACAAAAAAACAGTAACAGCACTTGAACTATTGGGTAAGATAGAAGCAGACTGCTCCTATACTTCCTCCTGCGGTGCTCCTAAGGCTCAGATCCTGGCTCAACTCTCTCTCTGCTGGCAGTCCTCCTCCCCACAATATGCTGCTCAGCAGAACCAGCCAGTTGCAGGATGATAAAAGTGTTGGTCTTTTAGGTAGCTTCAAGCCACAACTTGTCCTGAGTTCATTCTGTTGGCAATGTGCAAGCCAGAAATGAACCCATCCTTTTTTTTTCTCCCAGAGCTCTGCAGGTTCTCTTCAATTATATGGCAGATGTGATGTTGCACAAATTTGTAGAGCAGATGTGCTCACTAAGAAGGTCCTGCAGCTAAACTGCTTTTTCAGACTGGAAGTTCACATCAGGAGAATTTACTTAAGGGAAGCATAACTCCTTGACTGTACATATGGGTTTGCTGAAGCCAGTTAAACCACACTTGCCTATCAGAAGGAGCGTCATCTGGCTTTCTGGATTCAGTCCAACAGAAATACTAAAAATAAACTTCTTGCTTCCACTGTCCATTTCCCCCACATGAAAGCTTCCACCACTGTGGAGTTTTGCCCTGAGGTGTCCCCTTGCCACATGCCAGCTCCCCAGTGCATCTTGCTGGGTGTCTGCTATGAAAAACCTTCATCTTGCCCTCTGCCCCAGCTGTCCTGGCAGCTGATTCTCTCTGCAGACAGCTGAGGTTGCTACCTGATGGTGTCAGGGTCCTTAATGTGATGGCTGTGCCATGGGCACAGGTTGTGATGGAGAATCCCCCTCCCTGGAGCAGAGCTGTCCCCTCTCCCAGCTCTGGACTGGTCAGGCTTGGCAAGCAGTGGGGCAGGCAAAGCAGTTGTAACTATGGACAGCTAAACATGTGGCCAACTTCGAGCAGGGCTGGTCAACACCCTGTCAGTAGAGCAAACCAACTCCAAGCCTTCAAGACCATATTCTAGTGTATGGGCTCTCCTCCTTCACCAAACAGCAGAAGACATTCTTAGCACTCATAAAATAACCCTTTTTCCATAGCCCTATTCACAGAAACAGCTCAGTGACTTCTGCTAAGACCTTTCAAAAAAGATTCAGACTGAGACACGTACCCAGCACATAAAATTTCAGCTTAAGCTGTTTGCTTAAAAGAGGATAAAAAGGTCTTATAATGGGAAGTGCTGGGCCAGCATAACTGTGTACTGTGGCTTTGGTATGTATTCAAGCTGGCCTATATCTAGGCCCAGGGAAGAACTCCTTAAGATGCAAATAGTTCCATAAGCTATAAAATATATTGCACGTATCAGGAAAAAAAAATCTAATATTTTGGACACCAGGTCTCCTGACTGCAGGAAGAAACTCAGAAATTTCAGCATTTGCTGAGCAGATCAATACGTCCTTAACTGAATCCGTAAAACTCCCAGAGAAACCCCCACCTGCTATCCCACACTATCACTTTTTTGCTATGGTATCACCACTCTGAGGTAGATACTAGCTGAAAAGCCATTACATTGCCCTAGAAATACCAGTTCTAGATTCCCAAAAGATTTTTCTGAAATGATTCTCCACCCTTTCAATGAGAACTGAACCTGCATAAGAGCTTCCATAGTTGGACTTCATTTTCCAATAATTGAAATTATCTGGCCAGAGACTGGCCAGCGCAGATTAGAGAAGTTCATTTCCTCACTCACCTGAGCTTCCCCAGGCACAACAATCCCTTGATTACACCCATTCACTCAGGAGCATGTACGTGTTAATTCCATTTCTCCATCCTGTGCCCCACCCTGGCAATTCTTCATAAAACAAAACACCCATTTTCTACTAGCAGCCATTAACCATGCAGTTTACAATGGTCTTAATGCTGTGCCTTGGAACATTAACCAGAAGTCCCAAGGCATATATGAAGCAGCAGAGAGACTCACATCACATGTACCAAAGCTGTACTTTTATATTTACAGAACTAGAGCTGGTATTGAGCTCATTTCCATCCAGTGCAAGTGAGGAGTTTCTAGAAGAAGCCAACAAGACTGTACTAGTGTAAAACTGCCTTCAGAAACCAGATTATTTTATTTTATTTTATTCAGAGAGAGTAAAAGACTGAGTCACCTTCCCTTTCACTACTTCAGAGAGGAAGACTTAGCAGAAGAAGCAAGGCAATGAGAAAGTCCATGTGCAAAAACCCCTCAATATACAAACCTTTGTTTTACCTTCCTTTTTCTTTTCCTGAACCTCAAATGAAACAGAGGTGCCTAGGAGAGTCACGTCCATATCTCTCCATATGTGTGGTGGAGAATTAACACTTCTCTCCTTGAATTCTTCTGGACTTTCTGCTCAAATTCAAGATAATGTCAGATAGCGAGGAAATGCACCCAGCAGCAACATAATGACATCAAAGGTAGGATATGAGGAATGGCATTTGCACAAGCCTCTGCCCAACAGCAAGGTCCCTGGAACAAACTTTTACTGGGAAGAAAGGTGGTTTCCTGACATTTTCAAATCAAGCTTATTGAGAAACAATGTGGGAACAATTACATGCTACTCAGAAGCGTTAACCCTGGAACAGGTTCAGCAAATTTATTTTCTTTTTTTTACCGTGATAGCACAAAAAAACCAACATTTAGAAGTACCAAAGCACTATTAAGTGGTCAGAGGGAAAAAGAAGCCACTATAGTTGGAATTTCAATATATGCAACTACAATGAGTCACACTATTGAAAATATTTATTTACACTTGTAAATTGGGTACTTTTACGAAGCTGACTGCTACTGAAATCAATAGAGGTGCTTTGGTGCATTTAAAAATTCTTCTAGCCACCTCTGTAAGCCTTCTCGGTTTAAAAAGCACCTTAAAATCAGGGCTTCACTTCCATTTTAAACAAGTTACAAATATGAATACTATAAGAGATAAGATAAATGCATACAATAAAGTGAAGATGCTCATTGAACATTTGGAGGGCAAACGTGCTGTGTCAATCTTAAGGAGGCTGTTGTGGACCAGGGTTACAAAGCCCTCATTGCCATTGCAGCTCTGCTGTACTTCTGCCCAAGCGCACCAGCGGTAAGCTAACTCAGGTGTGATTTGCCCAGGACTAAGAAACAAGAGGGCAAACTTGTGTGACACGTCCCTCCTTCTAGCCTCAAACTGCTTCCTGAATTGGAGAGAAATTCTGTATACTTGGAAACCTTCAAATTGATTTCCATGAACTCACCTCCCCTTGAATCCACATAATGTTTCTGCATCCACCATGTTTGTGGCATTGAGTCCAACAAATCCACCCTCTATCAGCTGGAAGAAGAATCATCTTGTAATATTTGTTTTGGAGCTAGCTTCTTCTGACTTTATATGACGCCCCCTGATTCCTGTATGGGGGGAAGTAGTGAGCAATCAATCTTAATGCACCCTCTCTTTTCCTCCCTCCTGTAGTTTTATAGATCTCCATGTCCTCCTCAGCTGTTTCTTTTCCAGAATGTCACAAAGGGAGTAATAGACAGTGTAACAAATGATCAGGCATATCTACAAACAAGCTATTGTGTTTTTTAAACCTACAGCAACTACAGCAACCCCCATAGAGTAACATTTGTACAAACTGTTGATAAAAAGGAACTTCTATGCGAAGCATGGGAGGAGAAAAATCAGCGTATTTCCAGCTAATCAGATAAAAACAGTAACTATATTGTAATTATTGCAAGCAAGTTGTTCCATCTGTACATAGTGCAAAACTTTGCAACATCAATGCTATTTAAATCTGCAATTTTGCCTCATTGCAGCTATAAAATACAACCATGACACAAGAACAAATGAGATATGATGTCTTGGGGGAGAATAAGTTAAGGCTGGAAATTGGAAGGAGCCTAGCAGTAAAGGGAATTAAGTATTTGAGCATCCTTCAACTTGGAGCAGAAAGACTAAAAAAGCCTAGGTGGTTCTGTCTTGTCTGTCATTAACTTCATCTGATTCAACACAAAAGAGATTTGCGGTAAGTTACAGAAACTTGAGCTTTCATCCAAAAGCTCGGAGTCAATGTGAGCTGCTTGTGAATCCAAATCAACATGCGGACTCATAAAATGAGTTGAGGGAGGCCTCCAGACAGCCCTTTGTGGTCAGGCATCTGCATAACTCATATCGTGACGTGACCTGCCACCACTGTCAGCAGTCAGAGCTGCAGTAGGAACTGAGGGATGTGTTCTTAACAGGACTGCTCACTCCCAAAGGAAGCTTATTTAAGGCTAAGTCAGGGCTCTCAGCCAACGTACGCACACTTGAGAAAGACCAGACTGACATTACCTGGACCATATAATCTGAGTTTACATTTCCAAGGCTGTCAGTGTTAGTTTTTGCTAGCATGACACTTAGAGAGGAAAAAAAGAGCTTTTGCTTTTTGACCTTCACAGTAGGAGGCAGAATGCTATGTCCAACAAAATAATGTGCAATACCTTTAAAGCTGTTTTGTTTGGTTTGGAGGGTTTTTTTTTGATGGGGGGGGGCTATTGGGTGTTTGTTTGGGGTTTTTTTGAGCTCTGGAGTAGTTCCAGATTACATAAAAGTCATCTCCAGCTGAGGTACATAGGATCCAAAAAACCACTGCAAAGAAGCAGAGAGCAATTCTGTTGTGTGCTTATTTGACCTTGCCCCTCTAATTGCAATGGAGAGAAGACCCATTGAAAATGTCTTTGTCTGGGTCCTTGCCGCTTGAAGCCAGTCAGCAGGATGCAAGATGCTTCATGCAAAAGCAGAGCCATGTGCATTAAGTAACAATCAAAACAGTCAATATTTGCTGTGGCAAACATGAGGCAGAGGGCTTGGTGGTGCAGGAGGGTGAGCGCAGTGTGGGAACTTTTTCACTGCTGCTTGTGATTTAAACAGTTTAGCAATTAACATTATTGCTAATCACTGCTCTCACAGAACTGAGCTAATGGTACTTTACTGGCAGAAGAGATTCCCTGCTTGACAAAGATTACAGCAAAAGGCAGGAGGAAATCCAAATGAAAGATGGGGGTGAAGAAGGTGCTGGCATGGGCATGTGAACCTGCATCTCGTGCTTCAGAAACAAAATGTATTAATCAGTGGCTGAGACAGGGAGTATTAATCATGTATTAATCAGTTCTGAGACAGGGAGTGATGTGTAGGAAGACTCATCCCTTGCCAAAGAGGGTAAAAAGTATTCATCAGCTATGGGGAACTGCATTTTAATTTAACACCTTTATTAAGGATAGACTTTTAAGAGGGATCAATTGAAAACATCGACTGCAAACACAGAAGACCACAGTAAGTAAACAATTCCACTAACTGTGTTTGGCTATGTTGTGCCCACTGGCTTCAGGTTTTTGGACACAATTCTTCACTAATGGAATAGCAGATAAAGCTTGTATATAACGCACACTCTGAGGATCTTTATTGTTGCTACACAACATTCCAACACTGCAATTATTTGACAACTTTATGCCCCTGACTCCCTCAGTTTGTTTTGCTGTCCACTTAGCTAGATCACCAGCTTTTGCAGCTTCACTTACTTTCAGTCAGCATCATGCTGCAGTCATTCCCCACTGTGTATTGGCAAGGTTTGGCTGCCTCCATAGCAGAAAAGCACTACACAAGCCAAAAGAAAAAAAAAAACCAACCACCCCCAAAACCCCCAAATCCCCAAGCTCCCAAACGCCATCATCAGTACTTCATTCTCAAGACAATGCTCATACCATGGAGCTGTTTCCCCATCTGGAAAGCAGCAGTGGTTTTGCCTGACTTTTTGTTTTGTCCAGTGACAGTTTTATTACAGGAAGAAAATTAATATTTATATTTGCAGCCCTTGTCATTCCACTTGTGGGAGATTGAAAAAGCATAAAAGCTGCATCAGAACTGACTCAACTGCAGGCCAAACCGTCCCTCTTTCCTCTCCTGCAGCCTCCCTTCTGCCCCTCTCACTCCTCCTATAACTTA
>VYZV01021230.1:258679-483920 GCA_013401275.1 Pandion haliaetus | reverse complement strand
CTTTAACCATCTTCAGCTGGACTCCACTCTACAGGGCACTACTGACAAAGTTCTCCTCCTTAGATCTGATTTCTAGAAACGAGACAAAGTTTGTAGCACAGGATTTTGGAACGGTTCAATCTATCTCTTTCTAGAAATACAGAGAAGAATTCCATATGCTGAACATCTGCACAGATTCATTAAATAACCAATCACTTAGGAATCTTATGCCATACATATATACACAGTTTCAGGTAGCTGGAGGAAAGTAGAGTACATTCCTCCAATAGACCCAAGAATACCAAGGGCCCTGCACTGTACNATCCCATGCAAAGGTCTCTGCAAAGCTGTAACAGCACCTTCCCTTAAGTATCTATCTGAGTTGGCAGTTAGCACATCCAGGTGTAATCTCTGCATGAATAGACCAAACCCTGAGCAGCAGCAGCACCACACTGCACTGCTGCCATTGTATTTCATGCTGCATCTGAAAATATCCCAGGACCTATTGCAGAGGTGAGCTGTGCCCCAGTAATACCACGGTACAACCATTTCCTGGCAGCAGAACCAGACCCAGAGGTTCCCAATCACCTGCAAAATCATAGAGAAAGAATTCAAGCTGCAGGACTTGAACTTGCTCAGAATTTTTTACAGAGGCTAGAAGAAATCAGGTACTTTGCTTTTTATAACAGTTATTACCTACATCGCTGACATACCCTGAAACTCCCTTACAAAACACAGACTAAGTAGCACCGCCTTCAGTATAACTAAGCAGACACACAGGCAGTCATATTTAGCTTTCCTACCTCCACAAACCTTTTAGCTCCTACTGGAACTTACAGTGCCACAATAGCTATCAGCATGTGAGGGTGCTCAGTGATGGAGAAAACAAAGCTAAGCCTTAAAGAAGGGTTTCGCATGACTAAAGAAATAACACCTCTCTTTCCATGCTCAGTGCAAATAATGTTAGGTTCCATGGGGACCCCTTGGGAGGGGAATCAATCCCACCCACAATAAATAAAGTGGTGCCATTTGTATGTTAAAAGAAGAGCATCACAAGCCAGTTACAGTAATGACCCATAAAACCAAAATCACAGGAACAGGGCTTTACCAGCTCTGTGATTTATACCTCTCCAGATTAGTAAATAATGGGGACCCTTGCTGGTTTTTTTTCTTTCTTGTGCAAGAGCTCCCATTATCTGAGCCAGAATTGAAAATGCAAAGTGAAACAGATGTTTGTCAGAGCCCTGGTACTATACCTCTCTGCACCTTAAAGAAAAAGATAGTATTTTGCATTTAAGAAGTTGTCTGCACAATGCTATTGTTACTAAAAGGGAACCTGTTAAAAGGTCGCCAGCCTTCACCAGTACCAAGACACAGCAGTGTCACCCTGCACTCAGTTCAGTGCCGGAAAGGTGTTAACAGCCTAGTCATATTTCAGCTGAAATGCCACTTTTCTCAGCTGGAGCTTGGAGGACAGGTACAGCTCCTGCCCTCTTTTCACCATAGCTTTGTGGAGATCCTCATCCAGGGGGACCTCTCACCCTGTGTATGGAAATGGGACAGAGTCCCGGGGGTCAGGGTGTTTCCCTACCTGGCATCTGAACCTCCACAGGTCTGCATATCTGCTCCTGTAATTTCCCCCCACATTTTCTTCCTGGGAAGTAGTGCTAAAGGAGGACCAGGAGACACCACAGGAGGTACTTGCTGGGTGTAGCAAGAGCTGACTGCTCTGAAGAAGAGGCTGAGATGGAGGCACAGGGCCACATGAGCAAGGAGAGACAAGCAGGTCCAGCAGACAGCCCAGGAGAGTCCACAGGAGGCAAGGAAAGGTCAAGGCTGGTCAGAGGCAGCAAGGAGCAAGGCCAGGCTTAGCATGCAAACAGCTCTGATGAGAGAAGGAAGGTGGTCAAAGGTCTGAGCTTAAATGAAGCCCCCAGCCAAGGGCTGGAGGCCCAGGTGAGGCTCAGCAGGACAATTAGAGCCTGTTAGTGCATGCAGGGCCCTCATGATAGCAACTCTAACTTATTTGCATTGCTCCAGTATCACTATCCTAGTGCTAGAGGACTATGCATTTTAGGTATAGGACCTATGCTGGTGTACAGGCACCACTGCCTTGCTTTTGGCTTACCAGGGCCAGCCTGACCTCCTGGCTCAGAGCAACATGGGATCCTCCTCAAAGGCTGCTTGTTCCAAGCAAACCTGCTTGGGTTTTAGTCTTCATGTCTTTGCCCAGCCCTGGAAGAATTTGAAATTCCCTCTTTCTGTAGCCCAGAATTGAACCATGAGCTACAGGCTACACGTCCACACCAAAGCCATCACTGCTTCCTTGAAGGACAGACCTTTTCTGTGTAGTGACCTCCATTTTTACCATGTTGTGCATCACACAGAAAAGATAGCTGCAGAGAGATGATGGAGGCAAGATTAGAAAGCTGACCCAGAAGTACCTCATCCCACCGGCAGAAGGGGATATTTGTACACTGTTCTCCAGTTTGTACCTGGTGTGAAAGTCCCTAACAGGGCCTTTGGAAACAGATCTCCTTTCTCAGACAGGCATTTCATGCCATCAGTGCTGATCAGGGGATATAAAGTAGAAGGGGTTATTTTTAGGGTCATCTGTGATATATGGGGATATTAAGGTATACATGGCTTTTGACATCCACTGGTGATCGAAGTGAAGCCTCCAACTGATGTTTGAGGCCATATGAAGCCGGGAAAGAACATCAGTTTTGGGATGGATGAGCACCTGCTGCAGGCTTATTGCCACTTGGGTTTGGGGGTTGGGAAATGGCATTACTTGATTCACTGGGACTTGTTACACATTTGTCAATCGATCAAATTTAACCAAGTGGCTAAAATGCACCCATGAAGTACAGAGTCTGATTCAGCAGCTGTAGCCCTTGTGGAGATAAAATAAACATCACAAAAGTGTTTTTCTGAAGACGTTTTGTAAGTAACCAAAGAGCACACAAAATTAGAAAACTGAAACAACGAAATGCCCAAGAGACATTTTCATGTTTACCTTGCGTGCATTAAAACATGTAATAAGGCTTTATGAAATAGGCTGTATTTCTCCTCCAGACATTCCCAATGTATAATAGGACTCATTTGAATTGGAAAAAAGAAAAGTCTTGGAATCACTCTAGACATAATCTTGGGGATTTTCCAGTAAATTCAATTTATTTTGGACTTCGCATGTGGGCCTGACTGAGCCTTGGAAGGTTCAGGACAATTTTTTGGAACCTCTGTGTTAGATTTTTATCTCTGTTACACAAGTGGGAGCCTGAAACAGTTGCATTTATAGCATGAGATTCACTTTAGTGTTACATCTGGATGCATTAATCGAGATGATACTCTGGCTCCATCCCTAAATGTTTTCCTTTTTTTGAAGACAGATGAGAGGGAAAGACAGCATTAGAGGTCTTCAAATCTATTGTGCCCAAATGACATTTATGTTAAAAAAAAAAAAAAAAAAGGAAAAATCAGCAAAATATTTTCTCCTCTTTTAACTTTCTTAAGTTTCTCATTTAAGCCACTTAAGGTCTTGGATCACATGATGAAAGAAGGGAGACTGCCTTCCAGTGTCCACAAAAACTTTGCACAGTTGCATTTTCTTCTTAATTTCTACCAAAGAAGTATGTTTTCTCAGCTTTGTGGCAGTGCCATCTCTCTGTCATTTGGCAGGGTTTTTTCTTTTATCTAGTTAAATATAGACAGATAGGCAAAGCACGTGTGTGACTCCTGCATCGCAGCAGCTCAGGGCCTGAGGGAGCCTCAGGAGATTGTCTAGTTTATTTTCTCGCCCCAGGGCGGGATCAGTCCTCTCTGCATCATCCCTGACAGATGTCAGACACACGTGTCTTCGGTCAGACCACAGAGAATGGCACTGAAATTCAATGAAGTACACCAGTATCCAACAACAGTGACTATTAATTTGAAAAAGTAATTATTGTTAGTTGGGATTTTTTCATTGGAGATGGTCTCTTTTAAAAGCGATGCCGTGAGTAGCAGACCAAATTATTGCTGGCTCAGCCCAAGTGAGCAGAAGTGGGGAAAGCTTGAGAGTGTTATGCATTCTGGTTTGATCAGAAAAGAAACTGGACAGGAGAGGTAGTAAATGGCTACTTTTGCTTTCTTTGGTTTTTTACCCCTCAACTAAGATAAAGATGTTCTGCCTCCCCTTTGACTAGACAAAGAATTTCATCCCTAGAGTTTGAGGTATCTCAACAAGCAGATTCATGACCACAAACTGGAAGGCAAGCTTATCAGCTCACCTATTAGTGAATTAAAGTTCATTTGCTTTTGATGGATGTAGGTTACAATTATTCTTGATCACCTGAGTTTTACTTTGATAACAAGTTTGGGTGGGATGCCCCCCCTTGCAGCGGTTAGCCCAAAAACCTCTCCACTCCCTCTAGGGCGACAGGTGCCTTTAAAGTCTCCACCGATGCCTTTGCACAAATATAATTGCTTTTCCAGCAGGAAGGCTGCTAGAGAGCTGGGTCTGACTGTCAGGTGTCTGAAGATCTGAATATATTGCCATGGTTAAAAACCAATGTGATTATGCAAAATTAAGCTCTGTGCATGTCTGGGAGTGCATGCGGGTGTGTAGATGAACTGAACACAGTAGCTTTCCCTGAAACGTGACTGCTTTTTCTAAGATAGTGAAAAATTTCTGCTGTCAAATAAATTCTCAGAGATGGCTAATGGAAAGTGGAATCTGAGCAGAAATTAAGGTTCAACCAGATTGCACAGGCTGGATCCTTAGGTGGTATAAATCCTTGCGTACAGTGGATTTGACTGCTAGTCTACTCTAGGCTAGTCTCATCCATCCTGCTCTTGTTCTTTCCACACACCTACCAGCACGGAGGCTGGATGAATGTCAGCACAGTCAGGATCCATCCCATTACTATGCTGCCTGCAGACATAGCTCCAAAAATAAAATATCCTGTGTCTCAGAGCAGCCTGGAGTCAATGCAAGCGAAGGCTCCTTCTCAGGCCACGCTCACTCCCTTGAACAAAGTGTAGTTGGGACAGGTCTTAAAGAGTAGGTTTTGCCTCCTTCCCAGCTTTCTTCCTCCTCCACCCCCTGCCCCCCCTTTCCTCCTACAAATATGCCTCGGTGAGACTAAGAGAACACTGACAACTCAGGAAGTGCGTGGAGTTGAAAAGTCACCACTACTTTAAGAAGAGATGGTAGTGAGGCAGAGCAGAGTGTGAGGAAGAGGTGAGTCCAAGGAGACCACAGATAAAACAGACTGGTCTCAGCAGCTGTGCTTTGAAAAAAGTGACTTTCCAAAATCTCCCCTTTGCTGAGACACGAGTATTTCATGCTGATAGGTGTGAAAGAACATGAGAATGAGAGGGAAGGGGAAGGCACCAGGAGCTGAGAGATCAGGAGCAGCAGCAGCCTAACAGGTGTAAAATGAGTGAAAGATGCCAGGGGGAGGAGAGGAGATGGGCTGTGATGTGCCAGGATGCTTTGTTATTTCATGGAGTGCTTGTTCTGCCGTGCAACCACCCACCGGTGATGCGGTGTGGGCACCCGCTGCTCCCACCAATTGCACACAGGCGGGTGGCAAAGCAGGAGGGGAACAGGGAAGGAGGAGGGAAAGTGAGAGGAGAAGTGGCGCAGATTTGGAGGTCCATGTCAGCTCCACTTGGTGGGGCACGCATGGGACGACATGAGCATCATTGCATGCCTGTGGAGACCTGTTTCACTGTTTAAAGTGAGATGTTTTGTAGAAGTGGAGAAAGGGAGAGGTGGAAACAACACGTCAGCGATGTCTGGAGCTGTGGAAGCACCCATCTTGCCACCAGCAAACAGCAAGAGAGAGCAGTAATTACACACAGCACCCTTCAGCATGGAGCAAAGTTTGCCAGGGGACCTGACCTCCGCATGGAGAGAGCTGGTGGCACACAAGCCCTCTTCAGAAAGTGTCTGGTTTTCCATCTGTAGCAGCCAGTCCAGTGAAAGATATTACCCCTGGCACAAATCCATAGGCCATTATGGCTATAGCTGCACTGTGTGTGCAAGGTAGGCAGCACCTCACCCCAAGTGAGAGGGTACTGTTAAAGGCACTTACTGAGCCAGGAGCTTATGAGACAAAACCAAAAGGGGACCATGGTAGATTGCGGTGTCCAGCTCAAGGCTCCTAGGTTCACACCAGTGAGAGGCTCTCACTGGGACCACCCCATCGCAGCCACAGTAACAGGGAAGGGGGACCAAATTATGGGGACATAGAACCTTCCCCCGAGGCTGCTACTACCCAATATCTCATGTGCTCCAGCTAAGAAGATGCTGAACAAACCATGGCTCCTCTCTTCCAAATAGGAGTCAAAAGATGATTTTGACTACCTAATGACTGATTCAGAAGCGTACCTTTTTTAGAAAGCTTTCCAGGGTCAATAAAGATGAGACATTCAGTGAAGGGATTGGGGATTAAGTCCTAGCTCCTCAAGGGTTAATGGCATTTTTACACAGTGCTTAGGAGGGCCAGGATTTCATGCTGTATTTCCAGGGTGTGAAATACTGTCTCATTATTTCTGTGATCCAAACACCATGGCATAAGATTAACAGCAGCCAGAAAATGGATCTTAGTAGATACTGACCATAAACAAAAGTGAAATAAATACTTCTTTTCCTTTAGGCATGCAGACAATCCATAAGTGTTCAGCCAGCTGAGACTCCACTCGACTCACAAATGTCAGTGAACATACCATGCCCATTTGCTGCCAAGCCGCTTGCTCTTTATTCTCAATTTCCTGTGCTCTCTGACTTGCCACAGGACTCCCCAGTCATGTTACACTTGTGTGGTGCTCCAGGGAAGTCACCCAGATGGGAGTCTTCCTCCAGCCCCCTTGGCTGGATGTGAATTAAATAAACTTTAAAGTCTCATCTGCTCAGGAGTTTCAAATTTTATTTTTTTTTTGTGGGCAGCTCTGGAAAGAAACCCTGAACTACCCAGACACCTGCAGAAAGGGGTCAAACCTGAGAGAGGCAGGACTGCATCTCCATCGTGAAAAAAAAGGTTTTGCACTAGTCTGGGATCCCTCTCTGAGTTATCCAAGCTTCATTCCTAGCCAGTGTGTGCTCTACCTCTGTCAGCCCCTTTCTCCTATTTAGTGCAGTACTTTCCTGTGCAGTTGTATCCCAAGAGCTTTTAAAAGCATAAGTAAATATCTGTAGATCACTTTGTCCTCCCTTACAAATCCAGAATACCAAGGGTTATCATGCAAGTCCAACCAGATTTAAATATCATTTTCATACCATGCTTTTTCTGAAATATCTCTAAGTGCTGCTTTAAAAGTGTGAGTCCATCAAGTCTCACAGCACCATTTCAGGTAGGTATCATTAACCCACATACTTCACAGTGCTTCTTTAAGGTACAGGGTGATTACCTGACATACCCAAGGAGAGAACAAGTTGGTGTCTGAGGCAAAATGGCCCAGAAATCTCAGTGCCAGACTCCAGAATATATTTGATGGGGTATGCATTAATGCAAAATTAATGGATATCCATCACTGCAGCAGCATTTACTAACGGTGCTATATAAGCTAGTAAGTAATACACAACATTAAAGCGTACATGATTTTGACGGCCAAATGCTCTTCTAGTGACAATAGCTTCTGCCAGGAGAGAATTTGGCTCTCTAATTCCAAATAAGCACAATTAAAGGAGATATAGACGGAATGGACAGCTCAGCTTCTAAGATTGGACTGTTCTCATTTAGATACAGGTTGAGACTCAATCAATTTAGTTATTAGGGATTCCTTGTCTTGTGGTATTTTCAGAATGAAAGGGAATGCCAAGGGAAGAAGATAGGAGATAACAGAAAATGCCAATGGGTAAAATAAAAATTAAGATCCTGGGGGTTTTATGTATGTTTTATTCTTTGTTGCCACCAAGCTCTAAGCTCAGTCATATACCCCATAGTACATATCCTAACCCATGCTCTTTCTGCAGGTCTAGTCATTATCTCATCCGAAAGAGAAACTGGTAACTTTTCATGTCACCCTGCCTGAGCACCAGCAAGGGGCCCTAAATGTTGGGGAAAGCTCTTTGCTTTATATGTGCCTTTGGGTTCTGCAGGTTCACAGCATTCTACATTCTCTGCTGCAGCAGCGAACCTCCTTCTCCAACACGTGAGCACCTTCAGTGCAAATGAAACAAGAATACAGCATTTTCAGCAACAAAAACCTTGCAAATCTTCACATTTCATGCACTGCATCCCAGCTCTAAAGCAAGGAGCACCTTCTAAAAGGAGAGATTGCTTTTTTTTTATTATTTGTCTTCCCTGTTAGAATGAGTAAAACAACGTATCTCTCTTTATCTTCTTTCCTGGAAACTCAAAAATCCTTTTGCCTGAACTCTTTCCTAACCGAGTCAGCTGAGGGCAGGCACCTGCTGCAGAAAATTTCAGCCCAAATACTTAAAGTCTGGCAGAATCACAAGGCATTTGCAGTGAGATGTGTTAGGGGCTACCAATGACAGGCAACACACTTGCACGAAGAAGGGCTGAAGAGTGAATGGAAACAGAAAGATAGAAGTAAAATTAAAGACTGATTTTTATCAGTAATTTTAAGGGGTCAGAAAAGATTCACCTAACATGAAGGATGTGACTGAGGCCAGTGTGGTAAACAAATTAATTCAATATCTATTTATTACATTTAAAAAACCCAACAAACAAAATACAGATTAAGTAAGCTTCAGCTGAGCCAGCTCCCTGGCTGTTTGTATTTGACTTGCCAATAAATAACAAAATCTATCAGTAAAGCTTGTTCACACGTTTCTACTTCAGGTAGCAATTTCAGCCCAAAGATCAACTCCTGACACTTAATTAGGTGAATTGAGGAAAGAGATGTTTCTACTGATTGAAAAGTCACAGGAAGGGAAAACTAATATCATTATTCTTCTATGTAGATGGAAGAAGCTTTGTAAGATGTGGCAGGTCTGGGATGCAGACTGGTGCGTCACCGAAGGGAGTTACAGCACCCTTCAGCACTCACTATATGGAAATACACAGCTGGCAGCTGCTGTGAGCGTTGCAACGCATGCAGCACTGTTAGATTTCACCTGCTACAAAGGGAAAGATAAAGGTCAAAATATTTTTCAGCTAACAGCTGCGAATGTAAATGATAAGATAATTATTCTTAAATTGGAAACATCAGCTCCTGAGGCTGGATTTGGCTCTCCTTTTTCATGGTGCAAGATGGTAAATACTTTGTGGGTAAGAGACATCAGCCAGCTTTTACCTAACTACTCCCCACTTCAGTACTGATGCACTAAATTTGGTAATTAGGGCTGAGTCTGCACATGTATCTTTGAAAACAGGCTCCGAGGGGCAGATTTTCAAAGGCATTTAAACCATTAATTCCCTTTTAAATCAATAGGACTTGGGCACCAAAATATTTTGAAAGATCTGAGCATCGGCCTGTAGTATTTAGTAAAATCAGAGCAAATCAAAGTAAGCCAAGCCAGCACTGGAAGATGTCTGGGAAGATGGAGTAAGAACCACACTGTATTTATACTACTAGCAGGTATTGGGTCCACACGGGCTTGGTTGGACCCGAAAACAAGCAGTTAAGCAGATGTAGCCCAAGCGTTTTGTTATAAGTGTGCAGTCAGCTCACGTCCTTCCAGCCCAGCGAACACTGGCAGTGATACAACAATTACTGCAATACTTATAATACATCCCTGCATACCACCTTGGGATCTAGAGAGAGAGATGGAGCTCTCTGTAAATGACAAAGTATTGTTATCCCGAGGGTGTAGATGGAGAAACTAAAAGATTGTTAGGGGCCCAAGATCGCATCGCAGCAAACAGTGGCAGCAGGAATAGAAACCAGCTTTGCTGTTGCCCAGCACAGTGGCTGTTTGCACAAGCTCAGAAACCAAACACTGTTTCTGAATACCTTGATGTTTGGGGATTTCATGCCAACCGATGTCTATGAATATCTTTTTATTTCAGTGAATAAAGTCTCCTTTCTCATTTTAGTGAAGAGTTCCAGGGGTGATTATCATGCATTTGTATTATTTATAGAAAACTAGTGAATATGGCAAAAACAGCAAGGTTACCATATTCCAAATTCTAGTTTCCTACAAATATGGAAACTATAATTATCCTGGGTCTGATTCAGAATACATAAGGATGATCAGATCTCAGTTAAAAATTTAAAAACTAACTTCTTCAGCTTGAGTCTACATCAGTACACCCGTTTCATATCTAAATCTCTTTCCCTGTGAGTGATAACTCTGATCTTCCCAAAGAAGGATAGATTTACTCAGTGCTTGGATAAGAGGAACCTGAGAAAAACTTCCTGGATCAGGAAGAAATATGTCTGTGTCAGCAGATAGAGCATCTCTTTGTGATCAGGCAGAGAGAAACTTCCCTGAAATTTGGAAAATCCAGGATGCACACCTTAGCTCAAAGGAATTTCCCAAGGAACATCAGTAGTTAGCAGAGTCCCTTGACAAACATCAAATATATGGTCCGGTTTGCTGACATGACCTTATTCAGTGAATATTTTGTATCCCAGCATTATTTGCACCACTCTTCTGGAGCTGACCTTAGTAAATCACACGTCCCATGTTTAAGCCTACAGTTTATCTATCATAAATGCAATCAAAGCCAAGCTACATGCAGTGGTCTGGTCTGCTGGTGTAGTCATTTTTAAATGTAAATTAAGCTTGATACTGTACATACTTTTCATGCACAATTATACAACTGTCTTGTCAAAAAATCTGGCCTAACAGTTCTGCCTGCAAAGTAGTTGATGGTGGTTAGATCTGTGGATAAAAGATAAAGCTAAAAGGTGGATTGAAATCAGGAAAAAAGTAACATAAAATGCTGCAGACAAGAGCATCCACTGAAGTCCTAAGATCCAACTCTGCCTAGAGATGCCAAACTGACCTAAATTGGAGGATCACATTGTAATCCCATATAATTAATGTTTGTCATCTTGCTGTAAACTGCCAGATTATCATTAGTTCATCTTTTGTATTTCCAGCAGAAACTCATTACTCAGTGAGTGAAACGTTAGGAAATTATTTACAATTATGCTGCCGAGAGCAGTAGGCTAATTCCATCTACTAATTAGCACCACTTACATAAGTATAGGTAGAGTGCTATAAATAATAGCGGTAATGTGTGCCACACTGGCACCAGCTCTGGGTCTTCTGTGCAGCAGTGGCAGCTACCCCCTCTGGTGGCCTTTTAATGGGATTTTACTCAGACTACAAGAAAGGCTCCTAAAAATTATTCCTTGCCTAAATTGGAGAGAGATGGACTGACGTGCAAAGCAGGTACTTCTTACCTCCTTTCTGCAGTGGGCACCTTTACTTAACCACTAGTTGATGCTTTCCAGCCTGCTCTGATACTGTTGGGAGAAAACTACCTCTGCATGGGTTTTTAGGGGAAGCAGTGCTTATTGGGAGAAAAAAACCCTTTGCTTTAACCTGGAAGGTATTGTGCAGGTTCCAAGCAGGAGCCCCTGAAGTGACAAGATGTTATGGATTTTGTGCCGCTGGTGGCTCCAGTCTCTTTAACGCAAGCACTGAACCAGGATGGAGTGTTGCCCATCCCCTTTGTATTGGTCTGGTTGCAGTTCTCAGCAGCAGCAGTTGCATTTCACATTCAATAGAGATTAGACTGTGAAAAGAACAACAACAAAAATCTGCCTCCCTTCCAGCTGGGTCAACTGACCAAAAGGCAGGGGAGATTTGTCTTGTTTGTACAGCATATGGGTGTATGTAACCCACGCCTGAATGACACCCGTGCAAACTAAAATAATCTGTACTATGTTTTTAATCTGACCTCCACAAACCTAACATGACATTATGCTGCCTATTCACTTTCATTTTTCTCCTCCCTCCATGAATTTTGCTCCTCTCTATACAGCAATCTTGATGTAGCAGGGACTTACCTTAATGCACACCCCAGTCTGTTCCTTGGTGATTTGGGGATTGACTAGATCTGTGCGTTTATGTGTGAATAAATAAAAGTCTGACTGGTACTATTTTAAATAAGGAGATGGAAGTACCTTCCTCGGGAAAGCGTTCCAGGCTGTGGACCTTCCACTGAGAAAAGCAGGTCTGAGATAGGCTCCCTCTGATCCCAGCTGGACCTTCCTTTGGTGCTGTATAGAGCCAGGCACTTTCCCAGGATGCTGGGTCCCTCTTGAAGGCCTCAGTGCCTAGAAATAACAATGCAAAGCCCACATCCTTCCTTGGATCTAGGCTGACAAATCAGCACCTGTTTGGGAAAAAAAAAGAAAAATATTAGCGCACACTTGAAATATAATCTTTTAGTCTAAGCCAGCATTTATTTCATGTGTGGTTTCTTTTCTCAGTGACTTTAGGGACATCTGGGATGTTAAAGAGGGAAGATGAATCATGTTGTAATGCCAAGGCATACACTAAAAACAAGAAGTCCAGAGAGCATTTTTCCTTAAGGCATTGAAATACACAGAAATGAACAGCTGCCATCCTTTACCACTTTAAATATTAGTAACATAATAAAACACTTATTTTCATTGTTTCATATGGTTTTCAGTTTGCACACTTAGCCACAGCCAGAATTTCCTGACTAAGTGTGGAACTGGCCAACAGATTCAGCCAAACAGTCTCAGATGTTAGAGTCCTTATTACAATGTTCCCAGCACCAACTGCCTGGAACCATTTAATAAGATGGAGTTGCAGTTTGAATGACACGTATAATCAAAATTTTCATTTGTTTTCAGAAAGAAAATCCATCTAATCTCCAGCAGAAGTGAATGGAACTGGTTTTGAGGCAGGCGGTCCATGTTTCAGTACCAATTTAGGGGCAATTTGAAATATAGGATTTGCCTTAATGGATCATCAGGTCTTAATATAGAGGGAAAATTAAGGTATAAGAAGGGTTATTGAATGAGAAGGAAAGGCTATATTAAAAGACAACAAAAAATAAGAGAGGGAAAATAAAAGATACATTACTGTGACTGTAACTAGAAAAAATTACTACATACGGTGGGATTTTTCAAAACCCTTTGGTCACTTGCTATAGCCAGACCATTTTCCTGCTGTGGCAGGAATGTTCCCTATAGACCATGATCCAATTTGCCAGGCAGTTTTTCAATGACCCATGCAAGGCATCAAAATACTCCCTGCATGGTTATTACATCATTCCAATCTCCAAGATGAGATCATATAATTTTCATTACAGGGAAAAGCCTCCATCCAAAGTGGCTTGCCTGAAGAAACAGCCAAAAGGAATAGTTTATTGCTTTTGCTGCTATTTTAAAACATATAACATTGATTGTTTCCAGCTCAGTACTTTCTCTTTTCCTCCTCAGTGTCATTCTCCAAGGAAAGCTGGTTTCTTCTTCCAGTGCTCACATCCCAATGTTTTTTGTTGTTTGCTGTCTGCTCACTCTCTCATGTCATCTCAACTTTTAATCAAATATATTCTTTAGAAAAAACATACCAACAAAGTATATGCCTCTCCCTCCCCACATGTTTATCTAGTTCACATGCCTCCTAAATTGGTGGGTTGTCTATGACAAACATGGATTTTTCCCCCAAAACCTACTGAAGTCATCAGGACAGCGCAGGATGGCACTTCAAACCCCTGGTTCCCCACTGCAAAGCCTCAAGTCTTGGTCCATCAGCCTTGATCACCCAACAGCTGATGTTGTGAGACATCAGCAGCTCTGCTGGCACAGGCACACTAGCTGAGCTCATGCCCCAGCTGAGGGAGCAGCAAGCTTGCAGGGTCTGAAGCAGTTCATAACAGGTCAGTCTGTAAAGCAGCAGCAACACTCCTGGGACGAATCTCTCCCAAAAGCCATTCCTAAAGCTCTCCAGCCCCTCAGCTCTTCCAGGTATGTGGCACGTGGTGCAATAAATTTTAGGATACAGTTTACAGGGCTACCTGTTTGCTCTTGTGCTCACTGGTGTTGCTGCTCCCACCTCCCTTTCTTGTATTGGCATCCAGCCCCCGGCCAGACTCCCCTTGCCAGATGCTCTACTGTTCCTTGTTGGAAAGGTGCCCAGCATCCCCAAATTCTTCCTGATGATCTTCCTCCCTGCGGGGCATTTTCCTGATTTGGTACAGATTAAGAAGAAGACATGTCTCCATAGCTCGCACTTCTTAACTCTTCCCCAGCCTGTATGTTCCACAGTCCATAAGCTTGCATAGCCATCAGGCCCTATTATGTCCGTTGTGGGAATTGCATTGTTGAAGTTGGCAATAACAGAGCAGAAGCTGCATCTTTACCCTGAAAATTATGTGCGCAGCAAATAAAAGCACCACCTGGGCCAGGACCAGACCCCACATCCCTCAGTCTGAGTCCCAGCACAGGCTGTGTCAGCCCAGCAGTTACTGACAAGGACAGTAAAGTTTTTGCTGAGAGCCTCCAGGAAAAGCATCTGGCCAGCGGGAAGCAGCTCTGCGTGCAATGAGTTGTACTTACACTCTGTCTTGGTAAGTCAAAGGTGGAAATGACTGATTTGATCCTGCTCACAGCATTCCCTCTGGGTCAATGGGTATCCAGATTTGCTTTGTTGAGCATCAGGGAAGAACGCCTGGACCTTGAAAGTTACCTTTATATAGATGTATAAAACCAGAAATACACAGATGTAGATACATGCACATTCAGTTGATTTCCTTGCAAACTTAAAAGTCATCACAACACTTTTTATATGTCAAAATCAAAGAGTGAAAGTTTGCTGTTGTTTTATTTTTATTCCCTCTTATTTGATTTTGTATTTCCAGCATGTTACAAATCACAGGCTTACACCAGGATGTAAGCCATAAAAGCATTGCCTCATTACATACACAAATGTTTGGGATTAAAATTATAGGCTAGTGGCATATATAAAAGGCAGATTATAATTAGTATCTAGACTCTGGGGTGATGAATCACAACAGAGTATTATATACCATCAGCCTTGCACTATGTTGCAGGTCAGAAGTTAATGATCCAAGTAATGCCGTTCAGCACAAGCGCTACAGGACCGTATGCCTGTGCTTACATCTCAGAGCTAGCGTGTGACATTGCTTCTTGTGCTTTCCCCAAAACTGAAGGTGGGACTTGTGACAGGTGCTAGACAGACTGCTCCAGAGCATGGAGACTAAGAAGGTTTATCTCTGGCTGCTGCATGTCAGGAGGGATGAAGTAGAGAAAGCTGGGTGGAAAGCTGGAAAAGAATGAGTGGATAGCTATTAGAGTTGGAAATTTTTCAGTTAAAGAGGTTTTTTTTTAGGAAGATATCCATTTCTTGAAATTGAAGGTTTCTACAGGGAAATACAAGCCTTCAGAGAACTTTTTTGCTGGGACAGAAGGGCAAGAGATGGGAGGGCGGGCAGGGAGACTTCGTGGGCTAGAATGGACTGTCCCATGACTGTCCATCACAAAGCTGAGCAGGTTCTCTGAGACTCCAGTCCATGCTGATTTAAAAAGACAAAAATGAGCAGCTTGCACAACTTGATGACAATGAGGAGATTTAGCAACAGGAAGACCTTCCAGCACAGGGACTATCATGGACTCATCCCCATGTGAGCCCTCTCCACTCAGTGCATTTAAATACTGACCAGTGTCACTGTAAGCCTTGCAACATTACTGTTGTCTTTAAGCATATTTCTCAGCTGACCAAACATTTAAGAAGCTGCAAATTCTGTTTAAATACATAGTTCCCTGTTTGCATGCAAGCTGCTCCCAACACTTAATCTACATTTAAAAGCATAGCGTACATACTCATGTATATATATATAGTCATATGTGTGCTTACGAGACACACACACATACGAGTGAACATTTCAATTGCAAAACCACCCTGCATCTCATCTGTCAGTAATTCTGCCCTCCAGGGAGACATATGTGCTGACAGTGAGATGATTATGAAGGTGATTGAGCTTTGAAACGTATTGTTGCTCTCTTCAATAGTGCTGATTGGCAGTGGTGATTAAATGACTCAAGCAAGGCGAAGTGGTATTCAGAGGCTGACCAGGCAGATCATGGATGCAATCAGCTTAAGCATCTGAGAATACGTGATGGTTTTCTTTTTGAACAGCGCTGCAGTACGGAGGGAGGATGGCCGGCAGTCACCCACTGCTATGGAGCCAGGCAAGGGTAAGCATCCTGTGTTGTTAGGATGGGAGCAGGAGTTCGGCTATTCCTCCTTTTTTAGTTACCCCCTCTGGTGGTTTCAGGAGAAAATCCAGGTGCTAAGTCTCTACCTCCTGAACATCAAACTTTAGAAGGCCACTGTCCAAACAGCACTTTATGGTAATTCCCTCTCCTGAAGGAGCTGGGCCTTAGGGCTCCTCCTTCTTTTTTCCAGCTCAGTCACTGATTCACCTTGGATTTTCTTCCTAGTCCCTCTCTGCTTCTTAACAGTGCTGGAAGTGCCCAACTGCTAGGGAGAAAAGAGGGGTGTTGACAAAAAATTAAAAGATGCCTACCTAAGCACTATACGATCCATGGGATAATACACTCATATTGCAAATACACTTAATTTAAAATGCTTCTCTGGGTTATACCTGGTGGCATCTGAAACCTCTCTACTGACCTGGAAAAAGTCCTGACCTAAGGAAACCATTTTTCTGATCCTGCATGTCAACTCCTATCTCCAGTGGCAAGTGTTTTCTGAGCTACAGAAAATATCAAAACTATAAGGGTGAAAACAGAGTACTTATGCATAATATGATACTCCAAGGAACAGCCATCAAAACAGACTTTTAATTTAGAGAAGACTGTCAAATGCCCAGTAGGTTTACTGTATCATGCATCAAATTTCCCTTTTGCAGGTTTTAATTCTTGAATTCCCTCATAAAGCAGAAAATAGATGAATTATTTTAACAATTGCTGACTGTAATTATATCGTCACAGCCTCAGCTCTTCCTTCAGACATTACACAGCCGCCAGAGCAAACTACCCAGTGCAAAGTCCTGGTCCCCAGAGGAGGGTGCTGCTTGTATCATCTTGCAGCACAGCCGTGTATTAACCCTCCTCATCCCATTGTATGGTGACGTACCGTCATTTGGAATGTTGGGAGAGGAATATCTTTCTCTCCTGAGCCATAGGTCCAGATTTCTTCTGTGGCAGAGGTCTTCCTCAGGAACCTGTGGACTAAAACCTTACTCTGCATTTTCTTATTGCTTCAAGAAAATTTCACTGCAACAGGGAAGGGAGGACAGCAAACCTGAGCGAGGTTAAGGAAGGATTTGGAATTGCTGGTGTGCAACTAGCACTGATTTAGGGCTGAGAGTACATCCTACACAGGGCAGCACAAGCACGGTGCTGCTCACATGCCTGCCTCACTTGGCACCCTCTTCCTACGCACTTGCCAGCACAAGTCCTGGGAGGAGGCAGTGGAGAAAGGACAGGCTGAGGAGTAGGAGCCTCACAGAGGACCGCAACCTCTCTAGCTCCTGCTGCTCACTCACACAACACCCAGGACATATTACCCATCAGTTCCTCTTTATTTCTTTTCCTAAGGTTCATTTCATGAACTGCAGAAGTAACATCTTTCAGTATTAAAATATAATTAATGATTTCACCGCAATGAAATTAATAATTAACTGGAAATACATTTGAACCCTTTGTTGAACAAAACTCGCTAATTTTATGATGCATTAGGACTGTCTGGTCTGGTCTGTCTCTCAAGCAGCTATCCCACAGCTGGCAGCATCCAGGGGCTGCAGAAAACATGTCTTCTTTCCTGTCAGAGCATTTCTGACGGGCCTTTACAGCGCAGTAGCAGCTCTGCTCGCAGGCACCATTAGCTGCTGGTGTCTGGATCCTATCAAAGACAGGAGAATGAAAGAAAAAGGTAAACATGGATTGGGAGGAGACAATGGCCTCAGCTGACCAGCTCCCCACCATCTATGTGACATTTGTGAGATTCCCACACAAAAGGGTTTTAAAAAGAATTTAGAGGGCACCAGTGGTTTGACGTCTACTTCAGAGGAGGACATCTCTACAGTAGACCAACACAATGGAAGCCACCAGCTGCAGGGCAGGAATGAGGTGTAAGGGAATGAGCACCTCACATAGCAGTGCCCTGTGCCCACAACTTTGGTCCCCATAGCCCCAAACCAGTTCTCCTCCTCCTTTGGACCAAGCTCATGTCATTGCCACGGGGACAGCAAATAATGGCAGTACAATGGACTCCTTGAACTGACCCACCAGCACTGCACGCAGGACTAGCAGATTCTTTTGACTTTGGATGTTTTGCGGGCTGCACGCACACAAGTTACAGAGGCTTGAACTTGGAAACCTTTCATGGAAACGCACAAAGTCTTTAAGACCTTAGACTCAAACCAACCGATGAGTGGAATATTTTGGCAACCCCCACCACAACTTGAGGCACAAGTCCTCTGTCACCACATTGTAGTCAGCCTGCAGCTGAGCCAGCCCTGTTCTTTGGTATTGAAGCATCTTAAACTAAGGCTTTAGGTTTCCCTTGAAGCCAAGTGAATTAATCAGTTCCTCCTTGGCACTGAAATAAAGCTCGCTTTCTGCTAGGTGGGTCAAAAATGCACAATCTATTTCAGCTGCTCTGTTCCCATGAATTCTATTACAATACGTTGCAAAGGGGAAGATTACAGGGAAGGCAGAGCCAGCAGCATGCCTTGCTTTATGAGGGGGAAAAAAACACACACACAATTTATTTTTCATTGCTTTATGATGAATATGAATTCAATTACATGCAGAGGAGAACTGCAGTAGTCAGTCAGAATTATACTCAGCTAGTAGCAAATATAATGGCTTTTAACAAGGAGAGCTTATCATCAAGGTTCAGACAAGCTTGAGTCCGTGTTGCACCCGATGAACCTGCACAAGGAGACAATGACTCTCACAGCTGAGAATTAATCTCTCATCTCCATGGCTGGAGGAGGGAGGGGGAAGCAAGGTGTTAGTAGAGCCCTCTGGTCATTGCCAGTCCTCCAGCCACACATGTCAGGACAGCAGCCATGGGCACCAGGGAGCAGAAGGACCATCCATCAAAACATGAGCGCATGCAACGAAAGTAACACAGAAACACACTTGTCTCCCTTCTTTCATCTGTCATTTTTCCCACCAGACAAAATGCATCTCTCCTTGTCCCTAGGTAACGTTTCCAACAGCCTGGTTAAGCTTTGCCCACAAAGCTCACAAGCTTAGTGGCCATGTATGCAGAAAACAGCTCACCTTCTGCCTTGATTCAGCCAGACATCTGGGAAGTGCCCATACAAATGGTGTCACAGCATCCAAGCACCCCAGTGCACAAGTGCATATATACATATATATATGTGCCTTTTCGCTTATAAGACTCTAGTCACTCCGAAACAATAACCACCTGTGCAGAAGCTATGCATTCTTTGAGGCGGCCTTTTAAGTCCTTTTCAGTCCTTCTAACTGAGCAGAAAGCCATCGTCATTAGCACATCTGCACTTGGCACAAAGGGCCTCAGCACAACTCCACTGGAGAAATGAGCAGCCTGCCTCAGGGAGGGTAGTGAGACTCACCACACCTCTGGGAGTCCCCTCACAAACCCTGCTGCCCCCAGGACAGCCCTGCGATGCTCAGCAGCCTCTAACCCCTGGCCCCTCTGTCCTGCTCCCCAGAAGCACCAGTGCTCTGGCAGTGGCGGTGTTTCCCCAGCAGCCACAGCATCAACAAGAGAAATCCTCAAGAAAATGGGAGGAGGGACAGACACTTGCCACATACAGTGCATTAATCTCATGCACGGTGCAACTCTCCTGGGATGTCACTGATGTTTGTGCAACATCAATATGTCTAGGTTTTTTCTTCAAGGTAGCTCTCAGGTTGTTTCTTGGGGTGCTTAGCAACTCAGAATCAGAAAAGTAATGTTAATGATACATGCCAAGCAACCACCTCCAGCCCTCCTCTGGGAGCAGGCATGAAAAGATTATACTTTAGTTATTGCTTAATAAAGCAGTCCTAAGCAGCAAGTCCAGCTAACTTGACATTGCTTGAAGTGCTGAAACCTCCAGCAGTGTGTGCAAACACACATACAAGTGTGCTGCCACTGTGAAAACACACACATAAGTGTGCTGCTGCCTGTCAAAGCTGCCTTTGAGCCAGACACACCAGTAAGGCAAAGGGGAGAAGCTGGGGGGGCAAACGGGAGGGCTCAGGCAGGAGTAAGCCAGGCAAGATGGGAAGGAGATGTCGTGTGTTTTGAGATCTAGCTATTAAAGCCCAGTCCTGGAGCTGCAGACATGCCAGACTGTGCTTCCCAAAGGAGACTGGTGGAGACAAACTTCCCAGGAGAAGCTGGTCTGCCTTCCTTTCTGCACACAGGCAGTGCACACAAGGCTTTCCCTGTTTCAAAAGCAAAATGTTATTTTGGAGCAGCTGTCTGGAAAGGAATGCTCAAATCTTGCCCAAAACCAAACATTTCAGATTTCCTTGTTATTTTTCATCAAAGCGTTTCATGGCCATTTGTGGGTAAAGCTTTACATCTTCTTCAGCATGGAAGGTGAGGGTTGCTGCTCTTTAGAGACAGGAGAAATAAGACATGCGGTATCACATTTCTTAGCCAAACTTACGAACCAAGACAGAGCAGGCCTCATACAAACCCCTGACATCTGTGCTCCTTTATTCCCATGTATTTTCTCCTTCTCATCAGCTGAGATGTTGATGGCAGCATCATGGCTCTGAAACACGCAACTGTTCTCTTCCCTGCTGCCTGGAAAGTATTTACTCAGTGTTGGAGACACCATCAAGGTTTTGTCCAAACTACTGTCATTAATTGACTTCTGCTGGCAAGCAGACAGGACCTGTGTTTAATGCCCCACTCAAAGCATGGTGCTGACACCCCGATGGAGCTGCCCCTCCATTCGGGCACGGGACGGTGCAGTGGCAGTGTAGCACCAGCCGAGTCCCACTGCCCTGCGAAACCCTGTGCTGCCTCATCTCAGCACACCCATCACCTTCTCTCTGTGGTCATACAGCAAGAGATGGTTCCAGCCACTTAACAGAAGAGAAGGTGTTTAATCTCATTTCCATCCAGATGAAGTTGCCTGGCTGATGACCCCACCCCAGCCCTGAGCCTTCCCTTTCCCCAGCCCACGCCGCAGCAGCATAAGTGGAGCTGAGCTCTGCCATGAACGCAGAGACAGCACTGGCAGCCGGCTTCAGGTCTGGAATCAGAATGCATCATTAGACAAAATCTACAGGCTTGAATTCTGCCATCTGCTCACCAGCCTTGATTGAAAGTGTAGGAATTACATTAAATTACCTGATTATGTGAAGGCTGACAAATGATAGCAGATATTACCGCCAAGGCTGAACAAGGGCTTGGCCATTCCTGTTTCTACTGAAGGAGTGGGAGTTTTGCCATGGTAATAACAACTATTGCAAGTTTCTTCTCTTTAGAGCTGTTGCTTTTTTTTATCTGAGGATGGAGAAGAAAACATACAAATTGCACATAATAAGTGGAACACAGAGAAAAAGAGCCAGCTGTACTCACAGATGTTACAATACAACCAAAGGTGCTTCTCTATTTTCTCTCCTCCTAGAATAAGCCGTATACATCTAATGAATAATGCAAGAGATTTCCTCTATAGAATTAATAGCACACAGTCCTTCTTGACTTGCCTTTAATCACACTCAGCACCCAGTGGGCCTGGGAGGGAAAGTCAGCATTACTCATTTACTCAGGCAAACTCAGTGGTTGTCAGCCATCCCAATCCTTCATGGCTTTAACACTGCAGTTTGGGGAACAAACTGAGAATTTGTGGGCAGCCCTATGAGCTTTGGTCCTCACCAGGGACAAAGTCTGGATTAATGTCAATTGACATTTCACATTTCACTTGAACACAACCAGTGTTTACAAATGATGTGTGTAGGAAAAGCCTGTGCCTAATTAGATGGACTCATTCAACTTAATTCATGCACCGTGATGCTTCAGATTTATATTTATGCAAATTTATGGAGATCCAGAGGATTTCACTCACTTAAAGAAAGTAGCTTAGAGGTAGATCTGACTCTATCAGTCTCTAAGATGCACACAGACTATTTTTTCTGGGTCTGTTAGACACCTATTATTAGTGGTGCAAGTGGCATGGTTTCAAGTATCTGTGCAAGCCTACAGCTACAAAGGTATCTGTGAAGCTTTACAAATTAGGAGACAGAGAGAAAAGGAGTTCAGATATGGCTGAATCCGAAAATTATTCCTGATTTGCAAAAAAGGGTTTCTGAGTAGTCTCTCCTGATCTGGCCGGTGCTGGTTCAGGCCAGAAGACAGCAAGGTGTCGCGCAGTGGGAATTTTGCCTGAAGAAAAAGTAAATCAAGTATGAGTCACAGGCAAGTGTTGTTAGAGAATATAGCAAACTGGAGTTCCTATCCATCAGAAAATCTGATTACCTTAATGTGTTTTGTTTAGAAACACTTCCACATTCATAAATCAAAAAGTTTTGTTTTGCCTTTTTGAACTGTTACAGCAGCCAAGCAGCTTACCTCCACCGCCTGGCCTTTCAACCCAAATGCCATCTCCCAGCTCTCATGCAGGGCAGAGCCTCAGAGGGTCCCTCTGTCCTGCCTGGCCAGGCCAAGCCCGGGGAGGCAGATGAGCCACGACACTCTCCAGGCAGTAGGAGGACAGCACACATCTGAACGACAGCTCCTGCAGGGCGCTGAACCGGCTCTGGCAAACACAAAGGAATGTTGAATTAACTGAAAATGACATGTTTTGATTTGGCTTAATATGCCAAAATAGTTCGATCTGGATCCACTAGACTGGAATGATATGTTTCATTTAAATCTTCTTGACGAAAGAGAAAAGTCTATGCATTGATTTGATTTAAAATCAAATTTTTCCATGGAAATATTGATCTTTTCACAGAAACTGCATTATCCATATACACAAACACTTAAGCACCTCTAATTACCATGTCAGTGAGTTTGCTAACAGACTTCTTGTGATCTATAGCACCTGATTCTCAATTGCAGTAAAGTCATTTTACATGCTCTTACTCCCCGCTACCTAGCGTCATAAAATGGGTGTAAAAATAGTTGTGGAGAAACATTAAGAGCCCCGAGCCAGAATATATCTCTGCCTGCAAACTGTGACAGGTAGACACAATAGCAGCCTTAGGCAGAGGATAGTGCATAACCTGACCCCAGTCCCCCAAACCACCTTTGCATGAGGCTCTGCTGCTGGGTTGATGGCACTGCAAGGTGATGAGAGAGGCCAGGCTGGAGATGTGAGCAGGATCAAGCCCACAAGCGGTAACATGAACTGCGAACAAGCTACAGCTACATCTGATTAACCTGCAATGGTTGCTTGGGCCGTATGGATCCCTCCCTTTTTCATATTTCCCTTTCAGGTGTCAACAAGAAGTTCAGAAAAAAGTGCCAAAGTTGGAGGAAGGGGGAAAGGACACCTTAAGTATGTTTTGAAAAATTACAAATGAACTTTCCCCCTCCCATGATGACTCGTATATTTGTCAACTGGTCTTTATGGGGAAGCGGTAAAGAAAAATTCCAATGCCTCGTGGCAACACTAAGAAAGTAAGTTTGAACAAATTTCTGAATTTTAAAATTATGGAGAGGAGGGATTATCACAACCAAGAATAACTGTGTGTGAAAAGAAATTGTTTTCTAGTCTGCTAATAATTTATTTTACATTCTTCATAAGCACATTCCAAAAAGCACATCTTCTAGAGCACCAGTTCCAAGGACTGTCCTCATTTACTCTCCCCACAACATTCTTTGGACTTGCTTAATTTCACAGCCCAAGGCTGCTCTGGAGTTTAGGTGAATTTTATATTGTGCCTGTTTAAGATGACAAGCCATCAAAAAGCTGCTGTTACCTCCCTGCCAGTGCAGGGTATCCTACCAGCAATGGCTCCCAGCGCTCTCCCTATTGAAAGCTCTCCCCCGCTTTTTAATAAGCATTTTAATTTGATCTGCATCTGTAGCATTCAGGTGTTTTCATATCCATCCTGTGTTTTCCTTCTGAGCGGCTGCTGCTTTCTCTTCTGGCTTAGGGATGCTTCAGAACGTTTCCCCAGTGCTCCTCATTCTAAATTAGTGGGGACAAGAGCTGAATTTTTGAAACAGGCAAGCGGAAAAATGATCAAATGAACAAAATGAGCCAGAATGAGTGGATATTCATAGGATGTTGAAAGGCAGCAACAGTGACCGTAAAATTGGTCAAGCTGGTTGAAGTGGGCTGCCTCATCTGCTTTCCTTCCCACAAGGTCTCTGGACGTCCCCTGAGAGGGGCAGAGGGCCTACATGTTTGGATTGCTCAAAGTTAGCCACAACTGTGATTTCCAGGCACCACAATAACAAAAATAATTTAAAAAAAAAAAAAAAACAAACCAAAAACCAACAGGATGAGTCATCCTTAACATTGCTATTTTAGCTGGTAAGTTTTGTCTATATGAATCAGTGAACTACCCAAAGGTGTGTGGACACTTATTTCCTCCATACAGAAGGGGAAACTGAGGCACAGGCTGATTAAATAACATGTTTAAAGTCATAGTGACAGCAAGTAAGTTTCATGCTCAAACACATGTGAAGGCAGATGCTGAGCTTAACTGCTTCTGGAAGGAAGCCTTTGTCTAAAGTCACTGGTTCACATTAAAACAATTTCTTGCTCACTGAACAAACCTTCTTATCCTTAACACCCCAGGCAGAAAATCTCAGGACCAAAATTCCTGATGGAAGTTGAGAACTGAAAATTCATGTTCAATTTCTTGTTAAATATATTCCAGCTATGGAAAGTGGTGAACACAGGAAGATGATCTTTAACTCCTGGCTTTTAAAGCAGTCCAGGGAAGCATTGTGGGATAAATAGGAAACTTCCTGACTTCCATATGAATGCACCAACATTTTTATGTATTACTATTCCATCTTTGCCTTGTTGTTTTGGGACTTTCTTCAAAACCATCTAACATTTCACCTAACAGAGATGAAAAAAAGCATTATGTTTAGATATCTTATTTACCAAGCACTTTTGAGCAACAACTTTGAAATGTCTTTGTCTGTCAGTACTTGAAAAGCCAAAGCACGCAGCTAATTAGGACTTCTTTTTCCTCCACATTGATTTGTCTGCAAATCATTCAGCCACCTGCATTACTGGAAGCAAGAGGGCATTCACAAACAGGATGGAAATCATCCCCAATTCAGCATTGATCTCAGATTTTTCTCAAAAGAGATAGATGGCTATAGGAATTTCGGGTTGAAAAAGGCCCTCCTGGGTGATTGGAAGAACCACAGTGTGCCATCCTCCTCCTGATGTTACCAAAGGCCACTTCAGGTCTGAGGTGAGGTTTCAACTTCACTTTGGGAAATCCGCTCCCTTTTCCAGTGGTCTGTGCCCTGAATGTTGTCTCTTTGAGCTGTGTTCCACCCACACCATGGTCCAAGGCAGAGAGACTTTTGCAAGGTATGAAGAGCCATTCATTTGGCAGAAAACTCAAGGACCTCAGCCATAGCCGCTTCCCCAGGCTTTCAAGGACTTGAAGCCAGATTTGCCCAGACCTTCTTCCTAACCTTGAACAAACTGCACTTAAAGTCTGCATCTGCTCTGAAGTGAAAGATCACCCCGAGGTTTGGCCAGAGGCCAAACTTACAGATGGCCCATGCTCTTCACTTGGTGGAGGATTTGGATGCTCACCCTGGTGACAGTTCAGCTCCAGGATCTGCAGGGCAGGCTATCAGTACAAGGTAGATGGGCCATGGTGGCTGTGCCTGTCCCCCACATATTTGTTTTGTAAGAGTCACCTGATAACTGAGGCTGGGGAAATAAAATGGCCCAAGGATCTTAAAAGGATCTTGTTACCTTCCACTGCAGCAGATGGGATTTGCAGTGCAGCCTGCCCATAAGGGTAACACGGATGTGCAGATTTGAGTTTTGGGATGGTGCAGGCTGCTGTTCCCAGGACAGCGGAGCCAAGGTAAGTATTAACATAGCTCCTGTACCTCAATTTATGCCTGCAAAATGAATGCTATTCTCATGGGCTGCAATAAGGTTGTAACACGCTTAAATACTTCATTAATGAGGGCTCTGTAAGTACCACAGAGACAAACAAGATTTTAGAGAGGCAGAAGCCTTTGTGCTTTCCCCTTCTGCACAGGGGAGAATTTCAACTCACTGTCCAATTTGCAATTGCTAACAGAAAATTTTGCACATGGAGATGGATTTGCCAGCACAGTTTGTGCCTCTGTCTAATTGTTTTTAAACTTTGCATCTTGGGAAGAATTAGCAATCATGCTGTTCTTATAGCCTTCAGATTTTTTTTTAAAATTTCTTCCCATCATATCCCATATGTTTCCATTGCTTTCAGGGGAGCAGAGCCAAGTCATCCTCTGAGTAAGACCTGTTAATTCAAACAGCACATCTATCTACTGGACAAAGCATTTGCAGTCTGTTGTAGAGGTTAAGACAAACTTCCCTAATGGGAAAAATTATGTCAGGAATAAATGTAAATCTTGTTAACGTGATTATTTGTATTCTTTTTAACTATACACGCAAAGACAGATTAATTTTCTTAGGGCTTTTTTGACGAGAGGAGGAATGAGAAGGTGAGGAGAGGAGGATGTCTGATTAAGACTACTGAGGCCAGGTATTTACATGGAGCCATTCCTTCGAGCCTTGCCAGAACTGGTTCAGGAACACCAGGGAAGTTGAGATGTAATAGTAGCTTTTACCACCCTCCCTCATATGGCTTCTGCTATAACTTAAAAACACTTCAAGGCTTCTTTAACTAATAGTGATAGATAACCACTGCCAAACGCCACACTGCCATCCAGGATATGCCTCCACCACCCACTTTGACCTGCATACACCCTTTGCTTCTGCTTTAAAGTCCCCTGTGTGGCGTTAAATGTGACACTAAGGGGGTGAACCTTACAAAGATCTGGTCTAGATCCATCTGATGGCTGTAGAAAAATTCTGAGCTATTTAAATTTTTGTGCTTAAAACTAACATTGGCTTTGTTTTTAAAGTGTTCTTAAATCATCCTACTCATGGAAAGAGGATAAAAATATCCCACCACACCTGGTTAACTTAGCCACTTGTAACAGCCACCGCTTTTTTGAGGATAGATATTTCAAGGTGTTGTCCCCTAAACTTTTTCCAAGCGTTTGACAGGTGAGACATTTTAGGATTTAGGCAATGTGCACCAAAGCAGAGAGAAGGCCAAGAACTCAAGGCATCTGCATCCAGTGGAAGTGCAGCCTGTATCAGAGCCCCACTCACTGTGGCACTGTAACATCCATCCCTTTCCTTTTGCTTCCACAAAAGCCTCTGAACTCATTTCCTTCAAGGGAGACTGGTTCCCTTGCTCATTGCTCTATTGTAGGCTTGTAATCTTAAGCAGGCTCCTAAAAATAGAAACACTATCCTAACATCTGTGCCTTTCTAATGTCAGTAAAAGCAGGTCATGAAGCGCTTTAAATCAAATTCTCATTCTCTGGAATACAGAGGATCGCCCCTCTCTGGTCAAAAGTCACAGATGGCAGATGTTTGGTTTTATCCCCTTTGGCCGTTGACAGTGGCAGATTCAGAGCTGCTACAAAGTGCTAAGGCTCTGCACCAGCTCTTAGCTCTGGGAAATCCTGGCTGTCTACTCTCATTCATTCTCTTAAAGCAATCTTTAATCTTTCCAACATTTCCTTCAGGCCCTGTGTTCCAAGGCTGGAGCCAGAAGAATGTCTTCACACAGCCTTAAAGTCCAGAAATGCAATGCAACCTCAAGGCATAGAGTGAAAAAGCGAACATGAAAGTTTTGGTTTTTTAAAAAAAAAACTAACAAAACTAAACTACAAAAAACTCTACCGTTAAATTAAAGTGATTGCCAGCTTCCCCACCCACGAAGAAACTTGATCTGCTCGTTCCTTTGAACATCAAAGCCAAGAAGTCCTATGCTTCCTTCTCTCCTCATCCTTTTATTTTTTTCTCCTCAACAAACTTCCTTATTGCAACAGAAGCACCAACCGCGGACCCGTTGAACCTCTGGGTTTGCAATGGGTCATATAATCTGTATGGTAGCTGGCACTTCCCATCCACTTTTCCTACCTTGAGCCTGCTGATGGCATAACTCACTCACACAGTGGCTCATCCATGATGGAGTTTATAACCACAGTTTTTGAAGGAGCTCCAGGTGCCTTTGTCTGAAGCTTGGATGGCCGTCAGCAAAAGGGACCCAGAGCTCTGGCTGCTCCTGTGGTTCTCTGGCCCTTAGGATCAAACCTGCAATGAAAGGGAGAGGGCCCATGAGGTCCAAGAGCTTGAATATCAGAAAGCACTTAAGCACACCTTGCACACACTTCCCTGAATAAGATCCTGCCATGACTACTGCTACTTTCCTTAAATTTAAGAGTTAAATTACTTGTCTTCCTTTTCTGACAGACCTAGCCTTAGCACACCCAAGGCAGTCATGTGACATGGAAAAATGCATCTTGTTTTTTAAGTTGAGGGAAGGGAATGGAAACACAGTCAAGGGCTAAATGAAAGTAGAGGATAAGAACATGGAGAAATTTTCATGCTGGCTGATCTGCAGGTGAAGGACGAGCCTGAAACAGAACCAAAGCTGCTAACCAGACCTTTGGAGTCATCTGAGGTGAGACAGCATCAGCAGAGATTTCATTACTCACAAATCCCTCCAGATGCCTTAAATAATTCATAGCAAACACTGGGACATAAAGACCAGGAGTCCCATTAGGAGGCACATGGTATTGTTTTTGTTCATTAGGGTGAGTCACACAAAACACATTATTACATAAAGCAGGATGTCTCATTAATTACATCAGTCTGGGGGCTATAATGTACCAGTGCCTGGAAGAGTTCTGGGAGACTCAGTCCTTGTCCTCATTCCAGAAAGCCCCACAGTGTCTCTCTGCAGAGAGTCACCCATCACACCCACCCCAGCTGTTGCTCAGGGTCTGGCTCCCAGCACCCTTGCTATAACTCTGCCTGTAGGTGCCAGCATGCATTTCTCCAGCAATGTCACCTCTCCCATGAACTGTCCCCCGAGGACACAAGTCTCCTCATGCTCACCCTATGCAAGCAGGGCACAGCTCCAGCTGGGTGCCCAGCGCTGACACCAGCAAGGGAAAACCCAGCACTGAGCTTCCAACAATGTCATGAACTCTGAGAATATAATGGAGACTAAAGGAGGAGTGTTTATCACTATTGCGTTTAGAATAATAAGGCAGCACTGCACCGTGGCTTTCAGAGAGAGGGGAACTGAAGCATTTCAATGGCAGCTGCCAGTGTTTGCCCACACAGGCAGGTGGTAGCTGTGCCTGCCAGCTGGAGGGGAGACCCTGGGACCCTGCATTTTCTAATGCATGCTGTACGCCTGCAAACACCCACCAGGGCCAGCCCTGCTTGCATGGACGATGACACAAAGGGGTGCCACCCACTCCAGCTCTGCCACTTGCAGGTACTAAAATGAGGGGACCCTGAATTTCATGAAGAAAAATAGAGGGTTGGCTTTCCTTCACTACACAGATACCGCAGTGCATGAGGAGAGTGCCCAGGTTCCTAGGGCTTTAGTCATTTCTGTAGAGACAGGAGAGACCCCACCTGGGGATGTACCAGCAGTAGCTGAGGAGTTGTAGGCAGGCAACCCATCCCATCTGTGCAGCCTCTGCCCAGTTTTGGAGCTCAGCAGTGCATCTCCCTCCTACCACTTCAATAAAAAGAGTTGTTACGGGAGACATAGACCACTTCATTTCTCCACAAACTCAGTCTTCGAAAATCTGCGTCATACACTGGAAGCCCACTGCAACCTCAGAGTTGTGGGGCAGACTAAATAAACTCCCCAGGTCCCCTGCAGCCTCCTTTATACCGTCCTACAGCTTTCCAGGTAGGAATGTGTCCAGTGATGCAAAGATGTGAGACAGAGATCAGAGACATGAATAGGGATTAAATTTCACTGTTTGCCACAGAAGAGGATCATGTAAGTCAGGGGAGCTTCAAGGTCTGCATATGTTATGCAATAACATGCATGTGCATGTTAGCATAACCTTTCTGAATAGCATTCACTCCGTGCTTGGTTACACCTAGACTCCATGCTACAGACATTTCCAAAATATTGCTGCCAAGATACAGTGGTGTTTGCCTGTACAGAATCTATAGAATATGCTGGTAGGGAGAAGGGAAAGGGTCAGGGAACATCCTCACATACTTTGCTCTCTAACAGCAAGTCCTCGTGACTGTATCAGTATGCATTAGCAATGACAGGGACAGATGATATAGAACTTCCTGCATTATAAATATACAGTGAAAGATGAGGCAGCTATTGTGAAAAGTATCTGTTTTCATGTTTAATATACAATGCTCTAATGTCAATGTACTGCTACTGATGATACCATATTAAAACGCAGCTAACCTTTTAAGAAGTCCCACACTGAACAGAAAATATTTGCTGAGTTCCAACACTCCTAAATGTTCCAGGCTTAGAAATAGGACTGTTGAGATCGGGAGAACAAAACAAATCAAAAACAAAACAGGAAGGTGGGGAGACAAAATGCAGTGACAAAGGCCAATGGAAGTGAAGTAGAAGCAGGAACAAGAGAGGGGAAGTGGAGATGTGGAGACAGAGTTCAAGGTGTGTCCAGACTCCACCAACTCCCCTTCTGTCAGCCAAGTTAGGACTTCGGCTCCCATCATGGGACACCTAGACCGTGATATAGAGCGATGCACCACCACACCTCACAACCTGGGAAGGTGCTTTCTTACTCCCCTTTGAGCCTCCATCTCTGCAAGGCACCATCCACTCGTGCATGCTTTGTCCAAGACAAGCAGTTAACCCCGGCAATTCAAATATCAGATTTTTATCCTGTCATTGCACAAAACAAACTCCATTCATAGCTCTGTCTGGCTTCTGGAAGGAGCTTTCCTCCCTCATCTCGAGCTCAGTCTCATGACAACTAGAAAAATAAGCAGCCAGATTCCTCTCTACAGCATCGGGTGAGCAGGAGGGAAGAATAGGGTAGTGCAAGGACCAAGGGTATCATTCTCCTCTGTGATGAACACCTGAATGGTCACATTGTGCCTGATCATGATGTCGTCTAGAGAAAGTGTGAATATGGCAGAGCCAGGCCTTTAAGTTCTGTAGTAACCAAATCCCAGAAATACATTATCCTAAGTAATTTAACGTGGAGTGACTGAGCAACACATGTAGAAACTCACCTTAATGCTTGCAGACAGCAAGAAGTCCAGGAGACACGGGTTTCTTCCTGTTAAGCTTAAATAGAATTATATGGTCTTTAGTTTACCTTGCCATGCAGGCATATTAGGCATGGATTTCTCTAAAGCCAGAACATCACAAGCTACCCAAACAGCCCTGTCATTGCAATTTCACAATTTCCCTCTTCTGTGCCTCTTTGAGCTCTGACTGCAGTAAAATTTCATCTCCTCAGCCCACTGCCATCTGGAGCAAGGTTCAGACTCAGTCATAAGCATAATGGGAAAGGATATTTCTGGAGAATGGTGGGAAGGTTAACGATGAGTATGCTTAGAGCTGGTGATCTCTTTCTGTATCTCACTGTAACACTCTGGTCTCCACCGTATGAACTAAGTGGAAGTTACTGGGAAGATAACAAGAGCTCTGAGATCTGACAGAAACTGGGGGACTACAAAACCTCAGTGAGCAACGCAGGGAGAGTCTCCCCAAAGGATTTGCTATCTGAAATTATCCCGATTCATCCAGGAGACTGGAGCAGGCCCTAGACCATCTGCAGAGTATCAGAAGGAGATTCTCAGCAGCTGCAGGGACTTTGCAACTCCCAAGTCTAGGCCAGCTCAGCTCTCAAGGGGACAAAGATGGATGGTTTTCAAATGGGTTGATTCCAGGTTATGTTAAGCTTCACAGGGAACATCAAAACCTTAATTATCAGGGTTAAAAATGGACATCAGAGGATGCCTTGTAACCTCCTGCCATCAAGAAAACAGGTGGTACCCATTGGTTTGCACAGCTCAAGTAACACACCAGCTTTGCAGACTGCCCTCTGGCTATGGGCTGAATAGCTCTGTACTGGCTTCAGAAATGCATGGCATCTCCTTGAACAGCTTCAGCTCTCTGACACTCTAGCTATTTCAGTGCTCTTGCTCTTTCTGCTGTGGCCCTGCCTTACAAGGCTACGTTCCTCCAACGCTCCACAAGGCAGAGACCAGGAAGGAGAAAAGAAAGAGAGATGCTAATGCCTTCACTAGTAGGTGTTACAAGCCCTTATCAGACAGGCTGTTTATTTCTGCTGGGCTTAGCTGGAGGTGTTTGGATACTTTTATACAACTTGACATCCACCCCTCAAACAATCGACCCTGCATCCCCAAAAAGGCCAGAGACAGACATATTATTCTCTGATGCTATTTCTAGCTTTGTCCAGCAGACACCATAGGGAAGAACAACAGCTGCAGCTCAGGCAGTTTTACAAGCTGTTACTGGCCTGGCCGTTCCAGGCAATGCCTGTCAGGTCTGAGTGAGCTGGACTCCAGTAATCGGGCAAAGCTGTTGTTTGTTAGCCCCTTGCGGTCTCTTGACTTTTCATCTTGATTAAAGACTATGCTGAACGATAGAATTAGCAAGGCAGGAATCCTAATCCTTTTGCCGCTCCTGAAATCCAGTCGCCTGCACACGTGCTCATCCTCAGGGCTACCAATTAGTGGCACCAGCTGCTAGCCTGGATGCCAGGGCCAGGAGCTATTAGTGCACAGACCATTAGCTTTAAAAGGCATTTGGAACTTCTGAACCTATTAGGGTTTGTGTGACTGACGTACGCTACAGCCATATGTGGCTCGCTTTCCTTTCTGTCAACCGTTTTTTTCTCCAAAAATGTGTTGGTTTATCGGAGCTATCTAGGTGGAACATCTCATGAAAGCATCTTACCAAGAGGATTAAGTAACTGTATTAAGTTAAATAGTTGTTACCTGCTTTAACTAACTTCCCTAGCATCTTTCCTCTGAGTTAGGAGTGGCAATAGGTTGTATGAAAGGTTGAATATCTGGACTCTATTTTTAGCCCTGTCATTTGCCCAGTAAATGGTTCCAGGGAAGTCATTTCATTTCTCTATGCTTCAGCAACCCCATCTGTAAGATGGTAATGATGAGTCTGTACCATAGGGTTTTGAGATCTACGCTTGTAAAAAATACAATAAAACTTAGAATTACCATTACTGCCTAAAGCAAGGGTGGAGAGGAAGCCCCATGGGCCTTTGCATGTTTTGCAGCAGTACCTGCATGGATTTTTTTTGCAAATCCTGTCCTGCTGTGACATCAGAGCTGGATCCCCACTGCTGACCTTGGCAATCACTGTTCAATGCTTGGCACAGGTTAGACTTGTTGGGGGTTGCTGTTATCACTGGGTCCCCAGGAGTGGTAGTACCAGCAAGCTGTGCAGGTCATTTCCCAAGAAGATGACAGGAGGTGATGACAGGGGGTGCTTTTGTTATGCACTGCATGGGTGATCAATCCATCAACGCGGCAAGAGCGACCAAGCCATGGACTTCAGATTGTTTCCCTCACACTGCCTTCATTTCCCCAGTCACAATCACAGCTCAGTGCTGGATAAGTCATGAGCTACTCGCCCTTCTTTCCATCGTTACCTGGGTCAACTGGCACATCTCCACTCCCCCTCTGACTCCTACTTCTCAGCCTTGTCTCAGCCAGCATCTAGGAGAGGTTCTGCCACGCAGGACCTGCTCTTTGTGAAAATTAATAGACTTGGACTGGAGTTTACCTGAACATACTGCTAGCAGACTGGTTACGTGTTATTTGAAGCCAGTGCAAGTGCCAGGAGGGAGAGCCAGAACACCAGGCTGTTTGCTACACATCTTGGGGCAGTGGGTCCCAGGTAAACACAGACAAAGGACGTTCATCAGGAGACCACCTGGCTACCTAACCGTTAACCCTGACCTACAGGGATGAGCCAGGTGGCAAACCAGAGCCTTAACTCTCGCAAACAGGTTAAAAGCCAGGTTGTCTTACTAGTCTATCTGAGTGTACTGCAATCTGGCCACAGGGAGTTTCTCCGATTTCTTTCCCAGCTTTTTGTTTAAAGCAGAACTGTCATGGAATTTGGAGCTCAAATACAAGAGTTCTTTAAAAATCTCTAAAAGGGACTTTATAATGTGAAGTTCTGATGAAATTTCCAGGCCTTCCTCCTTCATATAGCTGGCAAATAGCAGCAAAAGTCTTTTATCACTTTTAAAAATATTTTAACATTATGCTTCTTAGCTGGATTCTTGACGTGCAAACATTAAATCAGTGTCATTCTAAGCTGGTCTTTTTATCTTGGGTCTGGGAGATTTTTCAGGCTCAGGACAGTTCTTTTGTCATTTGAAATGACTCTTCCCTCAGTAAGACACACATCCTTCTACTTACCCAGATGGTCTCCTCCTCCAAGCTAGAATAATGTATTTAAATTTACCCAATGGTTTTCATGACTCAGATTTCCCATAACTGGATGGTTTCTAACCGTCCTCTGCTCCACCTGTTCAGACATTACAGCAACCCTCTCACTGGCTCACAACCTGCAACTCTGCAGTTCATCAGTGGAGTGAGAGTGCTGTTGGGTCAGTGAGAGGTTTTTCAGCTGGTTTAGTCTATCATAGAGCAGTTCTAGAGAAGCTTCACATTCACATAACCCATGGTCTACAGCTTGGTCCATGGCAGTGCTGAAGAGGAACCATGGCTTTTAGAAACTGCTTCAAAGTTTTGTTTCTTCTGAGGAGGAAGGATATGTCCTGAAAGCAGTCTTTTCAATCTGCTGATCAGACAAATGGAAAAAACTCACTTTTTCTCCACCCTAAGTCTCCATCCCCTGAATATTTCTCATCAAACCACATATCTGATCCAACAGAAAATTCATTCAGCAACCATGAACACAGCAACTTCACTGTCTACAAGAAGAGATAACTTTCTGGTTTGGAATACAGGAGAGAAATGCAAATCCTTGCATAGCCACGTTTCATCATCTGCCTGGATGGCTTCAAGACAACAGGCAGTGATTTTACATAGCATGTAAGTGATCAAGGCACCCCTCATTACTGCTGTTCATTGAGATCCGAGCTCATACACTACATAGGTCCTTCTGAAAAGGCCACCGGTGCCTTCCAACTCACAGGAGTCCTTCTGGAACAAAGGTATTTTTGGAGAAAAGCATCCTAAATGATACTGACATTCAATAAATCCTTTGAAATTGCTGGCAGGCATGAGTGGTGGCTCATCATGGAGCAGCTGAAAGCCAGATGCAGGAAAAGCAGGTGAGGGAGGATGAAGCGAGATGAACAAGGGAAGGGGTGAAAGGAACAGGGACAAGAGGCTGGATATACTGGCATTGGATAGGTTTCAAAGCTGCTTAGGTAAGCTGTTAGATTGGCTTTAAAATGTAAGTTGGAGTTTGAGAAGGCAGAAGTGAACTGAACTACAGGATACTGCCTTGCCACCATCTTCCATAGGCTATTCCCAGCTACCATAGAAATTACACGCCACTTGAAACCCCTACTCTAGCCCAGCCCAGACCCACAGGGCACCAAATGTACAAAATTTAGGCAAGAACCTGTCTCCAGAGAAGAACAAATGATGACCTACAAAGTCTTGCTTCAGTTAGGCCAACAGCACTGATGATATGGCACAGTTTACTGGTGGGCTGTATCAGCTACCTGCCTAAATGTAGACAAGCCATGAAATGTCTAGAAACAGAAACCCAAATGAATGAGAGATGCTGCATGTTAGAAAACTAAGCCCCTTGCCATAAAAGACGAAACAAGAAGGGAAGATTAGCAAGGGCAAACAGGCAAGCAATTAATTACAGAGTAAATTAACTCTCCAACCATGTACATAATCAGACAAGAAACATTACAACCATAAGCCAGCAGTTTCAGTAGCAAAATTTTGGCAAATTCCCATATGTCATCCCCTGGCTCAAGCAAAAAAGTTGTGCTTCAATGTGTCAAAATGGAGCTGTCGGGGAGCACCATCATCTCCAAAGCCCCCACATCAGGGCTCTGATGGGAAGATAACCCCTGTCCATAGGACCCTGGTGCCATTTGCCACAAAAGCCATGAGACGAATGAGGCAGAAAAACATTCCAGACTTGAGTGCTCCCATGGTAAATTGTTCCCACTGTTTGAGACATCCAGGGACAGTTTTGTAGAATTGAATATTCAGAAAGCTGTGAATATCCACTAGAAAAAAAAAAATAGCGCTGTAAATAAATGAATAATCAACACCAGCGATTTTCAAGCTGGAAGAAGAAAAATCAGTGGATGCTGTTCACAGCTCTTCTGCGCCTCAGTTCCTCAGTTATAAAACAAAGCACTGTACAATGTGTCTGGGATATTGTTAAAAACAAATTTTTTAAAATCTAGTTATGACAAAGAAGCACAGGTACCACAGAGAAGTACAGTTAGGAAGAAGTGAACATGAATCCCACACAGGGTCTGTGAAGAAGGACCCAAGAAGGATAAGGAGAAACACTGCAGGGTTGCCCAAGCACTGGGCAAAGCAAAACTTCAACAGAAAAATCTGTGTTGCCACATCTACATGTAACTGCACAAGCTAATTTAAAGTTAGACACATAATACTAAGTGAGGCATTTCCAAATATCTAGAGACAGCTTTGATTCCCAGTATCACATGTTGTCACCACCCGGGCTGGAGAGACCGGGGAGGGGTCCTGGTGAGTTCGGGATTCCCTCGGGCTAAATTAAGGTGAAGCGACACCAAACGATCAGTTGAACGTTTTATTCGTGGCAGAAGCAGCCTGAACTTGGGAGGCGTTAACAGCAGGTGCCGGGGTCTCTCACGGCAGGAACCGGCATGGAACCCCCTCAGTAACCCGTGGCAACCATATACACATACACACCAGTTCAGGGGAGCAGGCGAGCCCTTCTCAGGCCAGGGTCAGGAGTTCCGAGCGGACTCCTTTGCTTTCTTGGCTCCTTCTCCCAAAGGAGCCCGAGGGCGGCTGGATCCGCTCCTGGCCCCACGCTTGGTCAGCGGTTTGTGCCTGAAGGGGTGAGCTGTGGGGGTTACGGAAGAGGGGAGCGCAGGAGGAAAAGGGAAGAGGACGATGCCACCGGCCCCGGCTCCAGCGTCGCTCCCCTCAGCCCGAGGGCGCCGGTCCCGAGGACGCGCACGAGCGCGCGCGGGGCTTCACTTCCCGCCCTTTTGTCGCCTGCCTGCCCCGCCCTCGGGCGGGCACTCGCGCTCATTAGGCTAATGAGGTGTCACGCGCGGTTGGTGCTTGCGGACCCTTCGGGAAAGGGGCCGGCGGGCCTGGGGGCCCTTCGGGGCGGGGGGGTCCCTTCTTCCCCCCCGCGGACGTGCCCGTTCTCTGATCTCCGGCCGTCGCCGGGGAGCGGCCCCGCTCAGCGCGTCCGAACCCGGAGCTGCGCGTCCTCCGGCCCGGCCTCCGCGTCCTCCTCCTCCTCCTCCTCCTCCTCCTTCTCCTTCTCCTCCTGGTGCTGCTGCTGCTGGTGCTGCTGCTGGCCGCGGCGGAGCGGGGCCGAGCGGCTGCTTTTCACCGGCCGTGCAGGGTCCCTTGCTGTGCGCACCTGGCCCCGCCGCCACAGTGTTGGAGACATTAACTCCTTCAGGCTCTCACACTTGTATAGGGTCCCTTGAAGTTATGTATGTGTTACGTTAGGCTGTTACTGCTTTTGAGGATTGAAATGGGAAGACAAGGCCACTTTTTTCCCCTGAAGTTATGTGCTGAGATTCTGCAGAGAGCTCTGGTGTCTGCCTTTTACGTCTGAATAATGAAAACTGGCTGGTTCCTGTAGTGTCCTGCTGTGGTTTCACCTGAACTGGCAGATAAACATGGAATTAAGCGGTGGAAATGAAAGAAGCTGGTCAGGAGGTTGTCTGAGAGTGCCTGAGCCTTGCTGGGTGCGAGGAGCTGATGCTGACTTTGGGTCACTGTCATTCCTGGCTGGAGTTTCCATCTTCACCTGAAGCAGGTCAGGTGCCAGGTGACAACAACCTACCTAACAGATAAAGAACAATAAGCATGTGACACCAGCGTCAAAATGATAGCAAGGGTGAAGTGAGGTGGGATGCATCCAGGAAAGCCCTGAGGATATCATGAGATGATGGGAAACGCGCCTGCAGCCTACTGATGCACTCCAGGAGGATGGGTTGTTTTTCCACAGCAGCAGCAGTGGCAAGAGAAAACAAAACAGAAACAACTAAAATTGGGGTTTATTAGCTGAAAGCAAATGTTTTCTTCCCTGTTGCTTCAGCAGCCTAAGGAGAAGCATGCAGTTTTTGTCAATATGCCCAAGGAACATTTAAGGCTTTCAACATCAATGTGTCATTTCCCATAACAGCCCATCACGGGGGCAAGTCCAACAAACAAGCCTTCATGGCCATAATACATGTTTCAGTGCATTTTGCTGTCTCCGACACAGCTCCCCAGGCTGCTTGCTCAGGCTCCAGGCTGCTGTCTGGAGACTGTGAATGAGCAGTGGCTGGGACCATCTCTGCAATGGCAATACCAAGGCTGCTACTAATAAGTCCATGCACATCATCTTCAGAGCTGCATTCCCCTCGCCAGAGCCAGGCTGCTATGCTTCCTTAAATCCTGCCTCCCACCCACCAAAGGTCAGTGGGTCAGGGTGAGCCCACACCATCATGGAGGCAACCTGGCCAGAGGCTGCTGCAAGCAGCTGGAGCTGCTGAGGGGACACGAGGGGACAAGGACCTGCACACTTGTGGGTAAGGAGTTAATGGGTAAATGCCAGTAGATGGCACTTGGGAATACGAAGCCATCCATGGTCCTGGGGCTTGGAAACTTACCGTTTGGCACTACCAACAGTTCCTTTATATTGCAGCTCTTTATGTCAGTTCTTACAAAGGGGTTTTTTACCTGCATTCTGCCTTAAGCCATGGCCCAGCACCTCCCTGAAAAATTGTAACTGGGCTTTGACCAACATGCCAAGGCCAAAATAGTATCTGCTCTCTGAAATACAGGCATTTCCCCAAGTAATCCGAATACCGCTGCATTTCTATGTTGAGACAAAAGGGTTTTTTTCATGCTATGGCTTTTGCTGGTTTTCAGCTAACATTGTAAGATCAGATTTGGCTCAGGCTCCCATACTTGTACATTGTGTTTTTTGAGGATCAGCAATGTTCAAACTACAAGGCATGTACACTGGGGTGACGATGCTACTCCAGTATGTTGCTCTAAGAAGCTTTGGAGCAGCACAGCAAGGGTCAACGTGCTCATGTGTAACTCTGTTCCTGAGGCCACCCTGAGTGATCCTGGGGATGGAGCCACCATGTGAGGGACCAGACCCTGGTCTCAGCTGAGGTAAGCAGACCAACTTCATCAAAACTACACCTGCTACAGCCCTACCTGAATATGGCCCAGAACTATTCATAATCCAGCTGGCAGCTTTGTCTCTGAGGCCAGGGGCAGCATACTGGAAATATGTGATTTCTCTATAACAAGTTTGGCAAACAAGGTAATTGCATGCCAGTCCTGCAGGTTTCATTAGTCTGTCTCTGTCCATGGCAGGCTGATCTGCCTCTGTCCTCTGAAGTGGGTGCCCACCAGCAACATCCATCTCTCACTGTCCTCCTGGCTGCATAGTCCAATTTTTTAATAGACACGGCCTGAACAGATTCAATAGGTGCCTGGTGGAGGGAGTGAATCTGCACTTCTGAACATCCTGAAGGGTGGCTGAGCATTAGGCAGTCCCATAAATGAGTGTCTTTCTAAGGTCAGAGGATGGAGAGGCATGTTATCACCATGACAGATTGAGAGAGAGAAAAAGAGAAAGAGATATATCATTAATATGATATGCATTTAATCCCCAAATATTCTTCACATCTTAAAATAAGATGCCTGGAAGGAAGTTCCTGCTGCCCTGAAAGCAGACCTCAGCAGGGTTCATGTTTGTGTGTCTTCAGGAAGACAGTGAGTTTGTTCAGACCGGGGTGGCAGAGTGACAGAGGTAGCCAGAACACACAGTTCTTCATTAAATTGTGATGAGTTAATGAGTTACTGGGGCCATTCCTGCAGATCAGCCTGGAAGTGGTATTTGGACAGGCAAGGATATGCTTTCAAAGTTCTTGCATTTAAATATCTTTTTTTGCATCTAGGATTTGCGAACAGAGTTTTATTCTCATGAACAGTTTCTACAGCTTTAAAATGCTTTCATATCAATTCTCCCTAATTTCTACTCATACCATGAAGACTCAGCATATACATTAACCAAAGCTTTGGTGGACATCAAGAATTCAGGGACTTCCTGTGGGAAAAAAAAGGCAAGAAATCAACTCTAAAATAAAATAAAAACAAAAACAAAAACAGAAGATGAAAGAAAAAAATCCAGGTGGTAGGGATTAATCAACTTCCCCAAAATGGAGAATATACTTCAAAAGTCAAACCCAGAGCCCTATTTCATGTTCTCTACAGTAATCTTTAGAGTTCAAAACGCTCATCTGTTCATCCCTCCACATCCCCTCACAGTGGCGTTTGCAAATGACACAAACATTTGCCTATGATCTGTGCTCTCCCTAATGCAGCCAAGCCTGTGCGCGCCTTGTAACAATTTTCTCTGGAGCAAGTTCAAGCACAATTTGCTCATGCTGGTATCTATCTGTCATTGGATGTGTCAGCCGAATCTCTCTCAGCTCGGGTGGGGAGGAAGGAGACAAAAGGTCACCTTCTACATACCGTATGTTCTCCAGGAGGCAGGAGAGAGGAGGAGGAAAACTAAGTTTTCATCTACCTGACAGGAATCGAACGCTTTTTTCTCTTTCCCTTTGCAATTCATTCCCCACACTAGCAGTGCGGCTCAGTGCCTCTGGTAGCAGATAGATGTGCACAGGGCAGATGAAAATGAACCAAATCCATTGGAAAGCTGGGAGAGCTGCTGCTGCCAAACAGTGGCTCTGAAGGTTGAGATGCCTTTCCTTAGAGGAAGGATTTCTCACTGGCAATCAAACGCTGACAGTGCCTTAACTCTCCAAGGCTGCACTGTGCAGTGAAACTGGGTCTGGTTGATACAACCAAGGTGCTTTCAGGAGCCAGCATGAGGCACTTGGGTTCAGCCACAGCTGAGCTCACACTGTGTTGCCTGGGAGTTCATTCTCCCATGGGAGATGCAAGCAAGGAAGATGATTTCAAGTGCAGTTCTGCGCTGAAAAGGGGTTAATGAAGAAACAACACCTTCCTACTCCTTGTGTGTACTCATAACTGTATCTGATTACCAGCTGCACACAAAGACAGGGGGACCGTGACCCTGGCCCACCCCACCACAAGCTGGCATGGCTTCCATAGAGTGTGCCAACAGGAGACGTGCTCACTGGGAAGAGGAAGAACTTCATAGCCTGAGCTTTAACCTGCATTAGACACTTAGCTCTGGTACAGGCAGTTACCTTCAGCAACTCAAAAATTAGGAACCTAAGGCAGTTCTTAGCATATTGATCAGGTGACTAAAGCAGATCATGCTGCTCCGATTCGGCAATGGGATGTCTGGTTGCTACTGCGTGCAGGGTAGTGAGAACCCTGGTGATTGCTGGAGAACACCAGCCTGACTCACAGGTCCCTGGCAGGCTGACACAGAACAGGGCAGATGCGATTTGGAAGCCACAGCAAAACTCCATTCCCGCCAAGGACCAACACATCTCCTGATATTGGGCAAGGGCTTGCTATAGTCCAGGAAAGCCAAGGCATATCCTGGAGCATGAAACTCAGGTTACACAGATCCACTTGCTTAGGGAAAAGTTTGGATTAGAAAGGACAGCAGAGGGAAACACGACATGTACTGTGGTGTGGTGCGACCACTGCCCACACAAGAGCCAACCTCTGTCCCATCATACACAGGGCAAGACTGCTCTGGCTTGGGAGTGAGACAGAAAAGTGGCTGGAGTAGGGAGAAAAGCCAGAGCATCCATCTCCATTGAAAAAGGATCTTATCTTTACTGCAGATAGAACCACAAGGACTTTTTTATCCTTGAGGTTTATTTTGTGTTTCTGTATCTGACACCAGTCAAAAGGGATTCTGGGAAAAAAACTATAAATGGTACTTTTAGTGTTTTATAAAAGGGGATGTATGATCTCAGTCATTCAGTGAGAGCAGAAGACTTATGGGATGGTAAGGAGTAGAAAAGAGCCTGGAGATTTATTTCCCATTAGACTGTGTCAGGTGGGGAGGAAGGGGGCACAGACAAAATTGAGTGATTTGATGTGGAGCCAGATCCAAAATGTAGAAAAGGCAAAAATCAAATCGAGACAGGCTGAAAGTTTTCCAGTGAAATGTTTCCCTCCCCCGGGACAAGAGGTATTTTCTACAAAAGGACATGTTCAGGGACAGCCCCCAGTTTTCATGAAATTGTTATTTTTCAGTTTGCATTGAGTAACCAAGCCAAAAAGGATTAGCACCACCAGAAAAAAGAAGTTAGGTTGCAGCAGATTTATTTCCATTGAAAACATAGGTGAAAGCAAAGGCTTATGTGGAATTCTTCCATCAATAAAATCTAATTTTCCAACCGTTTTTAAGGCTGAAGTGAAAAAATAGTTAAGGAAAAACATTCTCAGGGAAATGAGCTAGATTTTGTTGACAGTAAATCTACAGAAACTTTTACCAATCTGGCTGCTATTGTTACCTGTCAATCTCTCAGAGTTGCCATGTGAAGGATAACCATGTCCTAGAGGACAGTCTGCTGCTTACAACAGGGAAAGGCCTATACACCCAAATAAAAGCATTTTCTTTTCCCCAGCCATATCTCTTCATCTAATAAAAGGTTTTATCTCCCCCTACAAACCTTGTCTTACTATAACACTTAACCCTCACTAGCTACACACATGCAAAATAACCAAGCATATTTCGGAGAATGGGAGAGGACTGCAACATATTGAGACAGTGCAGTCAGTCTTGCAGAGGAATGCATCTTAGATGGGTCAGAAAAGAAAGACTGCTGCCCTGCCTGCCAGGAGGGCAGGCCGACAGGGGCCCCATTGCTCAACCCCACTCCACTTCAATGTTTATTTTGCTGTGCCTATAACCGTGCTCCCCAAGAATCTCATCTCTCCTTATTGCATCCCTGATGCTTCCTGTTGCCCTGTTAGATGTTTTCAAAGTCACTAAAACAGGAGAATACAGACAAACACCCACACAATACAAATTTAGTAACATGAATTGGAGAAGAGAGATTTTTTTTACATGTGGGCTGTTACAAGCATACAGCAACAATTGGTGCAAACTGTACATTTTGCAGTATGTGTCAGTATGCAGAGACCCAGGCACAGATTTTTAGCAGCAGCAGTAGCTGTGATGAAGCCGGTTTGTAATAACCAGCGTAAAGTAACGGAGCAATGAAAACACCAATTTTACTGTGCAGCCAAACTAAATGCCTTTTAGTCCTTCATGCATGAGTCTTACAAGTGTAAACTTTTCACACTAAAAGAAAGAAAAGCATCCTTACACTTTAGTAAGAAGAGTGATCCAGATAGCCCCAGGCAACAAAGAACTGAGCCAATAAAGAACAACAGCATTTGACTGCCTTTGAAAAAGTATTTGCTGATTTTTTTTTCATGTGCAACATTGCTTTAAGCTACCAAAGACACAGAGGTTAATGGCAGGTCACTAGGAAGATGTTATAGTGTTATTTCTTTTCAACATGCCTTCCTCCCCTTTTCTAGAGGTGTAGGGCCAAATGGGAGATGGACTGGGAGTGGAAGCTTCAACCCCCACACTAAGCAGAGGTCAGCCCAACCCTGGGTCTGAGCTTTGGGACTGGAACCTCCTATATTACTCCAAGAATTAAATGCAGCATCGCTTTTGTAGAGACTGTTCAAATGAAGTTTTCAAAAGCAGATGTGCACAGAAATAAAAGCCAGACATCCGTCAGCTCCACATGACTAACTCAAACCCAGCACATATGTGGGAAATCTGGTAAAGAAAGGGTGGGGGAACAAATACCTTGAGAGTTCCCAATATTCAAGTACCTCTGAAATAAACCTCTCTGATGGGCAGAGTACCTAGCTGCTCTGGACCTGGTAGCAGCAAATATTTTCTATCCAAAGTGAAAACAGTGCATGGAGAAGACAGTCAGTGGAAACAGGTGGAAAAGACAGTGAAAACCAGAAAAGTAACTGAAGAGCCATAGGGTGAAATCCTGGCCTAAGTAAATAGCAAAAAATTCCCACTGGTTTCCATAGGTTCATGTAAGTTCTCCTTTCATTAGTAAAACATCCAGACAAGCCCAGAAAATTTTATCAGGAAGGATTACATTCACACTGTCCATCATTCCTTCTGCAGTTCCATCACCATGGTAAGAGATCAGGTAAGGTGCCCCGTCCTGCTGATAGCACTGCTCTGATGTGGAAGAGGCTATGGCCTTTTGACCTTCTCTACTGGCTATAAGACAAGTTACAGGGCCTTTTCATCGCCTGCTTAAGCAGAATTTCTAACATTTCTTTCAGAATTAGGAGAGGAGCATAAAAACCCTCTGTCTCAGAAGCATGATGGTTTTTAATGAATGCTTCCTGACAAACTGATGAGATAGGATAGAGAGAATGATCTCTCTCTACCCTGCACATGAGAGTGTGCCTATGCTCCACTCTGACACAGCCTCCACAGTCTGCCAGAACATCCAGGGAGCAAGCCTCATCCATGACCATCACCTAGCAGTCCCAGGGTGAAATGAGATAAACTGACCTTCTGCTTAGCAATGGTAGATGACTTCCCCAGAGCTTCCTTCCAGCTCTGTAAATCAGTCATACCAAGCAGAGGTTGGCTGGAGGGTGCCTCATCCCTTCCAAGACTCACAGCCCTGCCCTCCTCTTCCAAAGCCATTTATTTGGAAAGGGCAAAGACAGGTCCCAGCAAAGCTATGACTAATGCCTAGCTAATTCCCAGAAGAGAAGGCAAACCAGCTCCCAAGGAAACAATCTTATGCTTTTCTGACCCAGGTTGTGAGAGTTTAAGAGAGAGCTTGCTCTTACCCTTAAAAATAAATGGTATCCTCATCAGAGATCACAGAGGGTAGCTCTCCTGTCTGTGTTACATCTGCAGGGCCAGTGGTGCAAGGGCAGATGTCAAGACATTGAGTAGACCGAAGACCTGCAGCAGTGTACCACAGGGATTAACCTAGGAGCAGTCAAGAGGAAAAATTTAGTGTGTCTCTTGTACTAACCTTTTTAGGTCTTAAGTGCTGAAGTCATAGTTTGGTTTTCATTGTTTGGTTTTCACTGTCACAACCGCACAAAACTTACCTTCACTTTCCCTGAGTTTCCTACTTTGGGTTTGAACACCAGAACATGTATAGTCCTTATTGCAATGTTCATCACGTTCACAGCCATGAAACAGCCCCCAACTTCTATACACACCTTCAGCGGAAGATGCTCTTCACTTAAGCCTAGGAAGCAGGTTCTGAGAGTAGCAAACAAGCAGCAAATACGACATTGCTTAGTAAATGGAAAATACAGTACACATGAGCTATTTACAACACAAAGCAATAAGGCTCAATGAAGTTGAGGAAATATCTGTCAAAATGAAGAAGAATTCAGATTACAAATTTTTTCCTCCTCAAATGTGTATGTTTTAATTAAGTATTTTTAGTGCTTTATACTTCCTACATTACCAACTAATTTGTAAGTTCCAACATCTTTACATACTTTTTAAGCTACATTTGTTCTTCCACTGACAATTAATACTTTATTCAACTAATATTTTTACATTCACCGAAGAGGTATAACATCTTTTATCTTTGAAAAAAAAATATTCTTTTAATGATCTCCAATGTTCTGCTGCAGGCAATATTTTGCAGGTGTACATGGGAGTTGGGAAACAATTACACAGAGCTGGAACTGCCAGTGCTCTTTCTCTGTTTGGAGGAAAGGAAGATTCTAGCACTCAGTAACTTGTCTTTAGGAAGAATGACGTTGCACAAACATAACTGCAGTTAGTGCCGTTACTGTTGTGCAATTTGCCTATATGAACTTAGATAAGTTGTCTCTTTCTAAAGAAATACAAAATCTCTTGTTCCATCAGTTCACTCTGGCCAGTGTGCAGGAACACTAAAGGACCTGCCTCTAGCACCTAATCCTAGAGGGTAACATCTCCCTTGGAGAAGCTGATGTATCCAGCTTTCTGTGACAGGCAGTATCCACTGAAGGGCCCCTGCAAAACATAGTATGGAAGCTGGTGTGAACCTCACTCTTTCCATGCAGGTTTCACCTTTCTGCAGGGATTGATTTCAAGGAGTTACAAGCTTGAGGGTGTGAGCAGAGTGTCTCTGTAGCATACTTCTGCAAAGCAGAACTGCAAAAGCTCACTAAGGCTGAACTGCAGAAGGAATTCATGTTTGAGCATGTCAGCAAGGAACAGAAGTACCTGAGATCAAAAACTACACAGTAAATGACCCACGGCTTTCTGTACAAAAAGGGGGAAGATCATGGGGTAAAATATCACAAGGAAGGAAACTTTTAACTATATAAATGACAAGCTTATTTTAAAGGAAACAGTTTTTAATTAAGCAGAAGCAGCTTCTGACCTAGGAAAACTTTGCTGGTACAGAGGTAACCCAGTATCCAACTTTGCTTTCATGATGCTGTGCCAACACAGCCCATTATGCAAGAGAGGACTTTCAAATTCTTATTTAAGAAAAGAGGTCAAACTGAGCTCAAACAGTTTCTTGTTGAAATGCAGCTTAATGTGGATTTGACTAACTATCATGGCTCAGTGCCAGTCAGCAACTTTAGAGAGGTTTCTGAGAAAGGTTCTTCAGTCTTCCTTTGCTTCAGTCTTCCTTATTCAGTGAAGGAGGGTAAAGCAATGGGACTGAGAGATCTTCATAAAGGAAAAAATTACAGGGTCTTGCCACAGAAAAGCCATAACTAGCATTTCAAGATACCCATGCCAGACAATGTGTCTGCTGGTTTTGCTGCTGGACGACATCTTACCTTAAGGGAAGCAAAGAGAGTTGTCACCTGTAGGTGAGACAAACAGAAAGATGAAGCTATGTGTGCTGCTAGGATGAATGTGTCATATCAAAAGTTCATTTCAAACACAGGTTAGGATCAACTGGAGGGTGACACAGTGGCAAAATCTTTTATTCATCCTAATTTCATGGCTAGATCTGTGTAAGAAGAAGGACAACAATTTTGAAAAGCAACACCACTACTGTGTTTCTTTATTTTGTTGCATTTTTTTCTTAAAGCTTAAAACTTGACATAGGCAATCAATTCTACTGCTTCTGTTACATTGTGGATTGGTTAATTGCAGAAGCAAAAAAGGGTGCCTGATTTATTATGTACAGAGCTTTGGAAAACTACAAAAAGCAGAAACCTACACAAGTCATCCAACTCCTCACTAGTGGCCTTCAACAATGAGGAAATGAGACTAACAGTAGTAAAAATGCAAATAAAAAGCAACATATGAATTCAAGCCTCTGTCTTCATTAGAGAGTCAATAAGAAACACATTAATTCAGGCAGCCAACAGCTTAAAGCTAACTAAAGGAGAACAAACCCCAGCCTTTCACATCTGTAGCCCTGACAGCAAGGAAATCTTGCCAAATTCCTAACCACTTATATGGCAATTTATACTCCCCATCGCCCCACATGGGCTCTAGTAGCCTATGTTAACAGTTCAGGGAACAAGTCTCCAGAAAAGAAAGGCCAGTCTTCCTCTGGGGTCAGGAGGAGCCTCTCTTGAAGTCTCTTCCATGACGAGAGCGTGAAATTGTCAAGACTCATTGAACTGAATTTGAACAAAATTTAAACTGGAATTTCAGTCCAAAAATCCTCACCTCTTCTTCTCAAAAGTTTCTCTTGCAAGCACAATGCTTGTCCTGCTGCAAGAAGGGCCCAAGAACAGTGACAATACCTGCACTAAGGGTTTTTCAGTCATCCTAAGGATCAAGACTCATCAGCAGCTGCATGAGAAATCCTCTTCAAGGGTAAGTTTCAGACACCCAATCTATTCTGGATAAAATGTAAGAACTTGAGAAATTCGACTGTGATACCAGCTGCTTTTGAGGAATCTATTACACAACCATCAGCTCATGACAACTCTTGGCTTTTAAAGACTGAACCAGTGACACGGAGGAGAAAGATCTACATGCAGCTACCTAACCTCAAAGTCCCTTTGTTGTAAAGTATCTGATAAAGCAGTAAGCCTGTGCAAACTAAATTTAGTGCTGAAAAAATGGACCTCAAACATGTACAAAGCTTTCACTCACTGTGTGTGCATGTGTATGTGTATGAATCAAATTTCTACATTGCTCTTTGCCAATTAATACCTCCAGATAAAACACACCAGGGAGAGACTTACATTTTCAAACATTTTGTGTGCTCTCCTGCCCTGATAGACATCGTAGCACTTTACTACTCTTTTACATGTCCAAATATTTGCCTGGATAAATAGATTTAGAATAGTTTGAATAAGCTGCACTCTTTCTTAGGAAGCTGGATGAGTCACATCGAAAAAAATATTCTGGAAAAGATCTACAGCACAACTACAGACAGGAAAATGAAAGGAGAAGTTGGCACTAAACAATGCATCAAGGGTAGAAATGTCCAGACTATGTGAAACGTGAGTAACCTATAGATTTAAAGAAAATTTGCTGAGGGAGGCATTTCCCAAAGCTCAATCTTTATGAAAACTCTTTTGTGAAATAATCAATTGGATATATACCTTTTTTAAAACATAAAATACATACTTTTTCTTTTTTTTTTTTAACATGAAAGTCACAGACAATTAAGCTCACCAGGAGCAGAACTCCTCAAGGTAGTTATATACACAGCTGGACTAACTGGACTGTGTTAGGACTGGACACTGTCCTAACACAACCTGTGGGCTCAAAAGGTACTAATCAGTGGGAAAGATTTGCCAAACCATAGTTAGAGCTAGACCTTTTCTACCCAGCAAGAGTCTCAGAAACACCAAGGAGTCACTCCTTAAAGCTGTCTGCTTGGCTGGACTGCCATGGTGCTACAGGTCCTCGGTGCCTTGTAAGAGAGTCCATGCAGCAAGGTGGCCTTAGTCCCGAACCTAGAACTTACCATGAAAAGGAAAAGAAATTGAGAGGGGTTTGAGTGGAAACCTGCCTGGCATGCTGGAAGCACCCCTGGAAACATGACACAAATATCTGAGATGCAACGAAAACAGTATTTTTCACTCTTTTTACTCTGCTCATACCACAAGGAAGCAAAGGACCAAAAATAACACGTGCACCATAAGAGAGGGCGTGAGTTATAATTTTGTGTCTCTCAGGACACAGCGAGAGCCCTCACATGCTTCAGAAATCCAAGTGGAGATCTAGCAGGTTATGTAGATCAATTGCAGGCATAGAATTAGGGAAGCAAAAAGTGATATTCTCACCATTAAATATAGGTTGGAGCCTTAATAAGCCACAAAGTGAGAGAAACGAGAAGCTTTTAAATTGAAATTATTATGCACTGTAACAACTGCCAGAAATTACATGCTAATGTCATTCTCTTGCTTTTATTCCTCTCCAGTTCAGCAACAACCCACTCACCTCAATCTCTTCCTGCATCTGCAACTGCTCCTGTCTCACAGATTTGATACCACTCTCTCTTTAGATAGTGGACCCTCCGCCATCAAAATGCAACATCTTCCCCCAAAATGCCCCAAACCCAACAATTTCACCTTGGGTCCAGCAACCTCTTTCCTCGAAAGCCCCCCAGCATTAAGACCCTCAGGAATTCTCCATGCCTGTGCCACAGCCTGGACCATAACTCATAATTTCTTTCTTACCAGCAGTAAATCTGCTGCTAGAAGGATCCACTTAGGCATTCAAGCTTTCTCAGCCTTGTGTTTCACTTCTGTACACAGGAAACAGTAAAAAATCAATTAAGACTATTGCATTTTCCCTCCTTCCTGATTTGTTTCATGTAAAAGTAAGAAACAGTCCAAGGTTGGCCAACTGGAAACTTGCAGCATGGCAACTTCCACTGCTTTCCTGCCTCCAGGAACACAGAGGAATAAACCCAAACCTTCTTTCCTCCTGATCTTCAGTTTCTGGCTCTGAATTACACGTGCATTGTGCAGTCAACCCATTTTCTGTTACTTAAACAGAAGATAATTTCAGCCTGTCGTGGTTTCAACTCAGTCGGTAACAAAGCACTACGCAGCCGCTCACTCACCCCCCGCCCCCGCGCCTGGCCACGTTGGGATGAGGAGAAAATACAAAGGCAGGCTCGCAGGTCAAGACAAGGACTGGGAGGGATCACTCTCCACTTATGGTCACGGGCAAAAGACAGGCTCAACTTGGGGAAGAAACAAAATCAATTTAATTGACTACAAATCAAATTAAAAAAAAAACCCAAGGGTATTAGGAAGGGAAACCAAACATCAGAACACCTCCCCCACCCCTCCCGCCTTCCCGGCTCAGCTCCATTCCCGGTGCTTTCTACCTCCTCCCCCCGGCGGCGCAGGGGAACAGGGGATGGGAGTTGAGGTCAGCTCGCCACACATCGTCTCTGCCGCTCCTTTCCTCAGGGGGAAGATTCCTCACTTGTCCCCTGCTACACCGTGGGGTCCCTCCCACGGGAGACAGTCCTTCACGAACTTCTCCAGTGTGGTTCCTTTCCGTGGGCTGCAGTTCTTCACAAACTTCCCTGGCGTGGGTCCTTTCCACGGGCTTCAGTTCTTCCTGAACTTCCCTGGCGTGGGTCCTTTCTGCGGGCTGCTCTCCAGTCTCACACTGCTCCAGCGCAGTTTTTACCATGGAGTCACGGTCATCTTCAGGAGCCTCTGCTCCACCGCTCACCCCCATGGGCTGCAGGGGGACAGCCTGCCGTCGCACCACGGGCTGCAGGGCCATCAGCCTCCTCAGGTGCCCCTCCTCCCCCTCCTTCTTCACTGACTCCAGTATCGGCAGAGATGTTCCTCTCACGTTTCCCAACCCCCACACTCCCGGTTCCCCTTCTGAAATCTGTTCTCCCAGAGGCGCTGCCACCGTCACTTCCTGTCTGGGCTGCAGAGGTGGGTCCGACTCTTTGGCGCCGGGGAAGCTTCCAGCAGCTTCTTACAGGAGCCACCTCTGCAGCCCCCTCCCCCACTACCAAAGAAAACCACACCACACAAACCCGTAACACAGCCTTTGGCTGGTTCCTTCTACGTGGGGACTCCAAGCCTCCGTTATTCCTTCTGCTCCGTCCAATCTGCAGTTTGACACACCAGCAAGGGCAGGAGGGTTGTGTGGGCAAAACCTGATCCTCCAGCAACATTGGTCCTGTTTGGCAGCCCCTGTGTCATCCCCAGACAACCAAGTAGTGTCTCAGTGATGTTGCTTCCTATACAACAGAGGGTGTTCAGAGATTATAGATTTGTATTGGTTTTGTGTGGCAGGGCTTTGGTAGTGACGGAGGGGCTGCACGAGTCGCTCCTATGAGAAGCTGCTAGAAGCTTCCCTGGCTCCAAGTTGGACCTGCCTCTGGCCCAGGCCGAGCCCATCAGTGACAGTCATAGCGCCTCTGGGAGAACAGATTTAAGAGGGGGAACCTGCAGCAGGGAGGGGAATGGAATGTGAGAGGAACCCCTCTGCAGATACCGAGGTCAGTGAAGAAGGAGGGGGAGGAGGGGCACCTGAGGAGGCTGATGGCCCTGCAGCCTGTGGTGAGACGGCAGGCTGTCCCCCTGCAGCCCATGGAGGTGAGCAGGGGAACAGATGCCCACTTCCAGGCTGTGGAGTAGCCCACACCAGAGCAGTCGGATGCCCCCAAAGATGGACATGACTCTATGGGAAAGCCCACGCTGAAGCAGTTTGTGACTGAAGATCGGCCTGTGGAAAGGACCTGTGCCAGGGAAGTTTGGGTAGGACTGTCTCCCATAGGAGGGACCCCACGGTGGAGCATGGGAAGAGTGAGGAGTCCTCCCGCTGACGTGGAAGGAGCAGCAGAGACAATGTGTGGTGAACTGACCCTAACTCCCATTCCCACCGTGGGGAGGAGGTAGAGAAAATCAGGAGTGGAGTTGAGCCCATGAAGGAGGGAGGGGTGGGGGGAAGGTGTTTTAAAATTTGGGTTTATTTCTCATTATCCTGTTTTGATTTGGTTGGTAACAATTTAAATTGATTTTTGTTTTTTTCCACCCAAGTTGAGTCTGTTTTGCCCATGACCATAAATAGTGAGTGATCCCTCCCTGCCCTTGTCTCAACCCATGAGGTTTTCTTTACATTTTCTCCTCCCCATCCCACCGGGGCCGGGAAGGAGTGAGCAAGCAGCTGCATGGTGCTTTGTTACCAGCTGGGCTTAAACCACAACAAGAATAAAAACTGGAACTGCAAGGAAAGCAAAGGGTTGCCTGGGGAAAGGGAGTGGAAACCAGTCCCTTGGGACTCTTAGCACCTAGAAGCTATCTAGAACTAGGAATAAATACTATAAGGGTGTCCTGCAGCCCACATAGAAGTGCACTGTGCTCTCCTCAGCCACAGGTAACAGTCCTGAACACCCTCTGCAACCATAGGTAACTTTGCTCTTCTTACCTACGGAAACAGCTGATGTTCTCCAGTCACCATGGGTGCTGGCACCCAAAATCAGACCACGGCAGAGGTTCAATCACATCAGTAGCAATAAGCATGAAAATGGTGTTATATGAAGCAAAGAACCTGTGGAGAGAGGAGAGAAAAAAGAAAATAAAAAAGCCACAACCCCCCTCAAAAAAAACCCCAAAACATTTACAGGGTAACACAGGACCAAGTGAAAATCAGAAAGCCACAAGATCACAGACAGTTATGGGTGACTTTCTTGGCAATCGCAACTTGCAAATCAAGTCCACCTCCTGCCCCGGTGGCTGGTTGCCAGGAACAAGTTAATTAACCATCACTAAGAAATGCACGTCTAGTCTAGACTTTAACAGTGCTACTAATGCTGGCTCCACCTCCTCTTGGCAGCTTCCCCTGACTGACCTCCTGTGATTGCCCATGGGCCAAATTCATCCTTGGGGAAAGTCTTTTTTTCTTTAGCTTGCACCAGGAATTAATTTAGCCCTGAAAGTATGCCCTGGCATTTTCCCTGTAACCTAAGGAAAATAATAAAATCTTTCATTCTGTTTTTTTTAAACTTCCCTCAATATCATTGATCTTCCCTGTCTTCCTCCAATCCCCTTCATGCCAAAGGCTTACGGCTCCTTGTCTCTTTCAGCTGATATTTGCAAGCATTTATTTTATTTTACATGTTGCTCATTGAAGTTTTTCCAGTTCGTGTGTCTTATTTTAAAACTACAATTCCACAAAATAGTCTAATTCTCCAAATGGTGCTGAACTGAGTGGAATAATTACCTTACTTGTTTTAGGCCTCTGCTGGAGTCCAGAATTATATACTTGGAAAATTATGATTGTTTTATCTTCTTCTTTTTTTTTAGTTTCATAAGATGTGTGAAAGACAGTTTTTATAAAGGACATAAAACCAGCCAAAACTATAATTACCACAGACAGAAAAGAATTCAGAGAAAAGATGATTTTATGATTAAGGCACTGGAGTAGAAAGTCAGAAATTTAGATTCTTTTTGTGGCTCTGCCAAAAACTCTCTCTATAACCTTTGCCGAGTGAGTTAATCCCTCTGTGCCTCAAATAAAATACTCTGGCACTTCCCTGTTTTATGACGGCTGCTGCAAAAACACATTCATTCACATTTGCGAGATGTTCACATACACCAATAATCAGAGAACCACAACAACTGGGATGGTTATAATCATCTGGCTGTATTTAATCATCTCGTCAAAAGCATATGCATCTTTAATCACAGGCACATGGGTTATAGCAGCATCGCTCTTGAGAAACAAGCATCTTGCTAAAAGAAAAAAAACAAGAGCAAAAATTCCACATTCCTAACAGAAAATATTTTGCAAAGGAGGGCAACAAATGTCTAAATGTATATCTGAAGCTTAGCATTTCCCCATTCCTATTCCCCCAAAACAGGGACAGGCTCAGGTCTCTTACTAAAAAAAAACCTGACCAAAATGTCAATTCATATTCCACTGGAGATGTGTGAAGTCAAGAGCAATTACGGCAGCTCCCGGACTTCCATCTTGATACCAAGTACACAAAAGAAACGTTACTAAAAGCATACACATACTTTTGGAAATAACCTTAGAAACAGGATGCCAAAGGAGTCAGGGGGGATTAGTTGCATACGTTTCCAGGACATGAAGAGCACACTGAATTTTCAGAGTGAATTCCATTTAGAAACACTGAGATTGAGCAATGACTGAAATGAGAAAGCAAGAAAGTGAAGCCTCCGCAAGCTAAAGCAACACGGCAAGCAATGGTCACTGCATGCACCTGTGGAGGCAGTTGCCTTCACCCAGCACTTCAGTGCGTCACTGGCAGCTTTGGGCACAAACTAAGGCAGATCCAGAAGGTCTTTTATCCGATGCTGCTGCCATGAACCATGTTCGCATCATGCACTTGTACAGAGACTGCTGCCACCATGCTCTGCCCACCCTGGGCACCCTGCCTGGGGGAAGAGGCAAGCTCATGGGTGTCTACCTTCTTCTCTCTTCCTCCCCGAGCACCAAAGACTAGGAAGGCTGCTATGTCAACCTATCCCCCACTTCCTTTTTCATTGCTTTCATAAATTAAGCCGAGCAACAATAGAGATGAGAGAAAGCAGGACAATGTGGTAAATGTAGCAGAAAGAAATTTGAATTGTAATGAGGAGAGCTAATCAGGAAAAGAATGGCCTATAGAAAAAGCACTAATGAGTTTCTAAATAAATTCAAAAGGTTAATATTGTTCTATCTAACAAATACAAGAAGAATCCTAATGTGAAATTAAAGGGCTGACTCCAATGCCCTTGTGACCATATGTTAAAGCCATACCGCCCACCCACTCCATTTACCTGTCCGACCACCATGGCCTTCTGCTGCCTCTCATAGATGCCTATTGTAAATGGGATCTCTTCAGATCAGCCACATATCTCAATCTCTTTTGTTTCTGTACATCAAATGCTTGGTCCAGTAAGTCAACGGACAGACTCTCTTTGACTTACGGAGTTTGCATCAAGATTTTTGTGACTCATTTATGTAAGCATTAACAAATCAGTAATCAATATACAGTTTTCAAACCATGAGGGACATGTGCATGTTTGTGAAGTGCCAGACAATGCGGTTTTCAAGCACACTTGTATTCACTTTTACTATCACATGGATTGCCAGGGTGAGTAAAAAGCCAATGCAGGTTCACTGAGAAAAGGGCAAGTAAAAATAAAAGTTTCTAAAAATAAAAAGCTGGAGGGGTTCTGTTTGTTTGTTTGTTTTAATTTGTATGATGCTAGCAGTTCAAAATATGAAGCTAAGACTTTCGATATATAATCAAAAATGAAAATATTTTGAGTCCTTTATGCATTCTATTACAAAACATGTAAAAATTGTATTTCAGCCAAAATATGGTATGTTTTTTTTAGGTGAGAAAAGCAGCCCCTTTCAAGAAAAAAAAATACCCAATTCCCAGCAAAGTAATAGACTCACAGGCTTTTCATAACAATAGAAGATCTGCTCAACTATTTTCTTGCTTGAAGGAAGGAAATGGTGCCATTATAATATTTTACCCTGAATATAAAAAATCTAGAATGACATCATTCTTCGGGGAGAAGTCTGAGTATATTTGTGTACATGGCTGTCCATCTGTCTTTTGAACTGCAAACAAAATCTAGAGGGAGGAGATGAGGGTAGCTGCACATTTATCTCCTCCCCTGGTCCCACAATGCCAGGAGATGACTTAGGTGCAGTCCCAGAGCCACGTAACCTCATCACGATCCAACTTTACCCACACTAATAAATCTATCAGCACACATTACTGCGGGCATAGTCACACACCAATGTGCCGGCACAGCCAGGGGTTGCGCAATGACTTAGACCCCATCAGGTCTGCATGGGGCAGAGCTGAACACGTCTGTGCCCCTCTGCCCTGCCCGAGGCAGCAGCCATGGTCAGACCTGATGCATGGTCCCAATGAGCAGAGCTGCAACCATTCAAGCTCGACCATCAAAGGATCTTTTTGCTCCTATTGCTTACTGAAAATTAACAAAATTAAGATACAGACCTTTTTTCTTTCAGGCATGTGAATTATTCTGCAGTTGGGGTAATATTCCTATGCTAAGACTGACCATCCTATGTATTATTCACAGGAACCTTGCAAAATGCTGTTTAGCCACTCACCTGCCATGAATAATTTTATTTGACAGGCAGGTTAAACACTTTAGCCTTCTAATCCTCCTCCTCCTCCTCACAGGGAAGGTGGGCATTTGTGCATTGCACTGAGAGACATCACAGCGAGGCTGTTTAATAGAGGCTTTGGTGGAGTTCGACCCTGGGAGGCAAAGACTGAAAGCAAAAAACCTTGGACCCAAGAGACAGGAGGAGTGGGAAATGCATGGAGACAGAGACTTGACAGTCAAGACATGTAAACTCTTTGCGAGTAACCCTTTGAAAGCCAGTGGGAGACATGCCCTTGCCCTCATGTCAGTTATGGAGAGCACACCAGAGCTCCTCGGTGTTTCCAGCCGAACCCACAAGGGAAATAAGATGGAAAGCAGTGGAGCAGCTTGTGCTCCTGAGCCCAAGGTGGAAGTCTCACCAACTGAATGTTTCTGACACTACTGTCTGTAAAAGCTTAAATACAAAAATCTTTCTGAGACAAAGGGCACTGCAATGAAATTGCTGACTGTAAATAAACAAGACAGTTGTGCTGCTCATCATAACCCTAATGATCCTCTCTAAATCATGCAGGCCCATCACCTAGATCTATTGGCCACATTAGCAGACTGCTGAGTGTGGGAAATATGGAGAGGATCATTTTTAAAGGGTTTTGCATGCTGCACTTTGGGAACCCTTTGCTGCATTGGGAACCCTTTGAGATGGAGTCTAAAGCAGATGGTGAAATGGGAAAATTATTCACGTTAATTCTTTAGCAGCCTAAAATAAATTAAAAAAAAATTAATGAAATAATGAAAGCCCCATTCAGTCACACTTTTGCTTTTGCAGCAGTCATATAAGCCCCAGAGGAAGAACCCAGCACTGCTGCATTCTGCACCACAAACCTGCTGCTAGTTAATTGGTTCAAAGACACAGGAACAGTAATACCCTGTAAAAAATTATAAGGTCTTCCCCATTTGTTAGCTATTGTTCAATGGCTTGATGAAAGAACAAACAAGCTGAAACAGCAAATAAACCTCACTGTACACAGTGCTGAATGCTGAAACCCTTTCAACTTTCCTTCACACACACTTTCTACAGAACAACTTCTTTTGTTTTGAGCTTGTCATCCACTCTGCAAATTCTTACAATGAGACATCATTACTAGTCCCCCATTTTACAGACAGGGAAACTGAGGCAATTCTTTCATCCAGAGGGGGAACAGCAAAGTCAGGAATACACCCTACACCTAAACCAACCCAAGACTGTTTTCCTACTCATTTTGCAGGAGGACCAGCTCCTCGGGTGGCCTGGTGGATCAAACCATCAAGGTCTCCTGAGCTAAACAAACTGCGGCCCCTGCCACAGCAACACCAGGACTTGTAGCCTCTGAAGTTTTTCCTCACCCAGATGAGCCAGAGGACCTGAGGAATGTGCCACAGGGGACCCCCCACTCCCACAGCAGCAGGTTATACAAAATTTTACTTACCATCGTAAATACAAGAAGCAAATAAAGAACATTGCAGAATTTGTAAGACATTTCTGTGTGAGAGCAGTACAAAGCTCTGTGAAGCTGCTGAAAGCAAATGAGGCAAAATGTAAATGTTTCATACTAAAAATGCTAAAGTTCACATTTAAATCACTAACACCAAACTCACCTAATATTAAGATATAATATTTGCTAAATGGAAATCTCTGACTCAGTTTTTGCTCCTGACACTTCACAGCCCTGTTGCTTTCTGGCTATTTTATTTCCTATTAATTTTTGGCATGAGGAGTAAAACCTGCCAAGGCTTACAACCGCTTGTAGCTCTAATCCGCGTTGCTGTAAGCTTCTGTCCGTGGTTCTGACGCTATTTTCTTTTTATCCTCTTCTCTCTAATGCACTACGGTGTGCAAAATGAGTTCAGCTCACCCAGTGAGAGCTGCCATCAGCAGAGGGCTGTTTCATTAGTGTTTTTCCCATCAGGTTAGTGCTGGGATAAGCAGCCAGCTGTTTCACTGAATAAACATATGTGGACGTACATCACCTGGACAGACTGCCCTGCTTCATTTCCTAGAGTCCAGCAACTGTGAGACAAAATTAACACAGCCCAGCACTGTCCACTGCCTGGATGGGTTCACCTCTGCAGCCCAGGCTTTGGGACACTCTGGGACAAGAGCCACCAGCAGTGCCCTGAGCTGGGGGCAGGCTCCGGGGGCAGCTTCCTCTCCTCTGACCTCTCCCAAAGCTCAAATATGTGAGTCAGTGACTGTGGCTTGGAGAGATGCTCATCAGCTCATCAGCTCAGCTCTGGGGACTGCACTTCTGCTCTTAGTCCATGGTTAGCGAGAGCAAGCATGGCTCAGGAGAGTCTGTGCTGACAAAGCTAAGGCTCGATACACGCACTTACTGCCAGCCGCACACAGCTCTCGCAGCTTGGCTCACTACAGTAAGGCCATTGTGTTCCCAACCCCTTGTCAGTACTTAAAACACTGCTGCTTCCCCAGCTCCAACAACACGCTCAGAAAATCCTTTTTTCCAGTTTGAAACATCCCCCGGGCTGAGGCTTTCCTGCCCTGCTCCCAAAATAAGGACTGCTGCTGGAGCATAGGAAATGGGAGGAAAGCTTCTCTGTGCTCCTCTTGTCTCTTCCCAGCATCAGCTGGAAGCTCTGAGCTCTGGAAAAAGCATGGCTTGGTAAGGGTCATGATCTGAATGCAGATTGTTCATGGACATGAATTTATCTGATGAATTATTCTACACATATAATTCAGCTGGCTCTACTGAGTGCGTATAGGATGTGCCTCTGTAGCTACTCTAAATACAAAGTGGGGTATTAAATACAGTCACTTGCTTGAAAGCATAATATTTTATTTGCCACAAATATGCTAATTCTTTAATTTTCACACTCTGTGCTAACTAGAAATACAACCTAGGCAAGATACATTTTCTTGTAGCTGATTACTAGGTAGCATATCACAACTGATATCCTAGATTTTAGATCCTGATTCAGTGCTTCCTTAGACTTTTACCTAATTTTGATCACACAGTAATGGATTTTGCGTTGCTTACAAACACATAGGACTATCATCTGTCAGCCATGTCCCCATGCTGCTCACTATTGGTGCCTACTGAGCAAATTTATTGGCAGGTTTGTCAGAAAATGCAGCAGGTTTTTTTAGTGCCTTCTAAATAAATACTAAGAGGCAATGAAGAACCAGCAGTTTCAGTATCTACCCCAACCTCTTGATGAACCTCCTGGTTTCTGGACTCCATTTGACTGGATTCAGACAATAAAAGCAAAAACAGAGACCCGTTATTATTTAATAAAACTTCTTCTCTTAAGCTTCACTAGTCCTGCCGCCGTTAATGCTGTATAACTCTTCATTTTAAAAAGGCTATTTTCTGTCACTGTGATCTCTGCTGAGCACAAGCTCCCACATGGAGGACCACAGGCATCATTTTCAACAGGATCTGGGGAGGTTAGAAAAAATTTATTCTGTCTGTTGTAGGTAGGTCTAGTTAGAGCTGATCTAATTACACAGGAATTATGGGAATCGTCTCCAAGAAGGAAGGCACTAGGCCTCAGTCCAAGAGGAATAAACTGCAATTCACCGAAGCAACAAGGCTCAGAGCTACTGACCTGGGACTGCAGCATGTAATTCCTGTTCAGGGGTCCACTTGCACATGGTTAATTATACTGACTTTAGGTGCTTTGCCCGATCTGGCAAATGGAAGCACGTGCTTCAAGCTGAGCTTCAGTGCTTTTAGGTGCTGGGACAACATGAACATTTCAGCTTAGGCCCATCTCTGAAATCAGCAGCTCTGTGGAGTCACCCCTTTCTTGGCAAATTATAAAAATATCTCCAGAGGCTTTGAGTTGCATGTGATGTTTGTAACTCCTGTGATATTTTGACATGACAAAAGAGGGATAGGAATGCTTGTCTTTATCGAATTTTAAAGAGAAATTTACTGTCATCCCACGACACTTGGGACTATTAATTGTTTTAGTGCTCAAGTTCAAGATCAGCACAGAGAATTTTAGGATATGAAGAAAACAGAAAGACTATTTTAAAAACAAGCACAACTCTTTGAATCTCCTGAATAGTTCAAGTGCATTGTTGGTTCAGGATAAATATTCAATTTAATTCTTATCTTATCCAAACTCCAAATCTCTTTTGTCATCAGTTGTTTTCCAAGGCACTGAACAAGAGGGCTCTGAACTTACATTTAAAAGACACAGAAACAACACAGAGGGCTTCCACTTCCCTCCCCAGACATTAGCCCAGCCAGACTCCTGACAAACTCTAGACCTTGGGGAAGTTCAAATCTAGAACAAGCCAGAATGAAATCCCAAAATTATGGAAATAATGGCAGCACCTAAACTTTACAAGTAATTTTGCAGGGCATATCAGGACAGATCAAAATCCAGGAGTGGTCATACTAATGCAATGTAATTCTGTTGCACAAGGTTGAGAGCTTTCTTTAGATCTCTGTCAAAACCAAAATCAGGTATAAGGGACTTTTTTTTTCTGACATGTTCTCTTCACCATCTCATCCTGTCACCTATAAAATTGCTTCTCTGCTTATTCCACAGATGGGAGAAACCAAAACAAGCAGAACCTAAGCCAGGCACTTTTCTTGGCCATGTCCAATCCGTGTTGCTCATTAGAAAAGTTTGATGTAACCATCCCTTTGAAAAATACACATCTATTAAATGGAAGCTGATCAGAAGAAAGAGTCACTTTCATATCTTTTCTTGATTTTGAAAAAAAGGTCAGAAAGATATTTTTAAAGTTCAAATAAAAAAATGTTCAAAGTTAGATGAACTATGTTTTAAAAATTGCAGGAAAACATTAATTCTGTTAAAGTAAACAAAATTAATTGACTGGTTAGCAAAAATGTCCAGATTCTAACTCTTCCTCCTGATTTGAAATCTCACACACTTTCCTGGAAAAAGAAAATAATTTCTCATACTATGTTACCATATCAGATATTGCCATCATACTTCTGATTCTTTTCTTCATAATCACTTGTTGAGAGCAATTTTCCCATTTGTAACTAAATAATTTGAGGGGGTTTTCTCCCACACAAGTACCTGGCACAGACATAGGACACTAAGGTGCAGATGACTGTTGGCTGAGTATCATTTCCACATCAGCATGCAGTGAGTCCTGCAAGCACTCACATTCTCCTGGGCTGTATTGGTAAATCCTGCCCCAGCAGCATCGCCCTGAGGGACAGCAGGATGCAGACGGGACATGTTCCCTTTCCACTCGCACTAGGGCAGTGACCACAAGTGGACTTTGGTATGACTGATAGGGCTTTGCAGATCCTCAGGATGTTCCCCTCCTGATCTGTGTTTTCTGTAAGGAAGGATCCCTATGCTTGTCTCAGCTGTGAGAAAGATACACATTTATACTGAGAAAAGTAGCCTGGACTGACTCAAAGTACCTACACAAAGTCAAAAGTCACCTGGGCCTTGTTGCCACAAAGCAAGGTTTAGGCACAAAATCGTCACATTTTAAAAACCACCCTTCCCCTGCGGTCAAAGCACCACCAGCTGAAGTAGTATTGTAGTGGCAAGGTACGCAGAGCATCCCCAAGCCCCCTGGGGATACTATGCAAAGACTTCAGTACAATCAAGTTTCTTCCCTTGTTGGAAACATGAAGGCTTGGGGCTTTCTATTCTATATCTTAGTTTTCCACTCATCTCCTCCATGGTCCAAAGATGAAATGGGTCCAATGGACTTCAAGAAGGAAAACAAGAGAAAGAAAAGCTTAACTTCATCTACTTTTTTTGCCCCCAAACCTACTAGACCTAATAATTTCCACAGGGAGTCCTTCAAAATGCAGGAGGCGTTGTGCTTACAGACATGCCAAGAGCAAGTCAAAGCCCCTTTGACACCCCAGAGGACACCTGGGTCTTTGTGGGCACAAATATACACCTCCAGCTTCTTGCATGGACCTCGGAGGGGTTGTGCACAGGAAGGACAAGCCTGACAGATTTTGGACGATGTGGGACTTGGAACAAACCATCCGCTATTGCAGCAGAAGCAAGTCCAAAAGCACCAATAGGTTTAATTCTCAGCAGGACATGTTAAGCTATGGAGTGTACGTGTGGGAAATAAAAAATAAACTGAAAAAATGAAACTGCTTCAGATAACATCTTTATCCAACAAGCTGAAAATCAGCTGCTCAGCAATGGGCTTCATTAGCCAGTTTATTTGTGAGAGCTGGGCAGCCTGAACCTGGGGGATTCTACTAAAAATACTCTGAGCAGGGCGTTAAGTACGGGTGCCTTCAGCATGAGCACTTTTGCCTTTGCTTTCATATAGGGAAAAGGAAGGAGGAAGAAAACAAATGCAATAGGAAGGAGCGGAACAGCAGAATGAGATGGCAGGACAGGTGACAGGAAACAGTTTATAACTTACTTGACAGCCTTTTCCAAATCATCTGTTCTGCAGCTCAAACAGCAGTGGAGGTTTGTTCGAATATATTACACACAGACACATAAGCACACATACATTCAAAGTTGTTTGTAACCACCTCTTTCATCCTGAGCTGTGGGATTGTTTCAACAAGCCACATCTGTGACGATTTGTTTTCGTGCTTAGTGCTGAACAGACAAGACAGTAATTAATTCAGATTATTATGACCAGCCAAAAGGAGAAGCTGCTCTAATTCCATGGAAACTTCTCTTACAATAAATAAATTAATATGAGCTGAGCTTCATGGCTTTTTGTGCAATATGCTAAAGTCAGAAATAAAAATGCAAAAGAGTGTTCCTAAGATATATTTGCACAATTGTTCTGTGCTGACTTGAGAGCGAGAGAGACCAGGGCTTCAGCTCAATAAGCTCTGGCCGCCAGAGCTCTGGAGAAGTGAAACGCAATGCTGCTCTCCCTCAGGATCCTTGTATAAACCCCCAGCACTTAAACATGGGATTTGTTAGCTTGAGTGTCCCCTTGGATCTCATCAACCACCATGGTTTGGGTGGGGACAAGAAGGCTTTCAGAAGCCTTGTGAGACCTACTAACTGCACTTTGCATCCCTTACCCTGTGTTTTGGGCTGGGTCACAGTCTGCATCTGCAAAAACGTTTGCTGCTTCTCCCCAGATCCTCCTGCAAAGCAGGTTTGCCTCGTGGCAGCGCCAGTCCCTGCTATTGATCAGTGTTCAGAGCTATTTCCCACTCAGGTGGCTATTAACTAGCTATACTGAACCCATAGAGAAAGTCAAAGCAGTGAGTTAAGGGGAAAAACTCAAAGGAAAAAGTCTTCCCTCGCAGTGTAGCTGCACAGGCACGACACGTTAAATTTACACCCACAAAACCACATAATAATTACCCAGGCCTTCTGTTTGCACAGTAATTACAATGAAACGGTTTAAGGAGGAAGAAGAGTCTTGCATTATCAGCACGGTTGGTTTTCTAGTCAACTCCTCCATCTTAAATTCCTCTTTCCTCTGCAGCAAAGGAGACCCTCCAGCTCATAACTTCCCCTGGCTGTGACCCTGGGGACCTGCCCCAGGTCAGTGGGATGCTGCTGCTCAGGATGGGCTGTGGGGATCTCCATGTCCCATACCCCATCCCTGACACCAGGACCACATCAGTGGGTGCCACCAGGCAGGCAGCAAAGGTGCCGTTAGCTGTCCAAATGGTGCCATGGGCACCGCTTCGTGGCTTTCTCAAGAATATTTAACGCATTCTTCAGATCCACCGGAATAAACCCTCATTAGCTTTCCAGTCCCTCCCATCTGCACAAGAGAAAACTCCTTGATTCCCTAAATCAATGGACAACTGCTGCATAGGTTCAACTGGGACCAGGCACAGTGGCTGCACCCACAGAAGTGGGACCGTCCCCAACCATCCTCGGTGGCAGATGGGGAGCTTCGAAGCCTGCGAGTGACCATGCCGGGGCTGCTAACATGCTTCACTTCAAACACCAATACAAACTCCCAGCTTGAGGCATTAAAATTTAATTACCAGGGACAGCTGGATCCAGGAGAGGGTCTGACTCTGAGGATCCTGAGGAAAAGAAACAGTCGATTCAGCAGCAAACTGTCTGGCACTGAGGGAATGGACTCAAGCCAAATATTATTTATACGTCTTAAGGTCTCACAGATTTCGCTCTATCAGGCTTGGCTGGCCAAACAACCAAACTCAGGCTTGCAGCCTGCAGTACATACCCTCGGGGCAGCCCTGGGTCCTCAATTCAGGGGGCCTGCTTTACCATCTCCATGCTTTTGGGAGGGAGCTGAGTCCTGCCACGTGGGTGACTCACATTTTAGGGGTCATACATGGCAGTGGGACAGGAGGACACAGGCACCTGTGCACACACCCTGACTCTGGGCTGGCTGCTACTGCCAGTACCCAGCAGCACCACTGCTGGAGCATCCTCCAGCCCACGACCGGCATACAGCAAGCATGCAGGTGACAGATTTCATATTTTCCGTTGGAAATGAAATTCAATCTCACACAAATAATTGTGTTTGTTTTCCCTACAGGTTCCAATCAGGCATAGCTAGCTATTTAAAAAGCCAAATACTCATCAAATTTGCTTCTCTTCTCATTTTCAACGCCATAGGTTGCAAATTTTTCTCCTGGATGGGTGATGCCAACTTAAATACTTGGGCGTCAGCTGTGTTCCAGTTTTCAGTCAATCAGATCAAAACTGGGGGGAAGCAGATATCTTTATACATACGAACAGTAATTTTTAAACAGCATTTTTGTTGCAATGAAAGACAGGAAAAACCGAGCAGTTCTGAAACCTAGTTTGCAATATGAGCTCAGTCTTCTACTTTACCCCCAGCAAATCTACAGTTGTTTTAAGGGCTGGTGGTGGGGTTTTTTTAAAAGCACACACCTCTTTCCCAGGCTAAAGGGATAGTGATGCCATGGAATAGCAAAGGAAGACCAGGCTGGTCCCTGCGGCGTGACAGCCAGCCCTGCCACCAACCTCACCCCCGGTGCTGGGCTTGGGGCACCCAGGGGTGCAGATGGGGACCTGCGACTCCCAAACGCAGCCTGGCACGCCTTTGGAAGGAGTTTTTCGGGGGTGGGGGGAAAGGAGTATAACGCCACACTTGCCATGCGTGGGGCTTTGTCCCCCTCTGGTGACTGGCTCACGGAAGGACAGAGTGGAACCAGCCGTTCCAAAAAGCGCAGCTCTGGCTGGGTCACAAGCTGGCATTGGCATCAGCCTGGGCTGGGCTCGGTCTGCAAAAGCAAGACAAGTCGAGAGACATGATCACAGCNAAAAAAAAAAAAAAATGCTCAGTTAAAAAAGAAGCTCAGCGCCATGTAACTTCCTTGGGGCAGGGACTGTGCCAAGGCTGCTTTTGCACCTTCCCTCATGGGAGTGTAAGCAGAGATCCTGCTCTGTGTCTGAAAATACCCACAGTAAGCAGGCAATGCTCCGCTTCTTCAGGAAAAAAATTGTATCTGTGAAGATTTTGTATCTGTAGAGCAAGATGCCACTCACCAACCTTGAAGGGAAGTTATCGCTGTTCCCCTGAAGGCCACATCTGAAGGATGTGCTTTATCCCACTTCTGACTGGAGTTAAAGAAAGGCAGGATAGTTCCCACTGAAAGCAAACACCACCCTCAGAGAAAAGCAAACCCCCCAGTTTTCCATTAAAGAAAGTTTTGTATGAAATTTTTAGGCCAGATCAACTTTTAATCTACATAAAGAACTGGACATATGAGCATTAGTGAAGGAAGAGTTTACTAAGGGGTATCTAGGATGCAATCAGGAAAAAAAAATCATTTCACCTCCTACTGAGAACGAGGAAAGGTGTACTTTTTTTTTTTTTAAACCACACTGTTCCAGCAGATTCATTAGGAATCTGCCTAAATGTTCTCCAAATTCTTTTCATTCCAATAAGGAAAAAAAAAAAGCTTCAAATTCTTGAAAGTACTAGTTAAAAGAGAGAGTGAAAAAGTTCCACCTTGGAAATCTCAAGTATTATAATTTTTTAAATCTTCTGTTGTACATTCAACTTTAGGCCTGAAAAATGCTGGAAGTTTAACAACAAAAAATAACATTTTTAGTTAGTTATCATTTTTAACAAAAAGGTGCAATCAATAACCATATCATATGTTTGAGGGGGTTTTGCCACCTTGTGGGAAATCCTGAGAAACAAATATGGATAGATTTGGTTAAAATTATTTGGAAAAATGCTCCCAGGCTTGGCACAGCCCTGTTACTCACAGGCAAAGTTTCTCCCATTAAGAACAGCCTTCGTGGGCAGGTTTATTTGTGCGTATGCGATTTTGTTTTTAGAAGCAAACTCAAAGCCATTTAAAAAAACATTTTAAAGATAAGTGGAGCATTTTCCTAGATGCTTTTCCACTCCCCAAAATCCCTGGCATTTGAGGGTTTAGCTGTATCAATATAGAGAATAACGCAGGGGAGTCAAAGGCCAAACACAAAACCCTCTTGCAACTGAAGCAATCAACAGAGTCTTTGCTGTCATCTTCAGCAGAGCTGAGATTTCATGATTTACATCATTTTTGTGGGATTAAAAGACCTTTAAGAAAGTCTCAGTGCTCACTGCTCCTCTGATATCCACAGCACTGCACAGAGGTGAAAGCCACATGGAAAAGAGGCAACTTTTTCAAATGGGTTTCATGGGGGTTTTGCATTTAGGATTGCAGAGCCTTGTGAAACAACAATGAACTCGCTGCTCTACAGACTTTTGGTTTTCAGCCAAGAGCCCAAGAATGCTTTATGATCTGATTCTTCTGCAGATGCTTCCTTATGTTCTAATACTGTCACAGATAATTTTCCTTGAATATTTAAAAAATGCTTAAAATGGGTTTTGTTGTTGTTGTTGTTGTTGTTTCACAAGTGGAAGAAATCCTTACACCTGGCTTGAGTACCAGTTTTGTACAGGGAAAATGTTCACATTTGTGTCACCTCCCAGCCCTAATTGCTTTGTTGACACGATTATTCTGCCTTTAAATCTGTAATCTGAATATTTTCTAAACCTTTCATTGCTCTTGAAACCACTCCTTATAAGGGGAACGTGCAAGGGAGAGGTCTGCTTTACACTTCCATCATCTTTCCTGTTAGCTTCAGAAGATCAAGAGGTTTTTCCTCCATCCTGCCCTGGTAAGCTCTCTATGCAACATGTTCCTGCTGTTCTACAAGTCTGCATTGGTCATGCTAGAAAGATTGTCCTGCATAAACCACTGAAGTTCAGTACCGAAGGGTTGGCAGGGGCTCACATAGTGAGAAATGTCAGCTCACCCACAACCCTACCCTGCGATAGGGTCCCAGAGCTTCTCCAGGTCAGCGAGAGCTGCTCTGCAGAGCTTCTAGAAGAAGCTGTTCTAGGCAGATCTGGTCTAGCATCATGAGAAATAAGGGTGAAGAGGCATTGCAAGGATATGTGCATTCCCCATGTACGTCTGCTGGCTGGCAATAAGGAGGTGCTGGATTAGCTCCATCCATCCCCAGGGAATGGTAGGAAACAGCATTTCCCCATCCCTACTCTTTTTTTCCCTGTTTCTCTGTTTATGGCTGTGCCTGGTTGCTTCATGAGTCGTCTGGTGGTGTCCTCTAGTGGTTCCTTCCCACACAAGAAACATCAGCTTCCTTTGCTAATTTATGTCAGCTGCATTGTAAAAGGATTTTGGGGAAGGAAAAACCACAAACTTTTGACAGGACTCAAAGGAATAGAAAAATACATGACATTCTTCTCCTCCCTTTATGTACTTAAAAGTTATAGCAAAATTCAGTCCATCCTAATATTAAGGAAATGTTATGAAAGGTAACAAACAGCAGCATGATTCAATATTTTTGAAGCAATAGCTTTCTATAAATACAGAAAAAAAAAAAAACAGAAATGGCCAGTAGAACTATTAATTAAAATGTGAAAGCAGATAAATAATGAATAGCGGTGTCATGTATTCATTAAGATTCTACAAATGAAAAATATCTCTCCCAGTTATTCCTTTGATGAATCTAGCCCAAATATACTTGAACTGCAACATAAAAAATTCAGGATGCTCGTATTTCATTCTGTATCAGCCATTCTCAGATCCTCAAATCTCAAAGCCAAGAACTGCCAACTGTCTAATCACAGCATTGATACTGACCTCTTTCTCTAGCCTTAGACAAGTCATTTAACCTGCTATGGTCCTAAGACAAGAATGTCTCTAATAAACCCTTATGAAGTTGTGCATACTTTTGTGAAGTTGAGAGACTCTTGCAAGGAGAGCAATTAGCTAGTGTGGGGTCCAGGGCTGTGGTTGGAAACATCAGTGTTTGGTCCAAGGAATCCTGAGAGCTGAGACTATGTCTTGTTTTTTCAGGGGATCGTCTTAGAAAGACAAGAAGGTCCCACATCTCCTGCTTGCTCTGGCTGTTTGCTTTGTGGAGACCCCATGGATTTGTAACTGAAAACTGGCAGGTAGAAATCTATACTGTGCACCCTGTCCTGGCTCTTGGCAAGCACATTTGTTCCTTATACTGTTTTCACTTCAGATACAGAGATAACACCTAGAGCCAAAGCAGCTGCACCGCCGGCCTCTGCCTCACCAGCAAAATCAGCCACACTGTTGTGGTCCACCACTGCCTTTAATCCAAGGGTCTGGTTCCTACTTACCATCATAACTGCAGGCTGGCAGGGAAGACTTCCAATTTATAGGCAAATTCCTTACATTTTAGAAGTTCAAAGATAGCCAAGGATTACAGCAAATTTTTTGAGTTTCAGAAAGAATGGACAGATCCCACTACAGCGAGACTGAGCCGTGCAGCAAGGAAGGCACCTACGAGGAAGGGATGACTTGGACAGCCATGGAGGAGAAGGCTTTTCACTTTATTCTGCATTGCTCACAGTGGTACAGCTTCCCCAGAGCCACCACAACAGCATGCTTTCTTTCTTCTCTTAAGGAAGCCAGATTGCAATTGCTTATTCAATCAATGGCGGCTTCTATATTGCAATTATTGACAACATTTCGTACCCATACAATCACTGGGGAGACTGTTATGATAACAACATCTACAAGACCTTTTGGAGACCAGCCTATGGCTTCATAGTGAGAATGGCCATGACGTGTAATCCTCATCGTATCGCTGTCACCCTCAGCAGTATTTGATTTGAAGACCCAAAACATCAAGGTCTGTGACCCTCCTCTAGCAGTCTACAACTTCTAGGCCTACTTACAGGAATAACAATCTGCGGGAGATGGGGGCTTTCCTCTGACCACTCGTGCTCAGCACAGTACTATCAGTGTAGTGGGTGTATTTTGAGGCCCTGTCAAGCAAAGGAAGCACATGGGAGCAAGGATGCATAGCAGTGCTGGAGAGGGAGGGAGAAGAGAGCTACAGGCCCATATCTCCCAGATAAACCTCTATTTGTGCAAGCTAGATTAAAGATGGGAAAGAATGGGTCCACTTCCTGCATTATATGGATATATTTAAAATAAATCTACAGAAGTATACATATATAACACACTAATGTTGCTTCTTTGTTAAAATGTTTTCCAAAAGCACCAAGCCCCTTTCGAAGAACCAGCATGTCACTGAAATCCAAGGGCAACCTTGGGCCCTAAGTCACTTCAACACTAAAAAAAACTCAAAAAAAAACCCCCCAAAATTACCAAAGAAAGAAAAAAACCAGCAACAACAACAAAAAAAAACCAAAACAACTGCTGTGTCACTACTCTACAACATAAGTAGCTACAACACGTTGTGACTTATTCACGGAGCCTTGGCAGTGACTGTCACCACAGGCTGGTCCTCCTCCCATCCACCTGTGGGTTCAAGGCACTGAGCAGAGGGGGAGCAGGAGGGCAAACAGGCACTGAAGCCTCCTGCCATGGCCAGTGGATGTCTCAGCCCAGCAATTCTTTTTGCTCACACAGAAAACATTTTCACTAAACATTAAAATAAGGTTCCTGAAGTGTACCAGCAGTTGTTAATAAAAGACATGCTTTCCCCTGGGGTTTGTCAGCTCTGCACTTCAAAGCCCATTTTGCATGCAGGCCAACACTGTATTTTAAAAAGCGAATGTTAACATGAGCAATTTAGTCAGACGAATAAAAGTACCAGGAGCCCCCCCTCCTTCTCCCTCCCATCAAATTAAAAAAAAAAAAAAAAACCCCAACCAACAAACCAGCAGCCTCTGATGGATTTAACATTACACTTTTTTTTTTGATGCAGCTCCACTCCTCTGATTTGTTCCCTGGACTTGTGCTGCCCCACCAACATCACCCCTCTACTCTCCCGGCTGCAAAATCTTCCCCCCTGGGGGCAGCCCTCAGCTCCCACCTCGGTTTGTGTTTGAGGTCTCTGAGGCAGGACCCCAACGCAGCTTCACAGACAGCCCAGAGCACTTCAGCATGGCCATCACAAACAGGCATGCCTCATACACTTTGGGCTGAGAGATCCCCAACACACCACAAAGCTCCCGGAGTGCGTTTACATTCAAGCAGAGGACAGCTGATATTTGCTGGCAGCTAAATTTAGGAAATACTTTCCATGAACAGAGAGGGTGGTTGGGTGGTCTTGTCACCATCCAATTATTCTTCCTTCCAATTAAAATGGAAGTTTAAAGGCTAAGCAAAGAGTGTACTAGTATCCCAGTTCCTAAAGAGTCACAGGGAGACATTGGAAGGGTGAGGCAGGAACACACCCACTGTAGGGTAGATAAAAATCCCAAGCTTTATAAATGCAATTTTTTTCCATAATTGCAAAACAGAAAACAAGACAAGCTGACACAGATCAAGGAATGAGAGTTAATAACCAATGTGCCCAAAGGCTGTTTGATTATCCTAGTTTTTTTCTATATAAACAAAGTTTGATACCGATACAGACTCTCACATAGACATGCTGGAGACTGCAGCCCAGATGGGTGAAGAGCTGGAGATGCCCATTTCCTGGTGTGCATTTTTCTCATACCTCTTGTTCAGGTTGCTCTGCAAAGGCCGTCGTTTCACACTCTTCTTCACCACCAAGCTCTCCAACTGCTCCTGTTCATAGTGAGTACAAAAGGCAATGTGGGCCCACCAGCCCAGCATGGGTATGGTGGTCCAGAACCATCTCAAACACTTTGTTATGGGGTTTCACGCCTATGGGAGCTCCTGGGCAGCCTACATCCAGCAACATCTCCCAGCTCTGGCCAGAAGGGAAGTGCTTTCTCCTCTCACCCAAGATGAATACTTTCACCGTCTCTTTTTAACAACGCCTGTCTTTGGACAAAGCCCAAGTCCCCACAGACATAGGCTTCCTGCTGAAGCACAACTAACTTCAACTTCGGGTTTCCTTGCCCAGACTTTTTGGAGGTTGTCTCCTGCTCACACTCCCAGCCAGATCAACGGCACCTTCATGGAGGTTGTGTCCTGCAAGATGCCGGCCCCAGCAAGCTGCATCAAGAGGACCCAGCTCTCAACTTCCATGTCACCGGTGGTGGAAAGGTGCTTCAGGCTCTGTGAGCCACAGCTGGGGTGAAGACAACTGATTCAAGGGCTGCAGTACTGCAGGCAGCAGCACAGTTCAAGCAAAAGTGGCTGACTATGAGCAGAAAGATCCAGGCTCCTTTAACGACCAGAGGAGAAAACCCTCCCGACGTTAATTCAGAGCATATAAATTAGGTGCTGTCTACTGGTAGGGATAAACTGTGAGAGAGATGTAGGGTCTCAAACAAAAGACAATTCTTGAAGCAATGAAATCAAAAGAGAAATAAAAGAAAAATATACTTCTAGTTATTTGGACAGTTAATTACAATGATCTATATGTATATTAAGCTTATATTTATTGTAATTACTGAATAATTTATATCACCATGCAGTTGACAGAAATTGTATAAAAAATGAGAATGATTTTAAATTATTTTAAGTGCTTTGAATGTGTGAGAAATTTTTTCTAAGATATATTGATAGATTCTAAATCTAATTATAACACTAAGATACAGAAAGCTCTGTTCGGGTTAATGTTTTTTTTCTAGCAATTAGAAAGTGGTTGATGATGCAATTACACTTTTATGTATAAGGTTTTTGCAACCAAGATAATTTGTTATTGAAAAATAATCAGAAAACATAATATGTGAGGAGTAGTTATAATCAGTTTTTTCTATCATTTTCTCCAGACACATTTTGTAGCTCCAGTGCAGGTCTCTGCACAACAAAAAAGGTAGGGTGAAGTGGGGAAAAAAGGAAGGAAAAGAGCCAAGACAAGCAATTAATGCATGGTAACTCTCCTCAGAAAGGATTATCCCAGTCTCCATCAGAGGAGCATGTAGTTAAGGTTAATTTCAAATGGAAGAATAATCTCACACATGAGAGTAAGAAGATTAAAAGTCAAAAGACAGAATAAAAATTCTTAATGACATTTTGTTTGTTTTCCAAATCTCATAATTTAAAGATTATGATTCAGTGGTTTGTAGGGGGGTTTTTTTCTTTCTTTTTTTTTCCCCTCTTCATTTTCTGAGCTGGCAGCACTGTAGCTTTGGAGCAGCAACCAAAATCTCTTCGGCAAAGATAGTCTTTAGACAAAGGCTAGGGGCAAGTTCCAAGAACCTGCCCTGGCTCAACCTTGGGTCTTGTGGGAATCAAGCTTTCTCAGCCAAGCCAGCTAACCCCAGGAGCCTGGAACAAGAATGGCAGAGGAGGCATTTGTGTCTAGGTCCAAAGGAAGCAAATCTCCAAGTCACCTTGAAGCAGGTATATTCCTCCCAAGAGCTGGCAGTTTGTATCAGTTCTGCCTTCCCCTCTTTTTTTCTTTTGCTTTTCAGCTTGGACCAGACTTCCAGCAGATCTGCTAGGCCAGGCTGCCCAGCCTGTCCAAATGCCAGTCATCTCTGAAAAGGATCATTTAGATAATTAAGAACAGCTAGAATTTGAATAGTTAAGATTTATCAGTGGATTAGGAAATAGCAGATGAAAAATCAAAGACCACACTATAACTCACCAATAATAAATGCTTCTCTCTAGAAAATGAAAATCTTATGCAAAGAACCATTCATTATCATCCATCATGGGTACTTCTGCAGAGTCAGTCTTTACTGTACCCCAGGATGACATGATCCCAGAGATGCAGCAGGCTATCACTTATTTTGAAATGACCAAATTCTCCTTAAATCTTTATCCCACGCTGACTTCCCTTGCACATTTACAGCAACTGCATCTCCACTGAATTCCATAGCATTATTGCTGTTGGCTTCCATCAACAGGAGAGAGCTTCAGGACCGCATAGCCAAAGGCTGGGATCTTCAAGGGAGTTTGCGAGCCTCAGGTCTATTTTACTGAAAGATGCAGAGAAGTATAATAAAATATTTAAGCAACATTTAAACACTGAAGCTCAGGGGACACCATCAGCTTCAGTGGTAAAGACTGGAAACCAACACCAGGCTCCTCTCCAGAACTGCCTTTAGGCTTGCAACCACATGGATCACTGAGGCATCGCCACGCTTGCAGGTACAGGCAGCATTTCCCTGAGCAACCATCAGGTGGGGGCTGCAGATCCTCTATGGCAGGTCTAGTTATGCAGACACCACACGATGCCTGCATACTCCAACAGAGCATCCCTTGGCAGTTCCAGATTGCTAAATAAGAGCACTGCTCATCCAGTGATTTGGCGGATGTGGGGCTGGGCAGGTCTTGCACCTGCTGACAAATATCCCTGCTCTGCAATTCATGTGGAAGCAGTAGCAGTGCCTACCAATTCTGGTCACTTGTGTTTCCTGTAATTTACAGGTTTAAATATTTATTTTATTGATGGGTTTTTGTGGTTCTGGAATGGCAGTGCTCAAGGAAAAAATACATTGATTCACCAGAATAAAAAACCTAGCACTTAAAAATCTACTTATTAAACAGTATCTCCAGATTTCCATGTCTTCCTATGATATACTCAGCTTTAGAAATAGGCAGATGTTGTTACCACAGTCAATGGCCAATATTCAAGTTGTTAAAGCTGGGTAGAAGAGGACCAACTAAACGCACTGATCCCTGTGTCTTGCAGCAATCATTTCTTTTCCCTTCATGCTCAGAGATGTGACCAGCTAAGAAAAGACGCAAGAAATCCATGTGTTGAGCAGATCAGCTGGGTAACTAGATGGAAGCATCAACAAAATTTTCAAAAACTGTGCTGGCAGAAATGCCTGGAGGCATAAGGCAGGTACAGACCAGCTGATGCGGATTTACAAGGAAATGTTGAACTGTGAGGAAAATAAGGCAGAGGACAGCAAGCATGAGCATGAGGCCAAGTGGAAGGGTAATGCAGGGCTTCAGGGGGACAGCCTGGAAGCAAAGAGAGGAAGAAAAGTGGAGAGAATCAGAAGGAAGTGAAATGTGCAAAGCAAAATGCTCAATGCAATAAAACGAAATGACTCCACTGTGTTTTCCACTGGTACCAGGGTAAACTGAAAGCAGCCATGCTGACACCACTTCAGTTTGAAAGCATGGAACTGGTGTTGGTGGGATCAAACTTAGGATTTGTTTTAATGTAGTGCCAACACCTTCAGATATGTGCCTTCTACGTCAGTACAATGCAACTTAAGTACCACCACCAATTAAATCCCAACTGTTTCACTTACTGACTCCAGGGAAAACTGCAATGCAAAGAGCAGCCTGCACGCACTCAGAAACCAGGCTGGACCAGATGCTCTGAGGTGCAGCTTCCCTGATGGAGACACAGACTCATGGGTCTGCTCAGCACAGGTGGAAGTTTGAGAGTCTGGGATTAAATCATGTGTGGCCTCCAAAAGTGACTGTGTTATTTACAGATGGAAAATCAAAATCACAAGCAACGTTTCCGCTATTCGACTGCACAGTAGTATTTAGGGTTAGCTGGCATCTTTCTACGTTCAGACAGTTGCGGAGGTGTCCTCTGTTTTCTTGTGTGAGTTTTTCTTATGCATATTTTGTTAGGGAATCCAATCAAATACTTTTGATTTTTCAAATACAACAAAACCCCAGAAGCTGTATAGAGAATGAGACATACATTCCAATGAACTTTTGAAATTAAGCGTAAGAGTGACCTGAACAGCAGCTGGAAGTGCTGGCAACCAGAAAACATTTGTAGGCAAAGGAGTGATGAGTCAGGCAGTTTAAATGACTCCAACCTTATCTGAATGAAGGTCTGAAGAAGAGTTAGGAGAAGTTATTTTAACAAATTGAAACAGATTGCCAAGGGATGCAGTAGCTTTTCCATCACTTCATATCTTTCAAAGAAGATTGAATTTTATATACACATACACACATTTTCATTCCAGGTCAACCAGAAGTTATTGGGATGGATACATCACTGAGTGAAATCGTATGACTTCTGTTATACAAGAAGTTATCTTGGGTTATAACTTAATCTCTCTGCTTCTAAAAACCTATGGCTGAACTAATAACCTCATTTAGAATAGGAAAAAAAAAAGCCCTCATTTTAATTATAACAGCAATTCAGCCTATGAACGTACTGAAATCCAAGACAAAAGTAATACTTTTTATATACATTAAATAAGAATTTACAACCACTGAAGTTTAAATAGTATTTGATTGCAACTGTAAATAAATTACGGTATGCTATATCACCATGTAAAAAAACCACACTTACTACCTGATAAAGAGTATGAGCCAAACAAGAATCTGAAAGGTCCCAGATTCCTGAGACAATGCACAGATTTTTACAATTAATTCCTGTGAAAAATAATGCCTATTTTAAGTAGCGAAAAAAAAGATTTTTCTGTAATGTTTGAGAGCATTTTCCTAACACAAAACTAGGTACCAGTTCTAGAGACTGGAGAATTTCTAGAACACTTTTCATATTTGCCCACTTTGAAATTTTTACCCTAGGATTTTTAAGTTTGATGATCTTTTTGTGTAAGCATCTAGCAACCTTGGATGGCTCTGGTTTTGGTACTCAGCTCTACAGTTGTGCACAGCAGCTAGAGTAGCACAAGGGTCATCATGAATCGTAAATAGTTTTATAGAGCATAAAACCTAACAGACCCAAGGAGTACGATGGCAAGGGCCATAAATATAAAAATTAACTACAGGAGCACTCCATCATTAAACAGGGATAGAGGGACAAGCTAAAAAGCTGGCATTGGATCAGGAAGCTGTCACAATAATTGAGGTAATTAGTGAACTGTGATGTTGACTGGTTTGCTGGCTCATATGAACATCCTATGCATGAGTTCATGTGCCATGTTGGCTTTGGGCTGCACAGCCGTTCTCTGCCTCATGTTAACACTTGAGTTTCTGCAAGTGCACAGCACTCAGTAGCTGCAATTTATTTTTGCAGAAAATCTCAGGCTGCCATGAAGATACCAGAGCAAATAATCACATCTTATTAAAAATAACTACATATGTAATCTTCCCCTGTGCTCCCCATGTTTGAAAACTTGGTTGTAAAGTCTGTCAGTAGGGGGTTAATAGGTGAGGCATATTCAAGAAACTGGATTTCTTTTACTGCCTGACCAGTTCAATGTCTGAATTATTTGGGAAAATCTAGCTCCATATTTAGTTAGGTAACGAATTCCCAGCTCTCCAGCACGAGCACTCACCCCACAACCCTGAGTGGCTGCAAAAAGACAAAAGCTCCATTGTCTGCAGTGCTTGAAATGGCACATCTTGACCCGACAAGGAGTTGCACAAAGCGACAGGACTGAGAATGAAAGCATTAAGCCTGGACACAAAGGTCACAAAGTGGCTGACATGATACAAAAAACGTGACTTGCCTGAAAACAGAGGTATACCCAGGCTGAGATCCACAAGGCAGGAAAAAATTGGAAACCATAAGGAAACAATGGGCAAACAGTACAAGAGGTGGTGGTGGTAAGGAGGTGGATTTTAGCCTCTGTCATGGATAGATGAAGGATATTTACACGAGAATCCGGTCCTCAAATCATGCAATGAAGGGAAAAGTTAGGTATATTACCCAGGAAAACACAGCGGTTCTTCCCCACATCTCCAGCCAAGTTGTGCAGCAGCCGTGAGGAACATTTTTGCTGTGTCCTGCACCTTATTGAATGTCTGTTCTGCAGCCAACGTAACTAAATAACTCTCTTCCATATTGAAGAATTTTTTTTTTTTTCCAAAATGGTAAATCAGGATGTTTAGTCAAAATATTAAGTCTGGGAGTCCAAATACTAAAGCTCTGAGGATCTTTTCATAGGAAATTAGGAGATCAAAAGTCTCAGAAAGCCACAGCTGGCCCAAGAGACTCCTGTATTAAGAGCCAGTTTCCCAGGCCCCTGGCAAGGAGATATCGCTAAGGCTTCCTAATACCCAGACCATGTGAGAGGCTACAACACCTTCTCACCATTTACTGTGCTAAAACTTGGCCTCTGAAGAAGACAGCATGCTCTCTTGATGCATTAGCTTTTGTTCCCGATATAACAATTTCTTGTGCCATGTTTTCCATATGACTTCACTCTGTGGGCCGTACCTTTAAGATACACTAGTGGAAATTGGGAGTCATCCCATGAAAAGGAAAATCATATCAGTGGAAGGCAGATGCAAATGAAAGCAGAGGACAAATGCTCATGCTGCTGTCATCTTCTGAAACTGAATAAAGAGTTTTATCAGGATGAAGAAAAGCAATAGCATCCCTAATAGTCTAAGGACCTCTAACTCACTCACAGTAGTACCTGACCACTTCACAGCACCAAGATGAACAGTGCTGTTGCTGCACTCAGTTTTGCAGGGGCTGAAAGAACTTGACCAGACTCACCCAGAATTCCCAGGGAGGAAAAGGAGAATCAACTCTGGCTCTTCTTATAGCAAATAGCCCTCCCTTTCTCCTTGGTACTACATGCTGCTCTCCCACACTGTAAAAAATACTCTCTGCACCTCATGCTGCCTTTCCAATTTTATATGTATAAAATATTGCATGTGCAGTTTATCTGTGAAATTAATACGTTCATTTTTTATACACTATACGTGTGTATACATATATAATCACATTTCCCTGAAACTATGAAAATTCTTTCTTGCCATGGTCAAAAAGCCAAAGAAACGTTTCTACCCAGGAAGATCAGGGTGGTGCAGAGATTACTTAACCCAACACAGAATGAGTGTGCTCCTTAGCTCAGCCCGTGGAGCACTCCCATGTGTATTTGTGGGCACAGCCCAGGAGCAGTGGGTCCCCTTCACCTTTGTGGGATGCCACTAGTACCGCTCTTCTCTCTCCAGAAAATGCAATATGACACTAGGAAGCTGAGAAAAGCTACTGACAGAGATTAAGGAGCAGCTGCTCCAATCCCACTAGCCAGGAAGGCTCCTTTCAGCCTTGAGAGAAGACTGCTGAAAAGGGCTCCTACATCTGTAACTGATAGAAACAGTTTCTACCCCTTTCTCCCACTGACAATGAAAAGTGCAGGAGGTGTTCCCCAGCCAGATAGAAAACAGGTCAAGAAGATAATCTGGAAACAGCCCCAGCCCTCTTGGAGGGAAACCAAGATGTCCACCAGGTCTAGCAGAGACAGACTTAACCCCAGGCAGGAGAACCAACCCTTTCCTCAACACCCGTCCGTCCCTGGAGGTCTCAGTGCTGGAAAGGGGACATGAGGCAGTGTGATGGGCAAACGAAATGACACTGGGCAGCAAGAAGTCCTCTCCAGGCTGGGTCCCACCCTGCAGCACATGGTGGCAAACACTCACTGTTGAGGAAGGCTCACGAGAGGGCCCTGTTACTTTTTTTTATTGTTTGCGCGCATACACAAGCATGTATGAGCAAAGGTTCCTGACAGCAAAGGTATGTGGAAGAAATGCCCACAGGACACTATCATGCAGAGCCTGGTCCTGGGAACAAGGAAGAGCTGCCAACGCTTTGCTCCCTGGGGATGAAGAGGTCGGTCTCCCCACCTCAGCACAGGGCCAGGTTTCCAGCACAGCCCCGGGGCCATAAGGAAATGCTCATTCATCTACACCCCACCTAACAGAGCAAGCACCAACAATCAGGCAAGGATCAAAGTCCCTTTATGTTTTCCATGATCATCTCTGCAGCCCAACGTGTGTTGACACATGGGTCCAGGGGATTATCCAGCATAGTAAATACATTCCCAGTTAGCCTTGCTGAACCATCAGTCTGATGTAGCAGATGCTTTCTCCGTTTTCCCCTTAACGCACAGCTTCACTACACATCCGCACCGAGGTGCTGTGCTCTTACCTTGGACAGTGCCCAGGACGAGGCACTGCAGGACACTCCAGGGAACAGCATTATACCAAATGCATGTTTAAATGGCAGCCTCCGATCTGACAACAGATGCCTGCTAACTCACAGTGGGCACTAAGCGATTACGGTACAAGTTCACAGTGATGCTGCACTCACAAGTGCTGTAAACCTGCGGACAGAATTTACTCTAAAATAAATAAAAAAACAACCACAAAACAAACAAAAAAGAAAGGTGAATTTGTAGTCTATTTTACAACACTCAGGGAAAAAGAGGAGAGAGAATAAATCTGGGAGTTAGTAGCCACAGCAACAAATTGCATTTCTCCTCCGGATGGCTTTCCCCCCCCAATCAACAGCAATTACCGGGCACCTTAGGGTAATATAGCAAAGTTATGTTGCTTCTATGGCAAAGTTCTTTTCACAACACTAATTTATTCCACGTCTGCAAGGTGCTGATTCATTACAGCACATTATTGGGGGTCTGATCATGACAGTCAGTGAAAACACAAAGAGAAAACCCCTGGACAGAGCTCATCCTGCTCTGTTGGGTTTTTTTCTGATACCAGTTAAGAGCCCAGCACACCAAGCTTGGAAGAGAGATGCCTTCCCCAACTCTTAGGAACAGGGGAAAGGAAGCAAAGATAAAAGTGTTTGTGGGAAGCAATTGGAGGTGAAAGAAAACGTAGGCTCATACCTGATGTCAGTCTCAATAAAGGCTGTGGCTGAGAAACCATCTACATGCTGCTTGAAAAAATAATAATAAAGAAATGGATGTGCTTCCTTCTGCTCTTCAAATGCTGTCTCCAAACCATTTCAAATTCTCTCCGTATCGCTCCAGTGCTATCAGGTCTAACAAGGGGCTAAGAATCAGATTTCCATAGTGTTTATCCAAAGGAACTTTGTGAAGACCAAGGTTAATTTGCTCTCAAAGCATCTGCATGAATACTTCACAGATCACCTACCTCCGCACATTAAAAGACTAGTCCAGCAGTGGACAAGGTGTAACACTGTCCTGGTTTCAGCTGGGATAGAGTTAATTGTCTTCCTAGTAGCTGGTATAGTGCTATGTTTTTGAGTTGGGTATGAGAAGAATGTTGATAACACACTGATGTTTTCAGTTGTTGCTAAGTAATGTTCAGTCTAAAGTCAAGGTTTTTCAGCCTTTGATGCCCAGCCAGCAAGAAAGCGGCAGGGGCACAAGAAGCTGGGAGGGAACACAGTCAGGGCAGCTGACCCAAAGTGGCCAACGGAGTATTCCATACCATATGATGTTTTAGGAACTGGGGCGCGCGCATCGCCGCTTGGGGACTTCCAGATGCGTCGGTCAGTGGGTGGTGAGCAATTGCATTGTGCATCACTTGTATATTCCAACCCTTTTATTATTACTGTTGTCATTTCATTAGTGTTATTATTATCATTATTAGTTTCTTCTTTTCTGTTCTATTAAACCGTTCTTATCTCAACCCACGAGTTTTAGTTCTTTTCCCGATTTTCTCCCCCATCCCACTGGGTGTGGGGGGGAAGTGAGTGAGCAGCTGTGTGGTGCTTAGATGCTGGCTGGGGTTAAACAATGACAAACACGTATTGCTCTGTCCTAGGGCATGGTACAAACACTGAAGCATCTTGCCATGCACTTTTCAAAGGGCTTTAATGCAGAAGCTGACGTAGAAGGACAGAATAAGGACTAAACCACACGTGGCAGGGCAGACCCTCCCAGCTCCAATTTGACCCAGCAGCTGTCACTGTTGGATTTTAACCACGTTTGCTTTTGCCACCTTTTAGGCCCTCAAGGTTTTCTGTTTCCAAGGGAATGACCTTCAGGTGCCAAGCTCCCAGCTAGAACTGACAGTGTGACAGCACACCACATGCAGGTGCATTCATCTAGTTGGTGGGAAAAGCAGTGTGAAGTCCTGCTGCCCAAAAAGGAGATTTATCGCCCCTGAAACAAAGTCCCTCCAAGACTGCACAGCTTCCAGCACGCTCCCAGCAGGCAGGGTCAGCTCTGCAGGCTGCAAGTAAGGCACTGCCTGTCCTAATGAGAATGCAGAGGTGGTGGAAAGAGCCATCTCCAAACCACATTTAGTTATTAAAGTTGACAGAAGGGATTTGTCTAGTTTTCTGAATATTTTGCAGGGAAGCTGAGAGTTCGTCTCTGTATGAACTAGGAGATGACTTCCATGCAGGATGAAGAGCTTTGTGCTCACATTCAGCAGCAATCATGTCCTGTCCATAACTACAGAAAACATGAGACATGCAGTGGCTGGATGATACACCAGAAGGATATCTAGCATCACCAGTGACAGCTTGACGTGCTATTTACTTTCCTTAAACACACTCTTATGACTGCCTATGAATCCTATACAGCAGATATCTTATCCTCCCACAATCTCAAAACGTGTGTAGAGCTAGCAGGACTCACCATTCATCCCTGTCCAAATAAGCCACTTGCTTCTCTAACCATGTAAAACCACGTAGGACAGACCACCTGGAGGTACCTTGTCTCCTTATTGGCGGTACACACGCTGGATCATTCAAACACAAGCTTCACCTAGTTTTCAAAAACCTCCTTCTTTACCCAGGACTACCAGAATGGATCTCTCATTTCTGCTGCCTTTTAATATTATGGCTTGTTTTCATGCTATATTTGTCAAACACTGTGATTTTGCAGAAAAAATTTAACACTAGCCTAGATCAGGGTCCTGGAAATACGCCCAACTTGCTAATACAAAGCATAAGGGCAAACACAGAAGCCTCTTCCCCATTTGAACAGTCTCTTCAAACTACATGCACCCAAGCAATATTTTTCTGCCAAAGTAATTCACTACCTCTCTCTCCAAAAATTTTTGGACTGCTTTTATCTAGAGCCAAAGCACCCTGCCCTGCTGCTGCTGAAATTAATAGATGTTTCAACATTACATTCAGTGGGATGAAAATTAAGCCTTAAGAAAGCCAGACAACCACACTGCAGTCCATATTCATGTAGGGAATACTGCAAGCAGAATTTCAAAGGACCTTACATTTATCTTTGTACTGGCTGTGCTCCATCTGCATATAATTGCTTATGTCTACAGATGCTGCGATGCTCATCAAAGGCTATATTCTTACCCACACTAGGTCTCTTTCAACTGGCAGGAAATTCTCATTGCTTTACAATCTATATGCAGCCATTTAGCATTTAATAATTCAAATTGTAACACAATATTTGATGGAAAACAGTCATTATGGATTTATAACACAATGCAGGTAGCTGAAGTACACAAATTCCAGCATTTCAGGAAATGGGTACTATTTCCAAACAGAGTTAATCCTATAACAAACAAACAAAAAATCCATAATATTATCCATAATCTTTTCTTGCTGCATGCATCTATGGGTTTTGGTTGATTTCCTCCCCACTCTTTTTAATGTTCAAACAACTGAGTTATAGCAGAACATTCTTCTACACTATGAAGCTTATTTACATACTGTAAATAACTGTGAATGCAATAAAATTGTTGTACAAATAACGTGAAATAATGCCTCAATTTGCAGTTGTTTTACATCAGCACAGTTTATAGCAGTGTTTACTGTAGACTTAGAAACAAATAAATAAATAAAAAGACAAAGAGAAAGACAAAAACTTCTCTATTCCCCACAACCCACAGTGTGGCTTCTAACCCACTAACCAGCACTGAGGTTACTGACCACTTAAATAACATTAAAAATCCGAGACTGCAAATGATACCAGATCCCAACCTGGACAGTGCAGTACAGGGAGAAGATGACGACTGGGATTCTACCCCACATCATACACAACCTAATGTCCCAAGAGCTACACACTGCAGTAAATTTGGTGGGAGTGGAGCACTGCTTGGGCCTGGATAGATAATGGATCCTTCCCCACATCCCAGACTCAATGTGTGATTTGGGATCAGTTTCTCCCTCTCTGTGCACCTGGGCTCCCCAGCCATGCTGATATTTTCACCTCTAACTTGTCCATTTGGATGGGCTTGTTGGGGTGCCAACTGCAGAGCACAGGGCACTTCAGACCCTGACCCCTGCTCTGGTTTCTATCAGCTTTTATAACACACTCCAGGCAAACAATCCTTGTGACCAATTCTTACCCTCCGCTTTCTTAAATTGAGACATCCTGGTGGTAACTGTCTGAACTACCTTATTTTTGTCACATAGCCATCAGAAGCCATTCACCTCCTGGGAGCAGAGTTGTCTTCTAAGTCTGGCTGACACCCGATCTGACATGTACACAAACAGGATCTAATATTCCTCTCCTACAGCCCCCTGCAAATTTGAGTTACTGGTGACATGAAGAAAACCATCACCTTCCTACCTGGAAACTTAATGTTGGCTCCTAATTTAGATTTCTCTGCCTGTTTTGGGTTTTTAATGAGACAAGTTTCCACAGTACCTACATGATGATTTGATCTGCCTTTTATTAAAAAAACAAACAAACAAACAAAAACCCTTTTAACACATTAGAAGGGCTCATGGGGATCATTTTGGGCTGTCAGCAGGGCTTAGCCAAGATAGGCTGTGTATAATGGCAAATCTCATAGTCCACTAGCTACCAAACCCAGCAGTCAAACAAATGTGTCAAATTCAGGTACTCCCTGGAACAGACGGGTCAGGAGAAAGATTTGTCTAAATTCTTTTTTCCTCCTGGCGTATCAGAGAGCCAGAATAGAGCCTTGAAACAATGGAGTGCAATTGTCTCCTTCCTTTAAGCACACGCTGAGATGTAAATAGTCATTTCCAAGAGCTTAAAACCCCAGGGAAGCAGATAATAAGCAATTACTCTAACCAGATAGCACTGATGTCTAAAAATTAATTTCTGTGCTAACATCCCACCTCTAAAGTTTTAAATTTCAAAGCAGAGCATCTTCTGAAAAAGATACACAGGTGTACAGTTATGTTTCCTGGACATCTGTCTCCATCTACTCTGGTGGCAGATTTAACCCTGCCTACTTGGAGCACAGGCAGCCCACAATAGCCTTTCCTCCACATTCCCCAGGCACATGTGCCTTCAGACAAGAGCTACTGCTGAATTGTAAGGCACTACGCTGATCGAAACAAATTGATCTTGTCACTGCAGCATTCCTGACATGCTTATCCCACTCTAGATTTCCTTTTTTATCTCTGCTGGTATTTACAAATCAATTTTTTTCAGAGAAGCTTGCTGTTTTCCTCAAGATCTGCTCAAGCACTGAGCTGTCTAGCATTTTCAGAAGTCATTGAAAAGAGACAATAAACCCATCAAAGTCAGAAAAGTTGGGAACGCAACCACAGGAACCTGGTTCCTCCAAACAGCTCCTCTGTTCACAACATTTAGCTCACAGGCAGCAGTGCTAAAACTTACATTGATGCTCTAGGGCTGCTGGCCCACAGGGAGATATTTCACTTTCATGGCTTCACGCCGCAAGAGTATTCCTCCCCCTCTCTCTGAACTCAGAAATGTCATCCATAAGAATGACATCAAGTCTTAATGGCAAATGCTACCTTCTTCCACTAATATTTGTCAGAAGAGCAGTTACAGGGTTTCATATACTATGAAATCACAGCACTCTTTTTATTTCATCCTATATAACTGTTAAGAATAACCAAAAGAAGTGAAGCGAAGAAGCCATCTTTAACAGCAGCACTTTGGGTTTACAGTACTATTAGTTGGATGTTATTTATAATAAATGAGCCCACCACGGTCAGTCTGTCTTCTGTCTAGGGTCCTCTGAGACACCTACAAATGCACTTAAATAATCATCCCAGGCACCCAGAGACACCTTTTATAATTATTTGCTGTCATTCTTTGAAGGTAAAATACCAAAAATAAATGTTGGGTATCTACATGTGGATTTAGTGCCTACCTTAATAAATCTTACATTTGGAAACTTGTTCCACAACTACTGTGTAACACTTAAAAAGAGAGAAAGGGAAAGCTAGCTAATTTGTAGGAATTCAGTGAATATTGATTGACAACTATCTATTAATTTGTGATATTCTGGAAAAAAAAGCTCAAAACCAGATCCTCTACCAAAGCCCACCCTGTTGTTCTACTCCCTGCTCCTTAACATTTGCCACCGAATGGTATCTGGAAACTGTATTAGTAGTAAGTTTGATTCCTGAGATCTCATATTTTATTTTATGCCATTTGCCAAACATTCCCTTATATTTTTTTCCTGCAGCTCTGAATGTTCTCTGCCCTTCATTTCAATTAATGATGTCATAGATCAGTATATTCTCCCAACAAACTATTAAATTAACTGCCATGTTCTTCCTTCATTTTTTATTCACAGAAAGGAAGAAAAAATAACCACAGCAAACTGATGCACTTAACTCTTTATGATTTCAAATAAAAGCCAGAAAAATGATGGTAATGTTTCACTAGTCCCACAGTTTAGCCAAAAAGCACACTGTACATCTTAGTTATGTCATGTTTTATTCCTCAGCCTATGAAGATGCTGGAGAGTGAAGCATCTAGGGTCAAAAAAACAAAATGAGAAGAAAGTAGCAGCAACTTGAAGTCAGAGATTTTTCTGTTGCTTAACTTAACGCCTCCACAAATAACCTTGTTCTTCTCTCTCCTTTTAAAAACAAAGACGCAACACAAGGAAATAAAAAATGCTGTATGAAGCTTTTATTTCCAAGTCTGTGGAAGTAGTAGTTTTTCATCTTTAGCTTTCACAGTTATAATCCCTGTCACGTCCTTTCCCCGCTGGCTGTGGGTAGCTGATTGACAAGGTGCTGTCTGCATTCATGCCATGTTGGAAAGCGGGTCAAATACTGCCCCAGACAAACAGACTGGAGGAAATTTCCCCTCAAGACCCTCCATATTAAATATTTACAGATACTTTTTTCTCATTATTGGACTACCAAGGACAGAAAAATGTCCACCAGGTGATTCAAACTTTCCACCACCTCTTTTCCAGCTACTCTTTCTCCCTCTTTGGGCAACAGTTCTCACTTGTCCTAGTCCTTTCCTTGTCCTCACTTTCCCTAGGCTTCCTACAGTCTTCTCCCCAGAACATCCCTCATCAAGTCTTCCATTCAGCATCTTCCTTTCCACCTCCCACTCTACCACATTTTGTTCATTTGTTTTGAAGGAAACTTTGGCCTTGATTAAGTTAAAAAACAGTAGCAAAATATGTGTCAACAACTAAACACACTCCTTAGAATAAGCAATGGTAAAGAATTTGTTGCCACTAGCAAACCCACAGCAGATCTGCTGCAAATTTTCACCAGCACTTTCCAGGGCATTCCTGGTTGATGGGGAGCTGCATCCATTCACCCCACAGTTGAATTCAGCCTATGGCATGTCTCTGTTACTCATGAAGACACAAACCTGCTGCTGGGCTCTTCTCCAAAGTCAGCAACCTCTACAGGCTCCCATGCTTTTTATCACCTTGCTTTGTGTTTGAGCACTGCCCGGTAGGGCAGGACCCCAGGCCAGGAGCAGGGCTTCCCAGGGCCACCACAACACACACCCCAAGCTACTGCGTTGGAAATCATCTCCTTCACAGCGCTGAGGTCAGGCAGTCACGCATCCAGTCCCACACAGGACCATATGCACACCTCTCCCATCTACACATGCGATTTCTTTCCAGACCATTTTATTCAGTTCTGTCAAGAAAGGATATCAAGGCTGTGAAGAAGCCCTCTGACCTGCCCCACCCCACTGCTCTAACTAGTAATGCACAAGGAGCTGTTAGGTGGTTAGGGTTTGGGGCAATCCTTGTACATTAACTGCTCATGAAATTCAGAGACACTCCTTTAAGCTCTGCAAACAGACCTTAATGAGAAAGTCTGTGACCAGGACAATAGTGAGGATGTGAGAGAGAAAAAATAAGATGGATTAGGAGTGAAGACCAAGAAAATGAAAAAAATTATATGAACTGCAAAATGGTGCAGAGTAACACTGCTTCTGGGTGTCCCGCATTAACCAAGGCCAGGGAGGAGGAGCCTGTTCCTCTCCTGTGCACCTTCCCAGGCACTGCAGCAGCCAGGGCAGAGTCTCCCCTCTGCTTCCAGGCGGGGACGCATCCAAACTCAGGCTTTCCTCTGCAGCATATTTCTTTCCTCACTATATGGTGTCCAGGAGCTATGACACAATTTGGAAGAGGGGAGGAGAAACGTGGTGAAGGGTTTCTCACCACAATCTGCCCTCAGCTGAGTCCACGGACAACAAAAGTAGGTACAAGGACCTGTTTCTTCCTCTTTATACAAAGGGGAAGAGTTGCAGCCATAAGTCAAATCTTATTAAGTTGCACTCCAAGGACAAGCTTACCTCCCCAACGGCTCCTCAAAAACTCACCAAAGGAAAATGCAAAATGCAAGTCACAAGTTCTTAGTAGCAGTGCACACCCTCACAATTAAGACTGTAGCACAGACAAACTGCAAAACAAAGAAAAGATTTGGCCAATTGTCCAGTGCTTGCACTAAGGGAACAGGAGGCACAGGATTAACTCCATAAAAAACCCCACCAGCTCTAGGTAGTGGTCTTGGCAACTGCATCCTGGATGAGGAACCAGACCAACATCACAGCAGTCCACACAGACTGCTGGCATAATTGGGACTGAATTCCTGAAATCAAACACCTAGGGACCCTTGGGGATTTTTCTTCTCTTCAGGGCCCCCAGAGCCAGGGGAGAAAGCCCAAAAGTTACATGGAGGTTAACCTGAAGAGCTGAATCCAGGGATTAAAGAAATCTTAGTTTCTTGTACCAGAGGTTGCAGAGGATAGTTTTAACTATCAGACCTGAGGACTCCAATCACAGGTGCAAAAATATGAATGCATATGTTTAGGAGAACCTTGCTTGACTTCCATAATTTGTGGGCAGGCAATACTACAGGGTCTGGCCACAACCACACTGCACACTCTCATCATTGACCTGTGCTCCACATTGTCTAGGGAAATTGCCCACCATCATTGGGCTCATTTCAATTACAATTGCCTTTCCACTCTTTTTTCTTTAAGGAAAAGCAGGTCTGAAATCTATCACAGATGCTTCATGGCTATACACTCATTATTAGTTCTCCTGCTTTTTAAGGGCCATGACTCACAAACTGGGTTGTCCTCTGCACACTGAGAAATGAGAAGGAAGGGCCATGAGTCACTCCAGGCACCATTACCTCTTGCAGTGATTGAGTAATGGGACAGAAGCACAAGGAGCCAACCTTTCCTCAGACCGCAGAGAGTAATTCGTGGCTGCTGCTTGGGAGTTGCCACCACTTCGGACACCCACTGAAAAGGAACAGACGCGGCAGCAGCATTCCTCCAAAGCTCCTGGTGGCAACTATTGCAATGCGGAACACAACTCTGATGCCCTATTCCTTCTTTGTTCCGGGTGACACCCAGCCATGATCTCCATAAGTACCACTTCCATGAAGTGGTACTGCTAAAGGAGGCTGTCACACCAGCTTCCAGTGAAAAGTGGCAAATGTTTTGCCCAGAGCTGACAGATTTGTTATGTGTTAAAAGATTTTTAATTACACCACTTTCACAGCCCCACCAGTGGCACATGAGCCTCTGTTGCCCTATCGTGGCTGGTTTGCCTGTAACAGAAGCACCAGGACCAGAAAGACGTCTCAGGTTCATTGACTCCTATCATTTTTTGTTGCAGACAAACACATTATATAAGCCCTTTAATAAATGTTATCAATCCGACCTGTAAAAACTCGTTAGGTTAATGTGGTGCTATTTTTATTAAAGCTCAGGGAACTTGCATTTAACAGCAATTACACTGTTTAAACATGAAACAACTCTAAAATGATAGAAGCCAGAGCTTGGTATCGACTGAAATTCACAGCCCCAAACATCATCTCTCAGACTCATGCTGACTTTTTGGTTCTGCAATTACACCCCCAAATTTTCTCAACAGTGACAGTGATTCCACACTCTCAAAGGATTCAGATCGGCTTCTGAGTGAAGGATTTGACTTCCAGCTCTCAGCTTGTTCTGCATAGACTCCCCTGAAGTCCTACAAAATTCAGATGGGAGGTATTCCCACAACATCTCCACTCCAGCACTCAAAATGGAACAACATTGTCCCCAAGAGGATCAAGTACTGAAGCATTTGACTCAGTGTGACATGTTACCCGCTAACAGCATGAGAAAAACAGTGGTCCTACAGCTAAAAGCTGCCTCTTCAATAAGATTTATGGATAAACTGCAACTAAGCTAATTTTAAACAATGAAGCAACCTTTGTCGTAAGATGTCTTTAGGGGTAGGGGAAGTTCTTGCATGCACTGTGAGAATTTCATCTCTGTCTAAATGCTCTAAAAAGAGTCAGTCAGGTGGAGGTGAGATAGGAGCTTCAACCAAGAACTCGGCATGAAGCAAAGGGAGATTTTTTCCTTCCTGCCAGCACTTCATTTCACAAAGTGGTGCGTACAGCAAGTCAAACTGAAAAAAAGAGAATTCAAAGACTGCATTCTGGTTGCCAACAGCAGAAAACAAAGCTCCAGCTCCTTACTGTTTGCTATTATATGGCAGAGAACCACCAACACTGCAACCATAAAGCATCAAGTGTCCTCACTTCTTTTGTTTCTGGAGCAGATATTCCTATTCCTGCAGGGAGAGGATAGGACTCATGAGCAAATTCAGGTTAACTCTTCCATAGTCCTCCTTCAAAGGTCAAGAGTTTTCCTAGAAAGCAGAAGACAAAATCCATCATCTCTCTTAACATCTGACAGGAGACCAGCAGAACTAACATTTATCTGAACTCCAAAAGGCATTAGTTTCAATAAGAATTTCTATTTTCATCAGCATGGACTTCTTCTAAGGCTGTTTCCATATTCTATTAATCTCTCTAAAACCTTCATGCTCAGCAACCTGGCAATTGTCACACATATTGCACAACCAAGAAAACAAAAGGCCATAGTTTAAGTAAAGTTGGTGCTGAGTCCTCATTAGTCAGGTGTTGGCAGGACTTTATTAATGGCAGTAATTAGTAGAAAAAAGTTCAGTGGTGGCAGTGGAAAATTCTGCCACTTAAATATTCATTATTATCGACTCCTCCAGCTTCATGGTGCAAGCTATCTTATTAGCTTCCTTTGGGCCAGCCTCTCAGGTCAGCTCTGCTGGTATTGTTGAAGGTGAAAGGCTGGAAACGTTAAACTTCTTTCAGAAGTCAGCAGAATTTTTATGCTAAGACAAATGACCACCCCTCAATTCTCTGAGCATCCCCTTCGGTTCTCCAGGGCATCAGGGCAATCTGAGCATGGCTAACAAGTACTGCTCTTCACTTTGGCCTTTTTCATTCACAAACAACAGTAAAGCAGTAAGGAAGACAAAGAGGAAAATAAAGCACTGATCATAGCAACAACCGCTAAATACAGAAAGTTAGCAGATCCATAGTGTGCTCTGCAATTGTCTAATAGGACTGATTAATTAAGATCAGCAGAGAAATCTGAAAAGTTCTGTAGCAAGGGCCCTTTAAACTCAAGGTGGGAAAATTAAAAAATCTAGGACAAAATTCTCAGTAAATTCTGTCTCTGTGGATGTTCAACTTTGAGACAGTTCAGTCTAGATTATCAGAGCAACCTAAGTGCTTAAGCATGCTGAAGTCCATGGGAAGTAGAGGCACAAGCCCTGGTGAACCAAGAACCTGATGCCTGTTTTTCAAAGCAATGCTCCCATGGAGCTCACCTTTACCTTGGCCCAGCTGTAGGAGATGAAGGCAGCTCAGAGGCACTGTGGTTTGGTGAAATCCTTTGGTTTTCAATTGACCAAGGGTCAAATGCTCTGCAACAGAAGCAATTCTACCTGAAATCCTTTGCAGTCAGTATCTCAGTCAGCCCATAGTCTGATACATGTCATATACATTAAATCCATGACCTCCAACATATTCAATATACAGGCACCCCAGACACACACACTGAAATTGAAATATCTACTCTTATTCCACATACCCTGGGACTTCTGGCCATTTGCAGCTTCCCCTTTGAAGCATACTTCCACTCAACAATACATGACCTACAGAACTAAGGCCAAGAACAGAGCCTGCCAGCTATAGCAAAATGGTATTTATCTCCTCTGTTTTTCTTTTTTTTTTTAAAGCCCCTAAATGTATCAGCTGACAGTAATTATTCTATCAGCATGAATTTAGCAAATTCTGTCAGCTGGAGGACCTTGGAGTTAAATTCTACTGGCCCAAAGCATTTTTGAGATAAGATCTGTGATTCTCAAAAGCCAGTCAGGTCCTCTGTGGCTTTTTCTCCTATCTATGAACCTGGGACAGCGCTTTGCTGTGTCCTAGTGGTGCTGTATATCATAACACAATAGCTGTTAAGTGCTAGAAGAGCTTTAGGCTGGAGGGGGAAAGCATAAACCTACAGAGTTTTATTGCTTAAAGTAAGTGGTAGTCTTAGTGTGGCACTTGTAAAAAGAGGCTGAGCAGATCTGACCTTTCTACAGTCCTGTAATTTTTACTAAGACAGCTATCCCAAACCCAGCTAGCAGTGAGGTAAAGCAAGCTCACAGTACACTGCTACAGCAAAGAGTGATTGGCTCAAGAAAGATGGTGCTTATTAGAAAAGGCCAGATGAGGGCTATTTATAAATAGCTGCAGAAATGCGGTTCTTGCAGAAGGTGTCGCTGCTTTAAGAAGCCTTCATAAAAAACACAAAGGCATTGGGTGAGATTATTCCATTCCTGGAGTTGAAATATTTCCACAAATCTAGCTGATTTCACATTTTACTCTTAAAAGTCTCCGTACGTGTGAAAGGATTTAAGACAAAGCAACTCCATTTCCCATTGTATTAGATGTCCTGCGACACTTTTCTACTTGTTCTGTTTGCAATAGCTTTTTGCCTCCATGATACATAATCTGTTCTCATTTGTACCTCTGCCTTCATCTCTGCTAAATGTGGTCTGTAGTAATATTTGGACTTTTTGGTGGAAGGTTGGTTTAAAACAAATGTAAAAATAGGAGAGCTTGGAAATCCACATGGTTCTAGCAAATGAGAAAAGGAGCTTTCCCACTGTCACCTGGGCTGGAAAAGCAATCTCCCTGCCTGGCATTAGGCATGCAGAGCACTGGCAGCAAAGCTCCCGAGACACCATCTGTGCACATAATAAAGAGCAGTGGGATTTTTGTAACATAAATGATTGAATTTGCTTTCTGCTTCCCTTGCAGTGGGAGTATGCCAGCTATTAAGTGCCATAAGAACTTGCCAGACTACCTTTGAATATAAAATTTATCTTCTCTGATTCATGCCCTCTCCCACCTCTGCAAGTAAAGCTGGTGCTGCTATAGGAAATATTGTAGTCATTTTGCTTAGGCAAAAGTAAGTCTACCTACCTGTCACATCCACTTAAATTAGGAGTGTAGTTGTGAACTACAGAAATCCTGAGCTGCTTCACTGACAGTGGGACAAACCTAGAGTGACCACTGGGTCTTAACACCTCTCACAAACCTTTTAAATTTTAGTGCCAGTCTGAGCCCAGCAAGAAGGCCGATACGCAGTACAATCCGTCTCTGTCATGTTATGAGCTTCTGGCCCTTGGTTTACTCCAGTACTTCTCTGTCACTTCTCAAGTAAGAGGGGAACTCTGGATCTCCAACATTGGCCTGTATTTTTCTTCTATAAGTAAATAAATCAGATTTATCAGCCATATGCATCATCATCAGGACCAGAAGCATTCCCCAGTAAAAGTGTTAGATCTGTTTTCATTGGATTATAATGCCAAATTTTCTACAAGGTTAGAATTTTATATGTTGAGTGGCTACATCAGGCTAAAGAGGTTTGAAATAGCTCAATCAAAATTAGTCAGGTATTTCATAAAAGCAGAGAAAACAAACAAAATCATTCCTATGTTAAAAAGATAACCAAACCAGGTAGTGATGCTTTTACTGGAGTATTAGAGCATCTCATCTCCCTGGCAAGGATGTGAAGTGCTAGCAGGGAGCTTTTAAACACAACCATGCAATTAAAGATGCTCATAACATGTAAGTACACAAGGCAACTGTGCAAACCAGTTTAATTCTGGCCTCTTCCTAACTCTGTTATGCTTGACTTTTGCTCTCCTAGTATCTTGAATGTGTTGTTTGTGCGGTTATATAAACAAAACACAACCCAATTATGCTCAGGCAAGTCTTTTAAATTTTATGGGACTGTGGGATCTATGTGGTGGGAAAACTCAGCCTGTACAAACTGAACAACAAATAGAGGCAGCGAGAGGAAGAACAGCGGCTGCAGAGTAGAGGCAGCCCTCACAGGTGCCATGCGTGGGAGTGCTGTCTCACCGAGCCCCAGGCTGCACCCTCGGCAGGTGCAGGACTCAAGAAGGAAATAATATGCTGAGTGCACAAGATTTTATGTTGAATAGAAAGGACAGGAACGTGTCCCACAGCCTCTGAGTGGAAAAGCTGTTCGAGTTGTGCTTAAGCAGGACTGCCAACTAGACTGGCCATGGGGAGGTGAATGGAGGTTTTCAATAAGCTGCAGTATCACCTTTACGGCAGCAGTGCACGTGGTATCCATGCTCCTCCACCTCCAGGCCAGCAGTAGCTCTCAAGCTAAAGATTAGCTCACAGTAATGTGTCAGTGGAGGCAATAACCACAGGGATAAGTACAATCACACTGTTGAAGGAGCTTTGGGAGGACAACACGCTTTCCCAGAAAGAACTTTAAATCCACTATGTTAATAACCGATGAGCATACTTGGTATGAATAAGTGAACCCAGCGCTAACAGAGGCTTTCTCCCATCCTGCAGTCCCCAAGGCTGGAGCAGGAGACGTGAAGACGCGTTGCCAGCTGGGACCTCTCGCTGGCTCCCTGGGCATGGCACGGCCCCGGCAGTGTGGCACAGATATGCCATGGCCACCCCACATTCCAGGCTTTGGCATGAGAGCTGAAATAGCAGCATGGACATGACCAATGGTTGTACAGCAATGAGTCACGCAGCTGATGCTGTCCCTGATTTGTGATAAATCAGCTAAATTGTGAGTTCCTTTTTGGTTTTGTGAGAGGAAGGCAAGGGGAAGCAAAGACATAGAAGAGAAGGAAAATCAGCCCAAATTTGTGATGGCCCACAAACTCGTACCTTTTTTGCTCTAAGGACACCTGTGGGACACTTCAGGCAGACACTACCTCGAAGGACAGGACAACTGGCCTATCCCAAGGTCTCATGGTTTTCTTCACTGCAGATCTGCACAGCTAGAATTTTCCAGCCTGATCACTGAGCTGGAGACCATCCTTAAGGAGTACCAGTCACCGAGAAAGCACAGCCAAGGTACCCGCAGCTACATGCAATAATTAGGAATAGAAAAACTGTAGGGTCTTCACTCTCTGAACTGCTGACAAAACCTCTGGCTCACAGGAGGAGCAAAATCTTGATGGGGCAGAGAGGACAAGGTGCACTTGAAACCTGCCCAGTTCTGTATGACCTGCACACTGATGGGTGAGAAAATGTTCACTCAGAGAATGTAATAAAGGAAACAGAAGATAAAAGCTTCATCTGGGACTCAGAGGCAGTAGGACTCATCAAGACCTGCTCAGCTAAACACTGCTCTTGTTTCAAAAGCCCATCTCTCCAGCCAAGAGCCAAGAAATATCTTTTTTCCATGCTTGTCCCAAAAACTGCTGCACTGTGGTCATAACTGATATGCACACACCAACTGGTCTCCTTGCAAGGCCTTGGGAAAAGACCTCCTTTTTTCTTCTGCTAAAACTAGCAGACCACCAACTCTCCCATCCCCTTGCCCACAGCAATCCCAATGCTTGGTAAATCCAGCTCTGCACAGGACCCTGTAGGCAGGCCTGATTATGCTGTAAATAAAGATTTTTATCCACAGTGAAAGATTTCTGAAGTGCAAACCAAAAAGTCTACTTCAGCTCCTGTTAAGCTTCTGTCCCTGTTAAGCTTCAATGAAGAGCATTAGCACTCCCATGCACACTGGCAAATGCATTCTTTCCTCGCAGTATCTCTGCTTGTCTCCCTTCTACCCTTCTGCCCATTACCAGCCCTGACTGACATTTTTGCACTTACTTCATTACTGCATCTCCAGAGAGCTAGGGAGGGCTGAGAGGAAAGGAAGAATGAGAAAAGGGGAAAAATAATTACAATGGGATTTCATCGACAAGCAGAAAAGAAGGAAGTGTCCCTCTGGGTTTGATCAATAATGCAGCACTTGTTATCTTGATCTTCTTAATAAACCACAAGCAACCCAGATATATTTCTATCTGTGAATCAATTCTTTGCAATGTTTCTATCACAATTTAGCGGTACATGCAACCACACAAAAACAAAATGGAATGGGCTGGTTTATTGATTGTCCAAACAAGAAACCTTGTCATTTGCATAGATTATCAGCAGAGAAGCGCTGCCTGCTTTGCTTCTGTTTAATTACTTTTGCTTTGTTTCAGACTTTCTCTCTGCCCCACTGGGGCCATATGCATTACTAGGCAACCCTCTATGCCATATCAATGGCTAAATCCTTCCAGTTTAACCCCAAAGACATTTATTAAACCTGCAGCGGGAACTGCTTCTGTATCTGTGTCCCCCATCAGAGAAACACTCCAAGGCACTGCTTTTATTTCTCTTAGTCAGAGGTGTTGGAGGTGTCACCACACTTCACAGGAGGCAGAACGAGCCTAGAGTTCCTTGCCCCAGAGAAAGTTTAATTACACAGCTAATTATATGACTGAGTTTGCCTCCTTTCACCTCTCTTTTGTTCCTGTCTTGGAGCCTGCCTGCAAAGTTCATCTTCTCTGACCCATTGCTGTGTAGGCTATGACCACCCACCCAAACGCATGCCAAGCAGCAGTAATTGCTGGGCTGGGGTCAGTCTGCAGAGTTCTCCCAGCCTGACATAGAAAGCAGCCTTTGGTGGAGCTGGCCTCGGAGAATGGCTCCCCACACCTAACTGCCAAGTGACCTGCAGCAATGCACCCCATGTTAACCACACAACAGAGATACAGACACCCATCTCACACACACAGTGTGTCCAGTGCCAGGTTCTACTCAGACATCATCTATAGGTAACCGAAGAATGCTTTTATCACCCTAAATTGAATTCCAATGTCTTTTCTTTTTCTCTTTCAATTTTTGTTAATGCCTTGAGGCTTCTGTGAAGGAAAATTGCCTTCTGCAAAGAAAATTTAAGAATAAACCAAGTAAAGCTTTCATGATTTGACCAGTGAAGAAATTACTAATTTTCAGATTTTTTTTACCATCTGATGAAAGCAACAAACATGGAAAAAGCAAGGTAACATCTCATTGTCTATCAATTCAGATACTGGACATAATAATGTTTCCTGTGGATCTGGTGGATCCATGGTGCAGCTTGCATTGATCAAAAGAAGGTCCTAAAGTAATTCACCACCTTTCTTGGGTGTTTACAATAGATATAACCACGTTTTGAGAAGACAGCCCCTGAATGTATGTAGATGAGCCCCCCTTCCCGCTGAGCCAGCATAAAATCCTTCAAGAAAAAATGTAATTAAGTTAGACTTGTGAACGATAATGAGTTTCTATTACACCCTGCTGAGAGTAGCAGCAACATCTGAAAATTATTTTTTGCTGTCTACAACCAAGCAATAGCTCCTTTATTAGAAACAGGGATGGAGCTGATAGCTTGGACTGTTGCGGTTCCAAATTTCCAAACACTTGTGAAAGATGATGCTGTGGATTAAAGCTCTGTAATCTTATACAGAGATAATGGAGCTCCACTCTAGCAGGACAGTGCTGGAAGTCTTGGAGACCCTTCCCTTTCCGGTGGGGTACAGCTTGTTAGCTGCGCTGTATCCATGCCCACACCACACAACAGCTTTGATCTGGCTCTTCCATCTGCTGCAGCCACCACTCACCAGTGCCATGGGGACGTGTGTAAGAAGAGGACGAGCAGTGAGATGCCCCTGGGACTGGTGCTGCACTTGCTGCAGCCTCTGGCTCAAGGGCTTGCTGAGCTGGAGGCAGTGTCTCTCTAGGATGGGAAGCCCTTTGTGTTTTTTCCTCTGTACAGTTTTGCTAAGTCAACTTTTTAAATTTAATGCCAGGTTTTTGTTTTGCAGTGCCCTGTACCCACGAGCTCTACACCTCAGTAATCCACTGCCTGCAGCTAACCCTTCTTTGGGGTTTTCTGAACCTGCCGTTTTAGTCTAAGTCTGCATGGGTTTAGAAGAGGCAATGAACCTCTCTTCCCAATTCAAGACACTTCTGATTTTCTCAAGCTCTGTCATAATCTCCCCACCATCTTTTCTTTTCCAGGTTGGACTCCTTGGCCCCTTTGCTGGGGAAAAGCTGCTCTGTGCCCCTTACCCAGTCTTGCTGGACATCCTGCAGCAGGGAGCCATACCCAGCTGCCTGGCTTAGAGGGAGATCAGCAGTGGTTTGCACAGTGCCGTAACTGTTTTTTTCTCTGCTTATTCCTTGATAATTCCTCACACTTGATTCACCTCTTTGATTGCTCTTGAGCACTAAGCTTACACTTTCTTAGGGGCTCTTGGTTATAAGTCTAACATCTCATTCCTCAGAGCACCAGGCAGGTCAAGGACCATCAGAGTATATATACACATAGATATATGTATGTATATTTATATGTATGTATACATACACAGTTAACACTGTTCTGTTTTTTTCCCCCATGTACATACTTTACATTCAACTACATTGAATGTCATCAGGTACTGTATTACCACTTGCTATTATGAGGTCTTTACACTCAGCCCTTGTTCACTTTGGGAGTCTGGGTTTTTTTTAAGAATGTACTGGAGAAAACATAAACAATCTGTTGGTCCTTGCAATGCAGGAGAGGGGAGGGTTTTTGTACATAGAAGTAACAGTTTATCTAGGACCTCAAACACACCAGGATGAAAACCTCTTGTGAATTTTATCCAAGAGAGTTCATTGCCTTAAGCCTGGATAATCCATATCTAATCCTTTTTATAATCTTACTCGTCTACTTGCCTCAATAGTTTTTCACAGCAGGGGGTTTACGTTTCATAAAGGGAATATTTTCCTCTTCCTTTTTTGAAATGAGTTTTACTATCATAGATGTTTCTCTTCTGCAAGTGTTCTTCATCCAAACTGAAAATAAATTACCTCTTTTTGATGCCATGCCTTGTAAAGGACTAAAGAGTTGTTTTGTTTCCCAACAGAATTTGTAATCCAGGTGGCTAATGGCTGCTACCAGGTAGATTTTGGACCCATGAATAGTCAGACCCCTGAAGCCCATGAGTATCAAACACGTACTGAATAGAGTAGGTATATATTCAATATTGAACAGAATATATTTTATCAGAAGAAAAGCATTCCACGGTGTCCTATAATGATGCTAAAAGAGTATATTTCAGGGCTGGGTGTGATGGAGAGAGACAAGAAATCCTGTCTCCTAGATGATGTCATAAGGAACACTGACATCTTCCAGCTGCCTTTTCCAAAATCTGGTACAAAACAAGCATCCTGAAGACTTTCTCCAAGACCATAAGACTCACAGTCTCTGCCAGGCAATCTGGACTGCCAGGCCAGGCTCTCAGAGAGCCCTTCTGCCAGTCAGGACCTTCGTCAGTGAGGATGCCTGCAGCCTGGGAGACTGCAGGAGGTGCGGGCAGGAGCCAGGCAAGGGCAGGGAGCTGCCCTTCTGCTTGCATGCTTTGAGGTCCAGAGGCAGAAAGCCAAGGGAAGTCATAAATGTGGGACTTGAGACGTTTAGTTTTCTGGTCACAGCACTCACTGGTGTGCCAGACGTGTTGATTTCCGGCTTAAGAATCTGCTTGAATTATCTCTATTGTGCTTGAGGAAACAAGGCAGATGTGCATTTTCCTTTTACGTGTGTGAATGATTAAAAACAAGGCTACACAGAAAATGTAGCTGCTACGTATCACTGCTTTCTCATCCTGACAGAAACAAATCAGCCAGCCTTCAAACTTCATTAACCACTCAGGTTGAAGGGGACATAGCATCTCCTCCGAAGTAAATAATGTGAATCTGGCAAATATTCAAGGCAGGTATAATACACACAACACAAAACACAGTATTAAACTGAATAATCTATTAGTGATCAAAGATCTGGAACCAAATTCACAACCTACAAATATCATGCCAAAAATGAACTGCAAACTGTATACCAAGATGGTTAATAACTAAGAGCAATAGGCAAATTTGTCACCAGGATGTGGGTGGTGCAACTGTATTTTTTGCTCAGGGAACCTACAAATTGTAACCCTTAGTAATCACCGAAGAAATCCTACCTTTCATTAAGAGGAGCATCCTCACTTGAAATTCAAATCTCTGTGCTCAGCTACCCAATTCCTCATTTTATTATGAATTACAGAAGAGCTCCTTTGCCCCCAAATGCTGCATGCAATTTCCAAACTACAGGCCAATTGCATGCAGCTAACGAACATGGTTGGCACCACACTGTACAGTGATGCTGGCTTGCGCTAATGAAGAATCTGGTCTTCACAGTGGGTACTGGAAAGCAAGAAAGTGAGTCCCACTTTCTCACCCAGTATATATAGTACCTCTCTGAAAATCCCTGAAGTTTTTTCAAGTTGCTGCTAATAAAACCAGTTTCCTAGCAGTGCTAAATCTTAAATACAAGCAGATCACTTCCAGCTGCTCCTCATCTAATTTCTGTTGTCATCTGACACTGTTCATTTACAGTATATCAATCTAGCTTGAGAATGTTTGAAATATTAATTACGCAAAGGCCTCAGCTCATTACCATGGAAGCATTTAGCAGGCTGCATGCCTGTTTACAGGTAACCAAACTGCTGTGCAGAACAAATAATCAGTGCTTTCCCCCTTAGGATATGTCTGTGCAGAGCTACACAAACTAGCTTAATTGAGCCAGCTTGGGTGCTGTACAGGTTCTGCACTTCAACTGCAATAATGAGGTTTGGGGAGATACAAGATATATTAGGATGCACTAAGGATCCTGCACAGCCCCACTCAGGGATGTGCTGGCACAATTGGGCTACACCATGCTGGTTTCTCTGTCCAGTTTTTTTCATGTCAGCTTGAACCTTCTGATGCTCAGTGCCCACATGGGTAAGCATGGAGATGCTGTTATAATAACCCCTCTACCCTGCTACAACACAGAGGAGGACCTCCTGTCCTCCCCTCCACCCCGCTGGCTGGGACACAGGAGGATGCTGCTGGCATCAGTGCCAGGTCAGGGTGGGCTGCCTGGTCAGTACTTGCCTAGATTTCCAGCAGGTTTTACAGCCAGTGCTGAGCTGCTCTGTGATTAGCAGCACATTTAAATCCTGCTCACCCACCCAGCCCGCAGTCCCTGCATGGCAACTCTGCCCTCTCTTTTTTCTCGCTCCTTTATGGCAAGGCTGGAGCCTGTAAAGCATAGGAGGAAAAAAGCACAGAGGGCTGTTCTCCACCTAAAAAAGATGGGACAGCAAGAGCTGGTCCTTGCTAGAGGCACCCAACTACAAGACACCTGACAACATTTTGTCCCCACCCCATTTCTTGCTGAGGCCTGTGGCTATTACTACGTAAATGAGAAAATAGGGGCCAAGCCCCACAGTACAGCTCACGTGGAGGTACACAAAGCTGCCTCTCTCTCATGCACTCTCTTGCCTGCCTCTAGCCGTGCCCCAGCAGGCCTTTCCTTGGTTTTGCCTTTTAGGGAGGGGTGTCAAGTCTTGGGGTGAGAAGAGGAGCCAGAGAGACAAGTCCCACTCTGCTGTATCAACAACACTGCAGCTCTTCCCAAATGCACCATGAAATATCAGCGTGGTGAGACGCAGGATTCAGCCCCTCCTGCGCCCACATCTTTCCTCGATGAGGCAGAATTGAGGAGCCAATCAATGAACACATGCAAAGATGAACACACATGCACTAAAAGCTGTCATTTAAAAGACTGGAAAATAGCCTAATTTCTGCATACTTTGGCTGCCTGTTGTCGAGATGCTGGAGGAAGATGGGCCAGTGATTGACAAAGTGAGACATTAACTCCATCAAGCAGATGGAGAATGGCATAATTATGAAAATAATAACAGTGATTGGCCGAGATACGACAAAAAAAAAACCTGCAGGAATTATTTACATTTAGGGTTGTTGGGGCCTAATTTATTCTAGTGTTTGAACAGCAAGAGAAAACACAGAAATCACAGCTCCTGAAATGCTCTGTGCCGATGCTCATAATAGGTAGTATAGCCCAGAACAACAGCTACCAGCTAAAGTGGTTTAATAGCACCTCCTGATGAATAAAATTAACCTTTATTTGGGGCTGATGTGTGCATGTCATCCAACAGCATTTCTCGAAAGGCTCACGTTTGCTTCCGTCGCAGTTAGTGGCTTAAATGAATTCACTGTGGTCTGGAGCGAGCCAAGCTTGGATGCACTGGGATGCCAGATAAGAGGAATTAAGCTGTACCCAGAGGATCAGCTCTGGAGCAATTAAAGTCCCTCATCAACAAACAATTTGCAGGGAGATGGGGGAAGACCGATAAAGGAGTTGGTTTTGAATGAAATGCTGCAATTCTGTTTATGCCTCCATGTTTCAAGAGGGACAAGTCTGGCCACATATTCGTGGTGGCCAGCCAGGAAACCAGTGACCTTCCTAAATAAAACATTCATCTAGGAATTGAAATATGGCTGTGAAGATTGTCATGCTGCCAGGAATATTTATGTTTTTCATACTTAACCCTAAATCTTTTCATCTCTGAAGTTTTTCATCAATTTCCCTGCCACAGTTGCTATTTGTCAAAGCTAGTTGGCCCCATCTCACCCTGCTTTTGCACTCCTGGAGGCAGCAGCATTACCTGGGGTGGGTGGGATCAGCTCTGTACGTACAGACCTACCCTCTCCCCTCATCCTGCTGGGCTCTCTCCTCACTAATTGCTGGGCCATCCTCCCAGTCCCCTCACCCTGAATGAAGGATGTTTGGGGATTTAATCACACTTTTTTATCTACAGAACCCCTGCCTCATCTGCAGCACAGGATAGACACTGCTTGGGAAACAGGAGAGTTATTCAGTGCTTAAAGTAATTCTCATTCAATGGGGAACCTCTGCCTTATTTAGTGCACCTCTCCAGCCCCCACACTTGATTATTCCTGGTCTTTCCAGGGCTGTTCATCATTCTGCCTCACAAATACTAATCAGCTGCTCTGTGCCTCTTCCCAGGAGAAAGAAGAAAACTGCTCTTGCCCTTGTTGCCAGTGGGGAAGCCAAGGCAGAGGGACAGCAGCGATGCCTGGAGGAAACCAACTGCAGAGCTAGAAATCAACTCTATGAGGATGCTCCCCACCTCCCTGGCTGTGGCCCAGCAGCAGCAGCCTCACTCCCCAGGAGGGTGACCACCACTTCAGGTACCAGGTACCCCCTCAGCATGAGGGCAGGGGCACACAGCTTCACCAGTGATAGACCCAGCATCACCTGCCCTATTTTTCTATACTCCGTCTCCTTTTCGATACAAATTGCTCATAAAGCAAATCCTTTGCTGTTCAATCTCAATTCCCTTCCATGGTACTACTGCTCTTAGTCTGGGCAGAGTCATGGGAAAGAACAGCACAGAGTCAGTGACTACAGGATGAAATGGGTAAGATAAAAAGAGCATTTCTGGATTTCCAGTGTTTGCTTCCTCCCAGCCTCAGCTCCCACCACTCCTTAGCCAATACAGGCTTCATTTCCACCTATTACTAGGATCCAAAGTCCTACAGTAAAAAAGAACATGAAATTTGAGAATCAGTCATCCACATGCTCCCCAGCAACCCCACACCTTTCTGCTCAGAGCAGCTCTCAAATAAATGCCTCTAGCCCCATCCTGCACCCCAGGTGTTGAGCCCTGCCCACGCACTGCCTCCAGCCCCAGCTGCAACCCCGACCTCTCCTGGGCATGGGAGAGAAGGGCTGTCCTCCTCCAAGGCTGGCTGAAGGCAGATACCAGAGGAGCTTTTAAATTCAATGTTTCAGGTGTTTTGGATGCAACAGCCTCAAGTTCAGCCGTGGCTGCAAAACTTTCTGAAGCCAAGCAGATGCCGCTGTAAGCTTCCTGCTGCTGGGGCCAGGGAGGCAGCATCCCTGCTTGGCAGTGTACAGCGTGTGGAAGGGGGAGAAGGGCAGGAAAAGTTAAAAGAAAAAGTGAAAAACACTCTATAAAATGGCCTTTTGTAAGCCCCCTACCATGCACAGACACAAGCCTTGATAAACTAACTGGAGTACTTATGTAGAAGAAACCTGCAACAACCTAAGAAGGAGCCTTCGCATAGGCTGTTGTACCTAAACAGTAATGAGCAGTAACCACAGTATTTATGCCCTAGTTTAAGTGATAAACAATCACTCTAATGCAGCAGCATTTGGGGCTTTGCTGAACTGCAGATTCTGCCACCCAAATGGTTTTGAGCCAGTTCCAGCAGAGGTGAAAAACTCCAGCGAAGTTACCCCTTAGAGACACATCACAGTGCCTGCAAAAAACATAGTGCGTTTGCTAGCCCTGTACCTGCTCCATGAACGACAAGAGAGCTGCAGCCATCCATGGCTGTCAGTCTGCTGCCTTTCGGAAGCATGGAATTCACTCAATACATGATTAAAGAAGAAATGTTCATTTTTGTCTGAATTTTTCCTCAGTTAGGTTGTTGTGTTTTGCTCCATTTTATTTAAGGCAGAAAAAAAAAGTATTAATTACATGCTGCCAAGATCTTTGGAGGAAAATTCAATATTATCTTTTACCACGAAGAAGAAATGAATCAAGGCTCCATTCCAAATCCAGCAGCAGTCCTGACTTTGACGTGCCGAGGAAAATAATAACTTTCAGCACATACTAATTGTCTTGTTAACATGGATTATGCAGCCAGCCAAATAAATGTCATTCACACTTTTATGAGGAAGAGCATAAATCTAAAAATCGGAAATGCATAATATTTTTTAATCTTTTCCTTTCTCCCCATTCTGCATTCATAGCCTAAATATATTTACATTTTTAATCCATGCAAACAAAGCAAGACTCTGCTGGAGACTTTTGAAACCTCCCAGGGGTCCCAAGCTCAAGGTGATCAGATTTTTAAAATAACAAGCTTGGTTCCCATGTAGCCTTAAAACCAGTTTATACTTTCCTGGCACTGCAAAGCAGCTTTGAAATAAGGATAATTTACACTCAATTTAATTTACACTAAGTCCCCTTCACACTGCCAGCACAGTAGAAACAAGTGTTGGGGCTAGCCTGTGTGGGGAAGCGAGCATGCTGAATGCTCATTTTGTTCCTCTGCAGGAGGAAGGATGGGTCCAGGAACCGAGGAGCAAAGCTGAGCCCCCCAGGGCAGTTTCCCCAGTTGGGATGACTGCCTGACCCCACCAGGCTGGTGCCTCCCTTGGTTTAACCCATCTCCCTCCCAGCAATGTAATAGCTACTGCCACTTACATGCTCAATGGTGAATTTTCTCTCTCAAAGCCCTCTTCATACCATCGCCTTCGCTTCATGCCAGAAAAAGAGGAGAGACAGAGGTGATGTGACTTGCAAAGCCCCCAGCAGTGCAGGGTCAGGCTAGCAATACAGCCCAGGGCTCCTGGCTCCTGCTCAGCCCACCAGCAGCCTGGCACTTCTGAAAGGCAAAATGATTGTTTAACTGAAATGTTTAATGGCCAAACAAGGAGATTTAGACTAACACAGGGCACTAATAAACTTCACTCATTAACATCGCCTCTGTAGTTATTAAAATTCAGCATTCATCTCTCCCCCATAGATCAGGTCCTGGAAAAGTAGCACCCACCAAGGGGACCTGCAGTGCAGCCTGGTTTCTGACCTCCCCAGCACAAACTGGATTTCTCAACAGGAACTGTTCATTGGGCTTTCTTTTATTTTACAGCAGCCTGGCAAACAGCACAGCTCTGGCACAACCCTGTAAAGCCCATGATGATGAGCCCTGGCTCCTTCTCGCCAGCCTGTTCCCATGCAGGATTATCTCTTCTCCGGCCCCAGTATTGTCCCAGTGCTCACTACACGCTAATCTGGCTTCTGGCTTTGGTATCTCTTCTAACACCAATCCTTATTGCCCTGGTCTGCTAGGATCACTTTAATCACTAGTATCCCATTTTTCCTGATCTCTTCTTCTCCGGCTAGCCAGCATCAGTGGTGACAGCCCTCCCAGCAGTTAGTGGACCAAACTATATTGAAGTTGTCCACTGCCCAGCTACCCTTCTCCATCTCGGCAGCTGTCCCACTCTGTACACACACCATTGCCGCTAACTAAGTCTAAACCTGCCACACAAGCCACGCTGTGTCTGACCACAAACCTGCTCTGAGCTTGTGCATCTCAGTGCTGCAGCGTTCAGAGATGCTGCCTCTGCACCCGGAAGATGAACGGCCTCAGCAAGGCCCCAGGTCTGGATTATTGAGCACCAAAACCAGTGCCAAGGTGCTGTTCTCCTTTAGGTCGAGAAGCAAGCTTGCTCAGTGTGAACACACGATGCTCTGCAGGCTGGAGACAAAGGCCCAGGCCATAAGCACCCGATGCAGAAAGTATGAACACCACCCTGTCTCTCTGCAGGAAAGAGGTTGAGGGATTAGCGTTTGTGCAGGTCTGAAGTCATGCTGCACTTCACAAAAGTAAAACCAAATCTGCTGTAGAAAACACTGACACTGTAACATCACCCAGGTCAGGAGCAGAACTAGCGGAGTGGGGAAGCAACCTTGACAGAGCAATTCAAGCAAAAACTTATGGACAGACACAATTAAAACAAGCACTATAGTTTCAATTAACTGTTCTCCCCAGCAGCACAGGCTTGGAAAGGACTCTTAATAGATCTCTTCCACCGCAGTGCACAAACTCTATTGCCATTGCTTCACCAATTATTGAAAGTTAGCAGAGTGAGGCAGTTCTCTCACAACACCTTCAATAGTGATTTGAGGATCTGTCTGTTATTAGCTAGCCATTTCATGTATGGAGAGGCAGAGCAGGGTATAGAGTGTAACCATTTTTCAGATGGTTTATATACCAGACCCCTGTTTGCTGCCTTCGGGGAATGCATTTGCCCTGCTGCCACTGCCATACCCCACACACGGAGCAGCATCCCAGCCTCCGAGGGATGGCTGGACCATGCTGTGTCTGTCTTGATTAAATCACAGGAGCGTACAATTCTTCCATTGCCTCGGGTTGATTGGGAACAAGGCTCAGAATAATCTCTGATAGATTTTCTTTCTCAGACAGAGAGACATCCTGATGGTTTTAAGCTTTCTTTTTTAGCTTGCAAAATACTCCCCCAGGAGGGAAGGCTCCTGCCAGCCCTACCACGGGGCTTTTGCATGTGACCTCCTAATAGGGCAGGGAGTGCAGAACAGATTTATTTAGCCAGGTGTGAAGGTCAGCCACCTGCATGTCTGGACATTTGGGAGCAATATTAAATTTAGCATCCACACTGTTGGTATGCAGAGGCTCTAGAAGAAATTCTGGCTTTAGCAGCCAGCAAAGCAAAGAGCATCAAGGAAAGCAGAGCTGTGCCTTCATTCCCCATCTCAAAACATCTCAAAAACAAAGGGTTGTTTTTAATAGAAATTATTAACCTTTGGAACAACTGACCTAGAGATGTCAGAGATTCTCTAATTCTACAGTTTTGAAATCAATCCTGGCAGACTTTCTAAAAAAACTATTATAAAAATAGACAATACCACTCAAGTTTTTCACAAGAAATGACAGCTACCAACAGCTTCTTCATTTCCTTTTCCTCTGGCTTCTCCTTGACTATGAGAAAATGAAGTGTCCTGTGACTGAGGCTGACACCATGTCTGGTACTAACACAGACTTTCCATACCCTTGTGCCTCCACTTCTGTACTTGTAAAAAAGTGATGGGGATACCCAGCAACTTTTTGCAATGGTACCACAGCATCCTTGAATGGAAGGTATTAGAACTGCAAGTTATTAATTTTCCCCTAGAATTGGCTACTCCCATTATTTCCTTCAAAACCCAGTGAACATGGTCTTGTCCCTTCTTGATTCTTCTTCCTATCATTATCCACTTTAATTTAGGTTAATTCCAACAGTCCCCAAGGCCCCCAGGCATGGGACACCATGAACATCCAAGCCCCAGCTCCCCCCTTTCTTTTAGCTGAAAAACAAAGGCCCCTACACTTTAAGTGCCTCTGTAGCCAGGAGAATTACCAAGTCCTACTTTCTTATGGAAAGCACCCAAGCAGATTTTTTTACATCCCCCAAGAAGCGAGTTCATGCTGCAGGTATTCTCTCAGCTGAGCCCATGGAAGAGCCTCTTCTTCACCTGTCCAGCTATTTTTACAGCACTTTTCAGAAATCTATTACCTTTCAAAGCTCTTGTCTGTCAAATTGCATTGAAATTGGCCAGTTCTTCAAAAGTTAACAAGAATAGTCTGACAGGTGGACTCACATGCATTTGGTATTCCCACAGCCCTTGTTCTCTCCAGTAAAGAAGCATACAAAAACCAACAAACATACCTCCCTCCTCCCAGCCAGTCTGATGAGGCTGGTTGGTGCCTCTGGGATTAACAACCCCCAAAACAGCATAGCCTGCCCAGGACCATGAGGAAAGGTCTAAGTGGAAGCTGAGATTCTCTGGGAGGTACCCCAAATCAGACGCAAGCACAGGAGGCAGACAGGGCTTTGAGATGTCAGCAGTGTTAAACCAGAGAAGAAGCCTTTCCAGTTTGGATCCTGATCTGGATGTAAATTGGGTGTTGCATTCTCTGAATCTGATGGCTCCATCTGCCTGCTCTGGTACAGACATAGCGCTGGTACGGTTTACACCACAGGGGAGCGGGACATCACTGGCAACTTCTGAGCAAATTTGCATGCTTCATTGCATGCCTCAACTATGAGCTATGCTGCTTTTATTTTCCGGTAGTCTGTGTCCTGCTGCTACCCCAGTTTTGGAGAAGGACTCCAAGATTTAAAGGTCTTTGACAGCAACCCAGACACATGGGAGACCTGCAGCTTTGATCTGTATATAGCAGAGAGCAGCAGACACTGAGCATTGTACTGTTTTGGGGTAGCTACCCCAAAAGCAGAGCCCAGGGCAGGAAGAGATTTCTAAGCATAAGGTAGCCATGGCTGGATACCTCCTACAAACATCTTGCATTGCTTCCAGGTACCCAGGGGGGGAAAGAGCAAGAGAAAGTAAGCGTGAATGTGTAAGGACAGAGAAAAGTTTCTCTTTGGGTGAAGGAAGGCAACATTAAGGGCAATCAAATGTAGTCAAATCACACCTCCCCTCTCCTACAAATATCTCAATGTAGATTCACAAAATTGCTGAGGCATTGTTGATGAAACTTTGGTTTCTTTCCTCTGAAATACCCATCTGTGGTCAGGGGAAATTCCTACACAAATCCCACTTTGAACTGTAGAATTAAAGGTTTCCTGATGTAAGCCCATTTCGAATAGGGTCAGCATCCTTCCAGGCCGCCTGCACCCTTCTGTTCCCCACCAACACCCTGCTCCTCTTGCTTCTCTCTCATATTAAAAATCAAACTTCGTAATGGGTGTTCTCCCCATATTGGTCTGGATCTATATCTCATTTTTCTCAAAGGGTTTTGAAATATTGGACAACACAAGAGAAAAATCTTGTGTTCTTTTTTTCTATCTTGAAAGAAATAATTTCACCTAGATGGCTGCGTGAACATGCTGCAATAACAAGAAGATTTTCCAGAAGGGTAAATTACTTAGTGGTGGTACCAACTGGGAGCGATGCTGGTTTATAACATCAGATGTAATCTTTCAGCAACAGGGGGGAAAAATGCTTTCAGAAAAATGCTTTTTGTCATCGGCCACTATGGTGGTGCATCCAATTACACTGCTTTCATTTCAGATCCAGGGGACACAGCCCAGAGGAGAAATCAACAGCCACAATAAACATGTGTCGCAGGGACCCAGCCAGCAGCAATAGGAGCTCTTGTGTGCCCTGCTCCATGAGACAGGGCACAAAGTCTGTCCTATTTCTCCTCAGCTCCTTTTGGGCTCCTTGGAGAAATCTCAAGGCTTCTGGTAGCCTGAGAAGCTGCACACAAAGCAGGCAGGTTAAAGGGAGGGAGAAGCATCATGTCCTTCATTTGGGAAACTGAGTCAGCACATCAAATCCTGTCTGGAGCCAGTGGAAACCTGCCCTAAAGTCTCTAAGTCTGTTCTGAATCTTATTGGTATGCTGGCCTTTGAAATCTTGTTTTTTGTAAATCTTAAACTCAACAGAGGGTCCCTCTGGCAAGGATCTGATGCAACACACAGAGGCTGGGCGTGCCCTGGACATCCTCCTGAGACCCACCATCTCCATTATGAACTACCTCATTGATTATTCCTCCTCTTCCTACTCCATTGCTCTCCCACCTGCCAATATTATCTATTACCCTTTCTAAGTGTCATTCTCATTGATTTTCCCAGACTTCTTCCTCTGCTCGAGACTTGCTGTCAGCATGTAGGAAATAGGTTTGTCAGGTGCAGATTTCCCTTATGTGGCTGTGGAGCCACTGCTGTTGCTCACAGCATGGTGACCAGCAAGGACCAGTAGGTGCCTACCCCTGGGGTGCATGACACACTATGCTCACAGGTGACATCATCCTGATGATATCATCTGCAGTAGTTTTACTTCAGTTGGCAAACGCAGACTCTGATACCCATAATAGCAGATACAACCTTCTCTTGGAAAGCAACATCCTATCTGCTGCAGTAAAGAGACCTTCCAGCTCACACCACATCGGTGGGTCTCTGACTTGTGCAAACCAGATCTGAAACGGTGCTGTGTGGTCCCACAACCCAAAGAGATGTGTGCTTTTGGGGAGACACACTCACTTAGAAATAACAGAGGGAACTCTGGGGAGGCTTTTCCAGCCCACCTGCCCCATCAGTACACCTCCATGCCTTCCAGAGCTCTTGGGGAGCCACAGATGGAGATTTTGATTTTGAATCCACCCCTGATTTAGGAAGCTTTTGGTTCTGTAGGTACATAATGGAGCAATTTGTGGGGGAAATGGTTGCATAATATTCATTTCTTTCTTTTCTGCCAATTATTACGATACATTTGCAAAAACATTTTTCCAATATTCAGCCAGTTTAACAGGTGACAATAATATACACCAACTACATCATTTGCAATATTTTCCTGTCAGTCATCAACTAATGTATTCAGACATGAATTCCCTTTCTCCTAGGCCAGCTTTAAGTCAAATTTAGTGACTGAAAACAACATTAGCCTTATTGACTCTTTTATCAGAATCCCATTTGTTGGTGGGGAGAGACATCCCAAATTTTCATGAATAATAAGACTGATCATACTTGAAAATCACAAGAATCAAGAGGAGAGCAGGACAGGGGCAGCAATTTCCATGGCCAGATTGGGCAGCAATAAGGTCCAAGCCCTTTCCCCCCACAGCTGAATTTAGGTCTGGGTTTGAACTTTGCCACTAATACACAGAAGTCGGGTTCTGATAACGACTCTCATTCTCTCCCACCATGGCCTCCAAATACCCAGTCGTGCCTTCAGACCACAAAGCAAATCCCTGTTAAAATCCTTTTCTTAGCTTTTGCACACTGATTTCCCGATTCTGCATTTGCAGGACTTTCCCTGCATTTAAAGTCATAACAATACCTAAATAAATACTACAAAACCCCAGCAGTTTACACTCCCAGACTATCACCGGCACTGGTGACTGATCGACCCCTTCCCTGGGGGGTGCAGGCACTCAGCAAACACATGTAGGGGCAAGATAAGAACTCAGGTCTCCTCATTCACGACTACCAGTACTACCCACCAGCCCATGCACCATCCTATTTTTCTCCTTGATAAGCAAGACTATCCGGCTCTGCTCTCTGAAGAGTAATACCTGCCTGCCCAGTAGTCAAAGCTGAGGTTCTGCTCAATAAGTCATAGCCACAGCACATTTATCTGACTACAGCACATGCAATCTTCTGTTTCTCATACACTACACCCTCCCTTGGCAATGTAGATGCAAATCAACATACATATAGTGCTGAAGAACAGAAACAAATCATTTACATTTGGTTCCTAACCAGTAGTATTTTCATTTAATTTCCTAGCTCTTTATTGTAATCACCTTCTACACAACTTCAATCAAATCACATCCATCAATCTGCCCAGCCCAAAGCTTAATGACAGTAACACTCTCCTGTGTTCCCAAATGCAGTATGTAATTGCAAACTGCAGCAGACATCGGTTATCTGACCCACGCTTACTCTTCATTGATAACCTTCTGATCCAGAGATGACTTGCTGTATGAATTTATCTCTGGGAGAAGCTCTCTGGTGTAGGTAAAGCTGTCACATAAATTGTCATATGAATGTAAACTGTAAGAGGAGAGAATTCTCCACTTTTAAATACAGGGAACTGGTGAAAGAAGTTATATCACCTATTGCACCTCTGTTTCCCCTTGTACCCCTGGCTTGGCACTACCTCTTCATTCCAGAACAAGATGCATTTTACATTTTCATAGACAACTTGGTAGACCCACATCCCTGTGAAGACCAAGGCGGGTCGCTTTTACCCCAGCATTCTCCAGGTAGTTCCAGATGCCAGCTGGGGGTAAGGACAACCTCTGCTTCATCTCCTGCAGGATCCTGCAGTGCCTCAGCTATCTCATGTCTTCTCCTTTCATCTAAACACAACCTTTATGCAGCAGCCCCACAGCCTGTGCTAGCAGGTCTGTGAGCCCTCCAGGGAGGTACTTTGTGCTCTCAATAAGTTTGTGCAACATTCAAGACAGGAAGGACAAACTCTATCAGTATCATTCAGATAGTCAAACCAGAAGAAGTCATATCTGGGGCATGTCCCTGGGAGAAAGAGGGGATCCACAGGGTCTGATTCATACCTAAGTCTCAGCTAGCTGAGCAACTTCATGGAAACCACCTTCACCCACCAGATGCCTGAGGATACGTGTGCCTACCACAGCCAAGGATGGATCTGGTCTCTAGGTGGAACAGAGACTAAGCTTCACTTGGAGCTGCTCTGATACATTTTTCCACCCCAGTTATGCCCAGCTGGAAGTGCTGGGGAAAGGAATGGAACAAATTAAGAGTCCCATACCAAATGTACACAGACAGTTGCCTTCTATACCATGACAATCATATCCACTCTGGGTGAACTATACCACCTGAATCACACTGAAAGAGGTTCAAGCAGTGCCATCTTTCAGCCCAGACACAGCTCTGGGATGCGAGGATCCAGCCCAGAGGATTGCTGCTGTGCTTGGCCTTTCCAATGACCCTGCAGGCTTTGGCAAGCACTGTATGCAGAGGTGCAAAGCAAGCTGATCTGTACATGAATGTATCATCATCTCTTCTTCTCCCAAGGCTGCAAGTCACTCCCCAAAGCTGTCCTGAGAGGAACAGCCACAGCACATGATGGCCAGGCCCCACCGTGTATGGACCCAAGAGCATCCTAATGCAAGAGTAGGGGTGACCAACCTATGTCCCCTGGGCTTGTCAAGGGTGGCTCTCTTTGGCATGGGGTTGAACCTCCTGCCATGGCTTTGCACCTCTGAGAAACACCTGCCATAGCTCACTGGTGCAGGAAAGCTGGACACCACTCTGCTGAAAAGAGCACTTCTCAAAATCAGCCCAGAATTAGGAGAGAAATCAACTCACTTAGCAATTTTAATAGCTTCAGGTCTTGGCTGCACCAGGACCCAGCACAGTCCCTCCTCCTCCTGCCACCAGCATGTTCAACACCAACATGGAGCAGATCTGGCTATACAGTAGCACAGCAACCTGCTGCTAGCAATGGGATGTTATGCTGCATACAAGTAATGAGAAAACCGGGAATAGCGTGGAAGAGAAGATATTATTAGATAATAAATTATCAATGCACCAAAAACTGCTCTGTACATATTTTTCCCCCCTTACAGTTTCCCTAATGTCCTGGGAAAGTGACAATTACAGAATTTAAGGAGGTTAAGTTTATTAAAATCCTTTTTTTATTACTTTTCTTTTAATATATGGTCGAGATAAAGCATCTGATTAGAGGAAGGTCACAAAATAAAATATTTAATACTCATGGAAAGAGCAATTCATCCTCCCCTCTGCATACAGTAGAAGCAGAGAGGCAAGGGGCCCCGGTGACAGCTCACTGCAGAGGCTGCTCCACAGAGACCGTGAGCGAGTGAGAAAGCCCTGCCAGCAGTAAGGCCCTGCTCTGCCATGTTGGACTTGCCACATTATGGCAGCCCTTAGAAATAGTAAAATGGGCTGTATGTGCACTGAAAGAGACAGGTCACCTCTAAAGAGGGCTTACATGGGGCTTACTAACACCTCCCTGACCTCAACATCACTTAAAAAGAAATGAAAAGTTACATTCACCAGCCTGGAGGCATGGTGCCCACTCCAGCTCCACACAGATGGACACTGTACCCAGTGTAAGATCAAGTGTTTAAAACTTCTGTGCCCCGCAGTGCCCCAGCCCAGCAGGTACTCTGCTCCTGGTGAGAGACCTCACTTCACTGTACCTGGACTGCATACCACAGACCCCTGAATTACAGGCTTTCTCTTGCCGCAAGATTGCAGTCTATGCCAATGGCTTTGGGAACTATTTGCACAGTGAAGTTCATTTATTTTTCTCCATTTCAAGCATTTAGGACATTGCAAGTTGTTACTTAGCAGCATACAACCCTATCATGGGAGCTCCTGAGAGGCAGAGAAAAGTTTAGCTTGTAAATCCCAGCAGGAGCAGGTCAGGTCATGCCATGGGGCCAGGGAACAGTCTCACCATTCTTTTCCACCAGGAAACAAAATCACTCATGTTTCATAGATGGTCGAAGTGTGCAGAGCCCAGGGATGGACATGATTTCCTAAAGGAACCAGCATCCACCCCCCTCCATCTCTTCCTCCCATCCACTCTCAGCACAAACCTTTACTCCAAATTATATGCTCATGACTTGCAGCCTTATCAAACGGAGAAGACCACTGCTGTTTATATAGAGTATAAAGCAGTGAAAGACATTACCTCTGGTTTAGATAGGGATCTAGTTAGGGATGAAGTACCATGGAGAACACAATTTGACAGGAGAGAACAGCAAAGTTCCCGTCAGGAGCAGCTGAGCCTCTAATTAGTTTTCTGCAAAACATCAATAAAATAATCACTAAAAGGAGGCCAAGTAAAGCACTTAGCCTTTTTAAAAACCTTTGGCAAAGGCTTCACAGGAAACTATAAAGGGGAATAAAGGGACATGAGGTGAGAGGCACAGCCCTGCCACCCCTTAGGAAAGGGCAGAGTACAGTATGCGGGTAGGACCAGCAGTGGTGACCGTGGCATGGAACTGAGAGCACACTGCTCCACCACCAAGGTGTCCCCAGCATATAACACCAGGGAAGCCATATCTGCAGGCGACACAGAATTGCTGAGAGATTAGAAAAGGCCAAAGAGTTTCAAGCTAAGGAGGGCATGTGGGGTAGTAAAACTCAGTTTTGCCAGTATGAAATAATGCATAGAGAGGTGCATTTTCAGCTGGTTGCACTCAATCCTTGGCTCCGATTTAAATATTACTCCCATTTGAAAACATCCTCCTGTTCATCAGGAAAATCACATCCTCTTCTGCACCTTCTGCTGCGTGAGTGCTACACAGTCTGTGCATCTCCAGCCACAAGCACCAGCCAAATTCTGCAGGGAGCATCACAGCAGCAAAACTCAAAAAGCCCCTTAGCCTTTGTAGCAATCTGCAGCCCCCAGCAGATACCTGCTGCATATTTAAAGGCCTACCTGAAGTCTGATTTTCCACAAAGAAGCTATTCCAAGCTTTGCTCATTGCTTACCTATTTTAAGCAACGATGGCAAATGAGCAACTGATGTATTTAGCTGTCAGACACTGCACGCAGACCGTGTTGGGGACAGGACCCTGGAATTCACTGCCTTGCAGACACATCAGTTTAAGCTTTGCTCAAAATTCCCGGGTGGAACTGATTCTCCACGTCTTGGCACATACTGACTCCCTTGGCTCTTGCAAGCTGGGCTTTCCTTGGACAGTGGCAAAACACAAGAGCTTTGCAGTGAAGACAGATGGCAAGTAATACATACTTCTATGAGAATGAGTGTTCTTGCGTGTCCAGAGGAAAGAGGCCAATGCCCTACACAATGGCATTATCAAGCCATCTGGATTAATTTAATAATAACTGTTTCCAAATGCTCCTGTGTGGCAGATAGCGACTCCTTTCTACATACTGCTTGCAGTGTGCTGTGAAGAAAAAAAGTATATGGATTGTTAACTACACTGCAGGTGAGCAATAATAGCCCCAAGCTCTCAAAGCCATGTACAAACATTGTCTAATTACTGCTTGTTACCTATGAGCCAGGTACATACTTCTATTGCCCAAAGCCATAAAAAAAGAAAACTTTTTTTTTTTTTTTTCTAAAAAGAAAAGATAAAACTATCCCAGGGGTCATTAGAAGTCAGGTCAAGACTCTTATCTTAAAATCCAGGCAGGCACTTAGCTGTCTCATATGCAGCATCTAGCCTCTTCAAGCACAGAGGATGCCTGGATGGCCAGAAGCACTGCTGGCATTCCCCAGCTGGGTAAGTGATGCACAGAGAGATGGAGTGATTCTCTGGGGCTTGAACTCCCCATATCCAAACCAGGAGCCCTCCCCTGGCACTGCTGGTGCCTGTGCCCAGAGAAAGGGCTGTGGATGCCCCTGTGCTGCTGGGAGCACTTGGTGAGCAACCAGCTGGAGCCAAAAGTGCTGCTGATTAACACCACAAATGGGTGAGATGAAATAAAGTTTCATTGTTAGCAATGGACCCTGCATGGCTCAGCTTGATAAAATTAGCAGACTGGAGATGGATGATGCTGCAAATCACTTCTGAATTACAGACGTAATACAACGACAGAAATTAATAGAGTCCTCGTACTTGAAACACCAGGGCATGTGTTTTAATTTAGAAGGGCTGAAAGTAAAAAATCATCTCACTGTCACATTTCCAGGTCAGTGTTTGACTTATTAACTTCTGCTTTGGGCACAGGTAAACGAACCAAGCCATGCTCCATGCAGCTGCCAATGTTACACAGGGTATCATTTTTTTTAACAGGATCATTAAGAAGTGCTCATGTGTCTGGAAGGGGCATCAAAAAAAGTATTTTCACTTAATAATCAGGCTTAATCTCTTTAAATTTTGTTTAAGTCACTTTCCCAGGGCCTTAGGCAAAAATCAATCTTAAAAGCGTTGTGAAGCTGTACCATGGTAGTTAGATGATTTATTATTCCATAACTGTGGGTCTTAATCTAATTAGAGATTGTATCTAGGATTTGCTTCAACATCTTTTTATTTTTCTATTTTTACTTGCAAACATTCATGAAGAAATGACATTGTAAGTGGAGGAGACAGGAGGTATGCTGTGTTCTTCCTGTTGTGCTCCCATATTTAACTCCACATTTAGTTATCCAATATTTAACTCCACATTTAGTTATCAGAGACCAAGAAACAATAGAAACAAGACCCAGACTAAGGGTCATTTGCAGAACTTCAGAAACTATAGCAAAAACTTCCAATGTGCAACCTAGAGGGAGAAACCAAAGAAAGTGTGTCCAAACACAAATTTCTCCTTCCCAGATGACTGCACCATCCCAGCCTCCTCTTTGCACATCTGTGTGGTTTGCATTACTATCAGGTAGATGCATCGAGTTTGACAGGTCATTTGCCCTCGCCTGCAGTGTGGGGATGGTGCTCACCCCCAGGACTGCAGAAATCAATCACCAGGCTGCCGTGCTCCACCCAGGGACTTGCACTGCTTGAAAATAGTACCTCGCTTGCTCCACACCCTGGGGGGGGATCCTACAGGCAAGATATGATTTATTTGTTTAGAATAACTAGAGGTACCTCTCAGAGCCTGTCAGGAACATGAAATAAATGCTTGAGATGCAATAAAGTGCAAACAGAAAGAAAAAAAAAAAAAGCTATCTCGTGGCATGTATTAACACAAAATCATTGGGGCAGCACGGAAATAAACTAAGCCCCTTTGCTCCATAGTGAGCCCACAAACATTTCTTTTCTTCTTCTGCAAGTGGAAATAATGGCTTGTTTTGGAAAGATTTTGCACAAATCTTTAGAACATCAGCATTTTCTATGAAAAGGTCTAAGAGATTGAGTTGACAGTTTTGAAAAATAATAATTCAAGTTTCTTCTGGCCTATGTTTTCCAAAAGCAAAGTTTCTATGTACTGCAAAAAATACTCAACTGCCCTTGTGCTTATAGGCTGGGGCAATAAGTGAACAAAAACCAGTCATACACACTCAACATCAGCACATACTTCATGTAAAGGAAAGCAAGACTCCTTTTGTGAATACACAGTCTTGAAAGCCTTTCTGCTCATGGTATCAACAGATGTGGAAAAAAAAAAACTTCTGGGAGGACAGCCTGCTTCACTGACCACCAGAAGATCACCCAGTATCTTCATGCATTGCTCTCCCCCTCTTGTAAAAGAGCTACATGGTTAGTAAGACTGAAATACATTTCTCCTGTAGCTCTTAGAAGGAGCTTTTAGGGTCCTTGGGAAAGGGAGATACTAAACCTTTGCTTTCATCCCAACTTCTGCTCCTCTACCTGCTGTCTGGAAGCTCATTCGGGGCTCTACAAACATTCTGACTTTAACAGTTTTTTGCAATTGTAGAACAGGCACATGCTATTTCTGCAGCATGTTCTTTGTGGGCCCTTGGAAGCACAACATAGTTAGATCTACATCCCCAGGTTTCCTCTCATGCACCATCCCGAGCAAGAAGAAATCAGGCTCAGGAAGGAGCTGGTGATAGCACTTTTTTTCAGAAAGGGACAGCCAATTTGCACCTCCTTGAATACTAATTGCAAATTCTCTCCTGTGCCTTCATTCATACCGCAGTGCACAGCAACAGGAAGGTCTTGCCAGTCTCTCCATCAACTCATCCTTCCTCAATCCCCTGCTCAATCTCCATGGAGGAGGACACGTCCCATTTTCTATATTAACTGTCAGCGTTGTGCTGTCTACCTGAGTAATCATGAAAAATGAAGCAGTAACTCATCTGCTTGTGTGGAAGGGCCTTTGGCCTCCTTTGCTCTTGCTGCTGAATTTAAATCTGCTGCGGACGTGGGACCCGGCACAGCACCGGGGAAATGAATTGCACTGCTAATGGAGTGCTCCACTCCCCAGCATTTAAGAGCCCAGGAGCTCTGGGTTACAATAGCCTGTGATCCTCCTGGTTTGAAAGAGGATACCAAAATTGTACCCAAAGTAACACTGTTACAAATTGACATAAATTTCAGTCAATTTAGAAACTGAAAGCAGAAAACTTTAAGAAAGGTTCCTGGGTCTGTTTTACAATCATCTTCAGCCATGTGCTCTATTTATGACTACATGGGTACTGCTATAAAGGCACTCATAGCATCTTACATAATTTTTTTAAAAGGAATAGCTAAATCTGCACATTCACAGCTCAGAAGTGTCCTTCTTTGTGAATGCATTTAAACATCTATTCATAACTATTGATACCCAACTGTGCACTTTAATTTAAACATATGATTACTTTTCCCAGTGCAGACCTTGGAGGACAATCAAATTAATTATGTTGAGACACAAGTAAAGAAAGGTGATCCAAATCCCCTGAAAGGCAAGGAAGTTCCTACTTAAAGTGTGCAAAAAGAAGCTGCCTTTTGAATGTATAGGAACATAGGAGGTTTCTGAAGCTGTTCTCTAGTACATCAGAAATAAAAGCTTTAACTTTCATGCTGCGGTCCCCATGCTGCCAGTCTAACAATTTGGAGCTGCCAGGAAGGACTTGCACCTCTGCTCTGCCCCATCCTCCATCTCAGGGTGCCCCTGGAGCCCTCAACCCTCCACCAGCCAATTCAGCTCACCTCTCCTGCCAAAAACCAGTTCTTTCATACTGTTTTAACAAGCTGAACTGGCTCCTGGAGGCATTCAAGGAATCCCAGAGCTAGTGTAAGGTGAGTTGTGGGAAGAGGCGGCAGGGAGCAAAGAGCATGCTCTCCCCTTTCATCAGCACCAAGGTTATCTCTGACCCATCCCCCAAAAGGATCACCAGACATAACTCCAGTAACCTGGGATCCTGCTGCCCTACCAGAGTGTTAACACTCTCACAACACACAGCAAATGTTCAGGTGCCTCTACTTCTCCAGCTCCCAGATCTGCTCATTAGCTAATGCCAGTCCCCACCTGCCCCCAGGAGAAAAAAATCAGCAAATATCACTGACTGCCCATCAAAAGTTTGCAACCAGATTTCTTCAGCAAAGTTTGGCCCAGTGGATAGGTCGGGCCTGTGCAAGAGTAACTTGGCTAAAGAAGAAAAAAAAAAAAGATTGTGCAGATTGAAACAATGAGAAGTTGTCAAAAAAATTTGCTGTGACAGTTCAGCTGACTTATGACTAATCACTGCATTTCACTTTGCCATGGGAGTTGCATTAATTATCGCAAAATCAGAAAAGGCTTCATCCAGCTCTCCTTTGAATCACTAGGAAAAAAATTAAAACTTACTAGTTTCTATTTTTTCCACTGGCTCTCTTAAAAATCTCATAACAGCCAGAAATCCAGATCAAAAAATATGACACATTCCAATTTCCCTTCATTTAATTTCCTCAAGCTGACTAATTTAATTGCGATATTTGCCTGGTACCTTGAGTTCTGCTTTCTCGCTCTCTTCCTGTTGCTGAAACCTGCTCTCCAGTCCTGGTCCCTAAGCTTAAATCTGCACAGATGTTTCCAAATTTGTATTTGTTAGAGACTAATTACCCTCATTCCCCAATGGATCATTCCATAGGGATCAGATATTCTGTTTGCGATCACAGATGTAACACACACACACATCATGTGGTTATCTAAAAGATGCTGGGCAATTAGGTGTCTCAGAAAAGATAAATTGTTTAAAGTGAGACTGATTAAAAAAGAAATCTAGGTGATTTTTTTTAATCTTCCATGTGATATGAGCCTGAAAGGTATAGCTGGCTAGCAAAGCTACTAGAGCAAAATTAGAATTCAGCTTAGCCACTGAGAACTCAAACAACATCAAGGTGAGGCGATATTTTAAAAGTCCACAGAATAAAAAGCTTTTAATGGATTTCAGACTTTATCTTTCCTCTTTGTTTGGAAATAATAAAAAATAATAGTGGCAGCAATTAAACTATAACTCAAAATGGGTCAAAATAGGCAAGAGAGAGATGTTTTATTCTTTCATAGAATCACAGAATCATAAGATCGTCTAGGTTGGAAAAGACCTTTAAGATCATCAAGTCCAACCATCAGCCAGGCCTGCTAAAACATGTCCTGAAGTGCCTTGTCTACACGCTTTCTGAATACCTCCAGGGATGGTGACTCAACCACTTCCATGGGCAGCCTGTTCCAATGCCTGACAAAACATTGTGGGTATCTACTCCCTCTCCCACCACTGTAAATCAGTTGAGTTCCTTCCACCAAGCCAAAGGCATCAGGGTGGGAACCTGCCCTGGGAAATGCAGCTGAACCTCACCCCGTACCCTGCTGCAGCAGCGCCTGTGCCCATGCAACCCCCCGAGCTTGCCTGCAGCTCCCCACAGAAGCAACCTGAGCAAAGCCTTCCCCTTCCCTGAGTTTTATGTCTCAGTGCAGCAAATTTGTTGGGGATGGATGTTGCAAATGGGAGTAATGCTCTTGAGCTGGAGGTGAGCCCTCCTGTGTGCGAAGCTCTGTACGTGCATATACATTTCCTAGTTCAGGGCTTTAGCAGTAGACTTTCAAAGGTAGGAATTAGGGATCTTAAATATCTTTGGACTTTTAGAGCAAACAAAAGATACTGCAGCATTTTTCTCAAGACCAAAAGGACTGACTTCATAGCACACTGGCATGGTAGTAGAGAAGGGTATAAAGTGCAAATCTGCCTCCTAGCATTTCAGTATGCTCCAGTTATATATCAAACATGGCCAAGCACCATTTGTTCAGCAACTGAGTTCTGCCCTGCAGTCTCAGCTGCAGGCCCTATCTTGATGCACCCTGAGGTCCTGCTGCAGCTGCAGGGTGTTCAGGGCTTCTCATCTCCCCTATCACAAGAGGACACTTTTCTTTCCGTATAAGAAAGAGTACACAGCTGCAAATCCTAACAGGTGCTGCCACACAGAACCCAGATGAGCCCCATCCTCTCTAATTGTCCTAGATTCACCCTTAGATGCAGGCCATGGGCATCCCTTTATTCCAAGAGTTCCCAGCTCCATCTCAAAGCAGCAGTGCACTTGGGGTTTTTGGATTTTCTTGCAGGCAAATTGCAGAGAGCCTGGGCTGAAGGACTGCATTATCACAAGATCCATCTCTTAATTGAGGGTGGCATCTCTCCATTGTGTCCTGTCTGCTGAGACAGGAGAGGTGCTGCCATTTGCTTCCCCGTGCCCTGTTCAGCACAAAGCAGCCCCACTCGGAGGAAGCCTCGTGGCACTAGGAGCATCAGTATTAATAGGAGCGGTCTATCCATCAAAGGTGAAAGCAGAGAGAAGAAGAATTGTTTTAAGATGCTGACTGGAATATGAATGGAAAACTCTGTGCTGTTTGCCCAGTCCTGAACAGGACATCTTTGTGCCAAGGAAGCTAGGATTATTTAGTTATATTCAGCTTGGCTTCTGACTATGAACAAGCTGGAAATTACTCATAATTATATTCATTATTATTTTGATTACAGAGCCAGCCAACCTGCAAGCTTAGACTGGGCCCTGCAGAGACCTACCAGTGGTAGTTCCTAGACCCAAAGGTTTCAAATCCTGCATAACTTAAACACTGCGCATGTCTAGCAGCTTGATGCTGGCTTTAGCAGTTACTCATGAGACAAACGCTCATGCACACACTCATTACTATATCTCTATTCCCATGCAAACCCCAGAATACCTCACTACGTGACAAGCCTTAAAACCTGAAGACTTTTGCACTAGTTGTAATCCTACCAGCAGCACAACAGCAGGCTGTCAGACTTCAGACCGAAGGTGGCTGTTTGAGATCTCAGTAACAGCCATCAGGTCACCGCAGCTCTAACTCTATCTTGATGACTTTTCAAAATAAACATTCTCTATTATTGGATTCAGGCTGCATGAAAAGTAAAGGGAAGGAAGGCTTTACACCGCACAAATAACCCTTTTCTTCATAAGCTGCAGGATTTTCACTCTTGGTAGACCCTCTGCGTAGGGCTGGCCACAGAGAGACTCGGGCTTTGTTTCTGTCCTGAGTGGAAATGCAAAATCTTTTTTTTTTTTTTTTTTTTTTTGTTAAATTATGAAATACCTTTCCAAAGGGAAGAAAAAGAATCTCATCAAATGATATGTTTCTCCAGATTTGGCTCTTGATTTCTCCTCTGCCTTTTCTGTGTTTTGAAATAAAATATTATTTCAAACTAAAAATATCAAAATTTATCATTTGAATCCAGTCAATTTCCAAAATACTGCCTTTTTTCCCTGCAAAGTGAAACTGTCAAATCAATACCATTTCTGCATGCTGTACATGCAGAAATATAAGATTTCATCAAACCACCATCTTCCAATGTAAATCTTTTGCAAAGAAACATTCGGATGAGGTCCAAACCTGCTATTTGGCACAAGCAAGCAGGCTGGGGCAGAGATGGTACTGATCCAGCAGATTTCTGCAAAGCCTAAGAGCTGAAAAAAGTAGAGGTAAAGAAAGAGTCTGTGGTACTCCTCTTTTCAATTAGTCTCATAGGAATATATTAACATGGTACAAATTAGTTATGGGATCATCATCCTTTATAGAACGTAAGAGGTGGGGGTTTTTTTTACTATGGCATAAAACCAGAGTGTGGGGCAGTTTTCCTTGTTTTTGGAGCGTTCAATCAGTTTTCCCTTCGAGGTCTATCTCCTTGGGCAAGCCAGACTATCAGTAATTATGGTGCAGTTAGGAGGGACCCAGCTTAGCCCATCGCTGACACACCCCAACCTGGCCACCACCTTTCTCTGCTGCTCTTTCCCACAGTCCCAGTGCCAGCAAATCTTAGCTGAGCAGAAGGACCAAGCCCTCATCTTACTCCTTTCTACCTCAAAGCTTCCCCCAGGAAGAGAAAACCATAAAGAGACTCCAGGAGGCAAAAAGTGGCAACATTTCAGAGGCTGAGATTCCCCACAGAGAGGAGGTTGCAGTCAATATTTATACTTATGCAAAAGAAACGGACCTACCTTGCCAGCCATAGAGGTAGAAATGACAGTGCCATCATGTGTGCAGCAAGGGAAAGGGCTCCTACAGGTGAGGAACTACCTGGCATTTCCATGGCCTTGGGTTTACCAGCAAGGCTCTTACAGAGAGAAAAGGGTTCTTCCCGCAAGCAGATAAAGCAGAAGACTGAATGAGTCACAGGAAGAGGCATCTCCCAACACAATCCAATCTTTAGCACCCATGTAGCCTCTCAGGAGTCACACTTGTCCATCTCACAGTGGGGGCAAGAACCTTTTGGTTGGTTGGTTGGTTGGATTTGTTTTTCATCCAAATGCCCTTTTGAAAAAGATTCAGATTTATGGAAACTGAAGTTATTTGTCAATTGCCATTAAGAACTTAGGAAATTACATGACATCATCTTGTCTCAAATTTTCCATTAAGAATTTCATTTCAGAATTGTGAAACTTTAGTTGTGATTCTGTCGTACAGCTTTTTTTTTTTTTTTTGGGGGGGGGTGTTTGTTTTATGACAAGTCCACTATAACTTATAATACATGTTATTATGACAAGTTTTACCATGGCAGAATGTATGACACAAAAGACTTCTTATTTATTTTTAAAATATCAGAGACAGCAAATACCAAAAACTTCTTCTCTAGAACAAAACATCTGTTTGTTCCAATGAAGCGAGTTGAAGCAAGTTGACACATAGATCAAAGTGTTGCCTACTTGAAAACTGCCAAACCATTTCACTGCAAACTAGATGGGAAGCACTTTGAAACACAGGAAAAATCTGATGTTTCATTCAGCAAGCCAAATCCCAGCCATCTTTAATGCAAGAAAAACATCAGTGTGATTTGCTTAACAGGTTGTCATAGTATACCATTATCAGTGAAATCTGTACTTCACTATTAACATGGTGACACAAAATGATGGTAAAACAAGACAAAGATAAAAGTAAATTTAAAGTGTCAGAGTTCCAAAGTCAAAATTCTTCTGGTCTATTTTAAAGCCACGTTTCCACCCAGAAAGTGAAGGTGTTTGAGAACAGCAGCACATTTGTTGCCCTGGCCTTGTCCACAATGCGCAGCAGCTGGTGGGATAACACAGAGTGCCCACCCCAGCCATTGGCTGCTGGAGCCTACCAGAGCACAGCAGAAATGTTGTGGCACATTAGGGGATTTCTACCATCTCCAGCACAAAATCTTCTCACCCTCTGACATACCTGCCTTTGAATCTTAAAAAAGCAATAAACCAAAAACTATGGAAAAGCATCTAGTGAGGACCACATCCTGGACCACAGACAAAACAGAAGAATATAGGTCATAGAAACCAATTCAAATGGCTAAGGACTTTGTAAATTAGTAGGGTATGCATTTAGGAATTAAAATTAAAATTAGGTCAAGTTCTATATTGCTGTAGAGCTTGTAAGGAACCTAAATAAAAAAAAAAAAAGTCAGATTAGTAATAAGTCAATGACCAGGAGAAGAGTTCCTCCATTATTCAGCAAAGCTGTTACCAACTGTCATTGCAGAGGGTAATGTTTCACTACTAAAAATGATGGATTCATTTGTATAGATATTTCAATTGTTACTTGTGACAAAAAGGTAAGGATTCAGACTACAAAGGGGAAGCAATAATCTGGAAGATATTTATATAAATTACATGTTTTCAAATCAGCTGGGTCTGTTGAGATTCACTGCCAGGTACTTAGAAGCGGTGGAGGCAATCTGAAGGCTGTTAGCGCTTATCTTTGAAAACTCAGGGACTCTGGCAAGTCCCAGAAGAGCAGAGAGTGGCAAACATGGCAGGGAATTACAGGCCAGTCAGCTTAACTTCAATTCCCAGAAAAAATATTGCAACAAATCATCAAACAAACACTTTCTAAGCACCTAAAAGATAACAAGGCAGAGAGGAACAGCCAACAGATTTGTCAAGAACAAATATCAAGCAAATCTCATATTTTTCTACGACAGGGCAGCAGGGCTTACGGAGAGGGAGAGGTGGCTGCTGTTGTATATGAAGACCTCAGCAAGGCCTTTACCACCGTTTTATATGACGTTGTCTTAAGCAAGCTACAGAAGTACGATTAAGTGAAATTGTTAAGGCGGTAATACACAAGGTGGAAAAATACTCAGAAAGCAGCTTTCAGTGACTTATCGTCAGACTGGAGGAACACACCTGTATGCATTGGGTGAGGATTTGCCCTTAGCCACTATTACCACTATCTGACCTGGGTGAAACAGTAAGTTTGGAGACAACATCAACTGGGGCCACACTGCAAGCAAGCAAGAGACAATGGGCGCTTGGACAGGTCTTGACAAACAAGGGCAATGTTCCACAAAAGCAGCAGGCTGTGGTCAACAAGGACCTGTGCAAAGACTTATGGTTAGATAGGAAAGACCCAGCACGTGGCCATCAGCCAAGGACCATCCTGAGCCGAACCGGGGCCAACAGTGAGGAAAGCAGGGTACGGCGAGCAGTGGTGAGGCTTTCGGGCACCTGCAGCCCGCCTGCTGGGGCACTGCCATCCGGGAAGGATGTTGATGGATTATGAAACTAAGAAGGGCAACTGTGGGGAAAGATGAAGGAGCTGGGATTCAGTTTAAAGAAGAGAAGTGGTAGAGAGAAATTAGGATAAACCTTCACGTTAGAGCGCTGCAGCCTCAGAGAGGGAGACAGATGAATCATCCTCTGTATCTGCTATGGATAAAGTGAGAATGAACATGTTTGAATTGCAGCAATGCACATTTAGGGTCAGCGTCAAAAGAAACTATTGAATTTGAAGGGTAGCAAAGCTCCAGGACTGACTGTCCAGAGAACATAACAAACATCTATTACTGCAGTTTTGAGTAAAGATTGGTCAAACAAAAATGGAGGATGTTATCAGTTAAAATGCTCCACCCAGAGGAGTGTGTGAGCAGGTAGAGCCATCCTAAACTCCTCTTCCCTGCACCCAGCTGCCTGCCTGGCTGCCCAGCGAGACACACACCATACACTGCACCTCAGGAAGATTCTCTTTGTCTTTTATTATTATTATTATTTATCAGTTTTTATTTTTCTTCAAGGAAGAAAAATCTTGTAAGGAAGCACTACACATCACTATTAGCGACTCATGAAAATATTACCTCTGTGAACAGGACAATTAATTCTTTGTGATGATCTCTGCCATATGGAGAGATTCATTCTAGTGTCTAATGAAGACAGTACTAAACAGAAAATAAAATACGCTTCCATAACAACCACAACAATATTGAGTCCATTAAAAAAGAAAAACAGAACACTGACATTTTCCACTACCACCCCCCCCCAAAAAAAAAAAATCTTTGGGCCAGTAATGAGGCACTTGTCATTTTCATGCAGAGCCAAAGCTGCCAATTTTCCCTTCACATCAATTTTTCTAAAATATCACCTACAGATTACGCTCTCAGAGGAATAAAAAGGATGTTGATACAACATAGGAGGCAGGAGCACTTACACAACTGGGTTAGCCAAGGGGAGAGTGCATGAATCACCCCTCAGTGGAAAATTAAAAGGAGCAGAGAAAGAGGAGGGAAGGAATTGGGATCCTCCTGCTCCTCTGGACAATAGCAGGATCCAGCCAGCCCTGAACAAACACATGTGCAGTTTCCCTAATGGCACAACGCTGTAAATCCTCAGGATCAAAGGCATAAACCAATCACCCCCTTGTGTCAGGCCAGGAATAAATTGTCCCCATGAGAAAATACTAATCATCTGGGCAGGTGCACTAAGTGCTGCACTCAGACACCACCTCCAAAACCAACAGCACCAGGAACAGCATGCAAAACTAAATTGAATTAATGTTCCTTTTTTTGACACCCCAGTCTGTACGCTCTTACAAGGTGCAATTCCCAGGACAGAGCATTTTGCCTGTATTCAGGGACTTCATGATACATCCCTTTCTCACCCCAAACCCCACACCAACTTTATTTCCTTAGAACAAGATTTTCCCTAAACCAGGACTCCCAGAGAGATTCTGGTAAAGCAGAGATTATGCCCTCCTGAGCCTGTAGGCAAACCTTAAATAAAAACCCCAAGACATTTTAACTACCTATTTGTTTCATCTCTTTCATCCCAAAACAAAGGCAGAGCCCCAGCAGTAGGGCACAGCCTGGAGCAAACGTATAAAATGGATCAATTTATTTTGGCCCCGAGTATGAGTGTGAAAACCAGTGGGGCTTTGTCAACCCTTTGCTTTCTGCTGATGTCCCCCAGGGAGCTGCATGCCCTGGGAAATGTGGACCGTATCTTTATATTGCATTGCCCAAGGTCGCCGGATTTCTTATCTGCATCAGGAGAACCCCCTTCATTGGTGACCTTGGGACAAGTATTGCCCTGAAAACAAGACTTTAGCTGAGTAACTGCTAATACAGAGCAAGTACTTCAGGTTTCTCCAGATTTCCACCATCAGTGTGCTGCACCTGACCCAAAGTCTGATAGTAAGTCTACAGTTTTGGCCCAAATCTCTACTTTCTTCTATTAAATTTATACTTCTATTCCTTACCTTTCCATCCTAGCAGGGTCAGAGCAACTCCCAGCTTTGCATTCAGTGAGTCACTAATTCCAGGCATGCGCAGTTGATTTTCTCTTTCTTCCCATGCTAAAAACACTCGGGTTTCTGCCCTCAGCCCATCACAAATCTCAAACAACTGACCTTACTTCCCTGCTGTAATGCCCAGGCTACAACAGCAGAGATAAGGCTGCAATCTGGCTCTGCAAATGCAAACCATATGTAAAATGCAACCTCGAGGGCAAGGCAGTAAAGAATTCAGATTGGCAGCATTTTATCCCCACTTAGCACAGGTGTAAATGGCTCCATATGGAGCAAGGCAGAGGATACTCAAGCTCAGAGATTGCTGAGCTGCTGAGGTTTATCTCAATTCCCCCACAGTTTACCAAGCCCCTCTTATAATGATCACATTGAACTTGTGCTGGGTAGAATTTAGACTCCTGTTGGCTACATTGCATATTAATAATTTAAATATATGGGACCATATATTAGATATATTTAAAATAGTACAATCTTGCCATACTTTTTATGGTATTTTAAAATTGATGGCCCCTGGTTTAAATACAAGGAAAATCTGAAATAGAGTTAATGCCTACCATAGTTTGCCATCACATCCATTTTTAATTATCAAGAACACCAGGCCAAGTTTACAATATTTTTAGCAGAGTTTTAAGTGTTGTCACAAGTACCTAAATTATTGATGTGCAACACATTTTATTAAGCATAGCATTTCATGAGAACCATGTTTGGGGGATATAATTTTACTAGAATTAGGCTGTTAAGGCAGAAGGAGGAGCCTCCAAGCAATTCTTGAAGATGGAGGGAGGTGGAGGAGAGCAAGACCAGTTTTGTAATTCTTTTGGTGATTCAGAGGGTGAGGACCAAAAGACCCCAGCTCCTTTTCTGTGGGAAGGAGAGGCAATGGGAGGGCAGACATCATCCTGTTTTTTTTCCCTTGTTGCCAAAGAGAGGTCTCCAAAAGGGCAGTAGGTCCTTCCTCTAATTGAGAAAGAGACCGAGGAAGGGACTTTCCTCCTTTAAGAGCAACTGTTGCCAACAGCTACGCCTAGAGCAGGTAAAGCTCTACATCCATGGAGCATTACAAAGCCTAACACATCCCCTCTCACCCTAAGCCCTTTGGCCTCCCAGCCCCCAGCAAGATGGATCGGTGTTATACCAAATTTAGACATGGGAAGCTGAGGCACATGGACACCAACTGAGAAGCCTCAGATGATGCAGGCAGCCAGGAACACAAAGAGTCAATGAGGTCGTCCCCAAACTACTCAGATACAGGAACTCCACAAAAAGTGCTAGACCAGCTTTTGGCTTCTTTCCTCCTTCCTTTCAACACGACATCCTTGACAAAAGCTGCTTTTCCACACTGGCTTTTCCCTCTTGGTGGGTTTTTTGGTTTGGGTTTGTGGGGTTGATTTTTTTGGGGTTTTTTTTTGGGGGGGGGTTGTATTACTGAATGGACTGGCTCTGCTGGGCACAGTTATTTTTCCTCCACAACTGAAGTTTGAACAAGCTGCCCTGGGGAGTAATTTTGGAAGCAGCTGCAATGTTTATTATCAGTGCAGGCAGGTTTTTATTCCTTTAACAGCAATCTATCATGCCCCATTTGATTAGTTGCTCTTTCTCACTGCTTGCCCTCAGAAGTTGCTGGAAACCTTTTCCATCCTGGATCTGGAGAAAGCACAGCAGTTTCAGGTCTTGATACCAGGGAACATAGCAGCCTCCCCAAGCGTCATCCCCTGCTGACACACAGGGAGACACTGCGACTGTCCAGAGCCAGTGGTTTGCACCAGTAATGGAGAGGTCTTTATTCGCTCCCTAGCAGGGATAGTTTGATTTACATAAAAGTGTTTCAAATCAGCAGGCTTCAGTGGTCTCAATACTATTTCTGTTTGTACTTCTGAGTGAATCTTGAGCAGAAAAGTTCATTCTCATTGGTGGAAAATCATTAAAACATGAACTGCAATTAAATTTATCCTTTACATTCAATTCACCGCTTCATCTGTATGCATTTAAGCAAATATAGATACCCGCATTTATTCAGAGTCTGAATTTTTCCAATTTTTTGCCATGTTAAGCAATGCTAAGTGATACCTTTGCTATTTACTAAATGATAGTTTATTTTTCACTTGTGTCAGACTGTATTTGGACAACAACTGGAACTGAATGAAAATGCACAAATCAGCATTTCAAATAGCTTTCTACCAATTACAAAGTTCTTCATGTGTGCTAGGTAATAAGAGTATTTTTATTAAAACATTCTTTGCATTTAGATCTGGTTTACTACACAAAAAAAGAATTATATGCAGTCAATAAAATTTAACTGATTGTTTCCAATAACTGGAGCCAAAACCTTTGAGATGTTAGAGCTAATAGATATCTTCTTGCATATGATTTTTATTCAGACATTGCAGAAGGAAAACCACTTTCCTGGACTGTTTGTTGGGTTTGTTTTTACCAAATTTGAATTCATTATTTTTTTGAGCTTTACTACTGGATAAAGTCGCTATTAAAAAATTATTCTTTCTGTAACCCCTGAAAACACCTGCTTTTAAAGTCAAATCAGCCCTTCAGCAAGGCTCACTGCAGGTGTTTATCCAGGTTACACCTAACCTTTCAGTGGTTTGATGCATCAGAAAGCTTTGGAAGTAAGCGTGTTGCTTAAATAACTTACGCTAAATGAAAATGCTAAAGTGTATTAAATTAAGATCTTAATATAGATGGTCAGACTTTCACACTTAATTTTCTGGTATAAAAATCTGATTAAAGTCATTTATTTTTGACTGCCACATACCTATAAAGATTCCTTTGCAGGCAAAACATAAGTCAGGGCTCCCAGGAAAAGAACATTAACGCACACAGCTGGACATAGCGAGTGTTCATCCACCACATCAGCTGGGGCAGCCACAACCAGGCCAAGAGAGCAAGCACATAGGTACAACAGCTCCTGAAACTTTAACATATGAAAATTAAAGATTCAGTTCCTCACCTGCAGAGTACAACACTACCTTGATCTCTGCACACCTTGTTTCTCCTGCATCCCACAGTGGGGAGAAGATGAGGGTGGGTGGATGCTGAGGACCAAGCAGTGAGCTTGGGTGGCAATCCCGCTTTTTGCACTTTAAAGGTGACAAAAAGTCTTGTAACTTTCCAAGTTGCAGGTGGAGGTTGGAGAAGTTTCATTTTCTTTGCAGCAGGACCACCTTGTGCTTGCCCATTGCCGGATCCCTGTTTCTGGATCATGTAGCCCATAAGCAGGGGACGATGACGTGCACCTGTACAGCTACAGATGCTCCAAGGGCCACAGTCCTGTGCTTCAAAAGCTCAACAAAAGAAGTCATAGCACCTCTTAGGCATGACAAGGAGCAAGAGCTTTGCTTTCCTCCAAGAAAACCAACACTTGTTGATGCATTATTGCAGCCTTGGACCAGGAAAAATGAGAAATCACTAATGCTTTCTGCAAAATCCCAGGTTTTTCACTAGAGATCTCCAGCCAGCTGAGCCACACGCTAGAATCCAATTTTCCAGAGCAGTGGAAACCAATAGACAGCCCATTCAGACAGTAAGCCCTGGTCTGTACCCTGCTTTTGTTACTACACCAGTCTGATGCTACCTTTAAGCAACAGTATTAAATTCTGACTGTCTTTTTGCCAGATCATTGAGGTCTACCAGAAAAATAATTTGTACCCCCATCAAGGTATTTCAACTGCTACAAAAAATGTAGCTGTCCTGGTTTTGGCTGGGATAGAGTTAATTTTCTTCCTGGTAGCTGGTATAGTGTTGTGTTTTGGATTTAGGATGAGAATAATGTTGCTAACACACTGATGCTTTAGCTGTTGCTGATCAGTGCTTACACTAAGTCAAGGACTTCTCAGCTTCTCATACTGCCCCGGCAGTGAGGATACTGGGGCGGGGGGCACAAGGAGCTGGGAGGAGACACAGCCAGGACAGCTGACCCAAATGAGCCAAAGGGATATTCCAGGCCATGTGACATCATGTTAAACAACAAAACTAAGGGGAGTTGGCCGGTGGGGCGGATTGCTGCTCTGGGACTGCCTGGGCATGGGTCAGCGGGTAGTGAGCAACTGCATTGTGCATCACTTGTTTTGTATATTCTTTTATCATTCTTCTTATTTTTCCCTTCCTTTTCTGTCCTATTAAACTGTATATCTCAACCCATGAGTTTTACCTTTTTTCTGACCCTCTCCCCCATGCCACTGGGGGGCAGCGAGCAAGCGGCTGCATGGTGATTAACTGCCTGCCAGGTTAAACCGCAACAATAGCGAACAAGTTTCATTGCAGGAAAGTCTCCCTTCAGACCCTGTTCCAGAAGTCACTGAAAGTGTACACCTGTGCACAGTACTGGAGATGTGAAGGGTGACTTCAGGAATCAATGTTGATATTGTCTCCAAAGAGAAAATGAAGCAGACAGGACAGCAAATTTATTTGGACATGAGTAATTACTTAACTTATTAGTCTCCTTGTCTGTAACACCAGCTAAAGCAGATATGGCAGGGAGCTCAGGAGGAGTATACAAGCAGGACAGCCACAGTGTGCGCATCCCAGGTCCTGAGCAGCCTTGGACCACTTGGACCCCCAAAGTGCCCTTCTAACTTAAATTTGTTGGTGATCCTGTCTGTGTACATCCCTCCCCAAAGTGCAATCCAGTACCTGAGATGTGTAGAGTGGCAATTTCTTCCAAAGGGCAAAACAGGTTATACTGGGAAAAACACAAAAAAAAAAAAAAAACAAAACCAAAAACCAAAATGCATGATGGAAGGGACAGTATTTGAGAGTCACAGTATGAGCAGGTAGGTGCAGGCAGATGCAGGCAGTAGATGCAAAATACACAGATGTGGGGGAGCAGTGTCCCAGTCAGTGCTCTTTTTTCACGTGATTGTATTTATAGAAAGCCCATGTACCCACACATACAAAAACACACCATTCTGCAGTTGTGACAGCCCCCTGTGGTGATGCACCACTGTTAACATCACCTAGCTTGGGGACCAGTTTTGCCTAGAAAGAAAAATTAATTTACGATGAGTGTAGTGTCCCCTCCCCTACAGCTTATTCAGCCCCTGTGCCCACGCCAGCGAGAGGAACTCTTTGGGCTCTGTGCCCAGATAGGGAAAAAGCTCCAGTACCGCTGACACAGCTTGCACACTGTACTCTTCTCACCAGAGCTCAGCAGTGCTGAACATTAGGGGACACCAAGGCTCTGCATCCCCATGGCCATGCTCCAGACATATCACCTCACTGATGGCACAAAGACAGTGCATCCATCCCCAGCACCACCTCCCAGGGATGCTACACGGTGCAGGGAGAATTGAGAGATCACCCAAATCAATTCACACAGGTAGAAGAGAAACAACAGAAAAACAACTCAAAACACAGCGTACATCTGCAAAGCATTGGCCAGGAGGTATAGAGTCATTTGGTGGGAAATGTATGTCCTTCATGTGGAAGCTGGCCTACATTTTTTATTACCTTCCCCATCCTTGATATTTCTAACCTTTAAACATATGTAAAGACGGGTTTCCCCTCCTCTTCTCCCACCAGCTGCAGCTTGACCTTACTGTAAACAGGAGCAGCTCAGGGTGGGTAGAGAAGGAGAGGAGTCACTGAGGAGTTCCTTGCTCCCTTAGAGGCCAAGCCTGACCCTAGAAAAAAAGTAGGAAGAATGCGAGTCCTCCCTGAGTTGGAAAAAAACAGAAATAATACACCCCATGAAGCAGCAAAGTGCTGTTTGGAAATGAACCAGTGAGCAACAAGAAGAATTTATTTTAAAAAGATGCTCTCTCATTTTAATCCATCAAACAGGGAACTCACCTTCTGCCCCCAGCCTCAGAGACCACCTATCTTGGGCAGACAATGCAGAAAACATCAATAAGTGGGTGTTCCCAACTGGTTGTTTTTTCATCTCAAGTATTTACCACCCCCTTCTGTGCAGATGAGAGGTGAGACGTAGAAAGCCTCAGGATAAAGAAATGAAAACAAGTCCTGTTGGAAGAACAGCAGTTCATTTTTTGATGAGGATTACACCAAAGGAAGCAGGGTAGCAAAGTAGTAACATTTATACCAGCCTGTTAGATATAGGGAGAGTTTCACTTAATACACACCATTATCTCTGCTCAGTCTATGTTTCACAGATGCCGACACCTCTCATGCTCTAGCCGTGCTGTTTAACACTCATATGGCTTGTTCAATTTTAGAGAGCATCAGCTGAAAACGCTGCAATTCCTTTACGCAGCTGGAAGCCAGGAGCCAGCATTGTCTTTTGCCACCACCAGCTTGTGCTGGTGATGCCCGTGGCAGAGCAGCCCAGCTCAACACAGAGCTTGAGGTCTCTATCTGCCTCCCCAAATTGAGGTGAGGGTCAGGGCTGGCTGAGGAAGGGGTTCCCCAGTGGGTTTTCACAAGGGAGTTTGCTCAGGTTCCCACTTCCAATACAAAAGAGCAGCTGCCAGAGAAAAGCACGTAAGTACATATGGCTTTTTTTTCTCCCCTCCAAAGATTCAATAATGGATTGTGGAGCATTTTTTATCTTCTGAACTTGCCCACATCCACCACCTTCAGAGCAAGGACAGCATCTCCAACTATCCCACATCAGCAGCAAGGCCATAGATGAACGAGTCCTCAACACTTTTTTAGAGGATGAGCTGCATCTGAGGTCCCACCCTGCTCGGTACAGCATAAACACCTAGCAATCTCACAGCATGAGCCCCATCTATGACAAGTCTCATGCAGATATCAAGTCTGTCTCGTACAAGTGCTACCAAACCACAATTTATGAGCTCTTCTAGACTGTAAAAGATTCATGCTGGGGACATATAGTTAAGAGCTGCTCCCACTGCAGCTGTGATTGAGGCCAGTTTCTGGAGGAAACATTCATTAAAGGAAGCACTGATCTTTCTGAAGCTTGCAGGATAAGTTGTCCCTGTTTCTGTGCAGGATAGTGAGGTCTCCCTTGCATGTTATTCTCAAATAAAGGCTTTATTTGCTGCTCCCTAAAGGGACACCTCCCATTAACCAGCTGTACATCTGAACCACTGCTACATTTCGATAATGAGTACAACAGCCCTCATACAGCTAAACACAAGGTTTCTGCATGCAGAGTCATTTCAGCAACCCTCCCCAGAGCTCTAACTCCTAGACCTATTTCCCCACTCCCCCCACATACACGATGTGCATGGGCAGCATTTAACTCCTTTGGCAGAAACAGAGAGGTATGTTTTCCTCCTCCATATGGACCACATACAAATAATCTACCCACATGCCCAAGACAGCTGCAGCAGCATTTTGGTCTCTGCTCCTGGCCCTATTCATGCAGTGATGGGAAGCACAGCATAAGGCAGCTCCTGTGGCACGGAGTAAGGAACAGACCCAGAACCTCTGCAGCACATAAAGGAAGAAATTTCAATCACTTCAGCTTGAGATCAAAAGCTAAAGGATAATGTTTCTGTGCCTTGCTGCCAGCTGGGAGCTAAAATCCCAACTTTGATGCTGAAGCTCCCTCTGCGTGAGCGTCCTGGGCTAAAACTGAGCTCTGGCTTCATAACACCCCATGGTTGGGGGCAACCCAGGCACAGCTTTTCCCCATCCTCTCCTGCTTCCCATGCCAGCCACAGCTGACCCCTCCCTCAGAGATGGACACCAGTAAAAGGCGTCAGTGAGGTGAGATTTTTGTTGGTGTTGGGGGGGTTTTAACCACAAAAACCAAGTGAGTGGCAGGGAGTAGGTGATACAGAAAGCTTAAATCAGTAATGCCAACAAATACTTCATATCAGCCGATATGCTGAGTGACAACAGCCCTTTCACAGATCCTGATGTCTTAATTGCCAGCTGCCCTGCACCAGCAGCATTCAGACTTTTCTCAGCATGCCCAGGAGCTGGTATTTGGACACCAAAGGAAATTTGCTGTGAGAAATCTGCAAGAAACCCAGGACTTGAAACCATGCCAAGGTCACGACAGACACAGAAATAGCATCCGTAGAAGATATGGAGCCAGAATACCAAATCCCTGAGCACCCCACTCAATGAAGTTTTCACCAGGCTACAGGGCATTATACAAGAAAAATATTACTCTTATTTGCTGTATAAACAGATTGCAGTTGTGTTCATTACACAGACTTGCATCTCTATTCAGCCGTAGCACATTAAATGCAAATAAAAGAGGAATAAGTTAAGTTGCAGTTAGCCGCATGGCACATTGTAGAGAAGCTTGCACTGATTAGGGGCTTGCAGAAGCATTTCACAGGAAAGGAGCCAAAGCTCCCTAACAGCCCTCAGTGCAAATTGCTAACTGCTTCTGCAAAGCTCGCAGGGCTTTTCCTTCTTTCCCTTTGTTTTTGGAGCTGTGAACAGAAGTCATGTGAATAATTACTTCCCACATTAGCAAACATGCCACAGAGCCAGTGTTGTCCACTGTTGGGGGTTTTTTCCTCATTTATGGCTGACAAATTAAACAAAGAACACAGAATATTAGTTATTAGCACTAGCCCTTTACAACATGCTGAACAAAGCTGGTTTGCAATGTTTCCAGCAGCAGAGAAAGATGAGTTTTTAAGATACAACATCCTGAGAAGCTAGCAGAATAATGCCCAGAAGCATGAAGGTCCATGATGCAGCAGACCTGGAGGAAGAGGGTCTGAGATTTGGATGAATCTCTGCCACCATGGCACAAAAAAAGCTTATAAACTAGTGCTGGGGCATCTGTAGGAAGTGACTGTGAACCCAGTGGTCCTCAGCTACTTTTACCAGCAAGGCAAAAAGTTGGCCAGTCTGAGGCACTTCTGGCCTTTGCTGCTATCCATACCAGGTCTCATTAAGGTTGGGAAATATTTTGGGCTGATAATGACAGAGGTAGAAGCTGGATGCCAAAGATGTTCCTAACGTGACTACTATTGAGAGCTTCGCTAACCACACAGGAGGGCATCTTTCCTTCCAGGTGGCCCACTGGGAAGTGCCAGTTCTCACTAGCTAACCGATAACACCCTCAGCTGCCCAAACATTTCCAGTTCAGCAGTATTTGAAGACAGAACAGAAAAAGACTTGCAAATGCATCTGCATCTTTTCTCTGTATTTTGTGCTTGCTCTGTCCTGCAGTTAGTTTTAAATTATAATTCACTCCAAAAATAATTTCCGAGACATTTATCTGCTGCACGCTGCCATGATTATGCAGCCTGTGCTTTGTTGTAGAGCAGCAGCAGCTGGCCCTGGAGCAGATCAGCACAGCTCTGCCTGGCTCCATCTATGGGACCACATACCCGCCACCCTATGCTGGTTGGACTCCTTTTAAATACAATTATTCAAAGGAAACTTTGGCTTTGCAAACAAATCTCACTGCAGTACAGAGGCAGTAAAAGGATCCAGCAACAGAGGCAAAGGGCACACATTATTCCTTGTTATTTCATTTGTAGTTCAAGGATATGCATATTTGTCAGAAGCCTTTTCCCCCCCACCCTCTTCTCCCTGCCAGCTCTTTTATCACCAGTCTCTAACCCCTCACACTGATGCAAAGCCAATCTGAGCAGGGAAGCCAGCCATGAGGCCAGCAGTCTCAGCCTTGTGGCTTGTTCAAAGCCACCCTGGCAGATGGCATCTCCTCGCATGCAAAGGAAGACCCCACACTTCACCACCCCTCTCCTCCACATCCCCATGAAACAGGAAAATAAAATCTCCCACGGTTTACTGGCAGGACACCCTGCTCAGAGATGGACCTGCTCAGCTGCTCATGCAGGGACAGGGTGGTTGTGGCCCCCACTTGCCCCCCACAGCTGGGTCTGCTCTCTCTGAGAACGAAGAGAGAGCTCAGATAAAAATTTAAAAGTATCAGGATTTTTAGATTCAGGACAACTCTTCACTTTTGGACTTCAGCTTCTCAGCTCTGAGAGAATAAGAATACTGCGGTACTCCATAATTATTTTTTTATCTTAATTTTCCAGATTAATATAGAATCAGGGAGATTTGCTTTCAAATGCTAATTTTTTTTTTTTTTTGGAAAGTACAATCCTCTGAGCTGGCTAGCTCTGACTGTTTGAAGGCTTTGTTTAATTTTAAAACTTCCCTTCACATAGATTTCAATAGCTACAGTATTTCCATGGCTTAGGTGAGCCAAGAGCAAACACGACCCCAAAGACCTGTACCAAACTAAGCTGGGTTTTGCTTTATACACCCAAAGAGGCAAGAAATAGCCTGAAACTAAGCTCAGGGAATGGAAGGCAGGACGGTGTGTCTGGCAGTGCTAAAAAATGCAAACGTACCAGGGAGGACATCTCCTGCATAACTCATCTGCCTTTGAGCATCAGCTCAGTAAGAAGAGCTGCACGTAGCTGGGGTCAGCAGTGAAGTCAGCACACCACAGCAGCCAAAAAAAAAAAACCAAGTTGGAGGAAAAAGAAAGGATTTGAGGAGTCTCGGGCATCCCAGCTTATTCTTCTATTTCACCTAATAACAACGGAGTAACTTGGAAGCGTGACCAAGATCCTTTCTACATGGCAGCACCCTGAGCACACAGTTCACACATCCAACAACATTCTTAGGTTTAAATTTTCCCTCAGGCTGCTTAAACCCTTGCAGAGGCACCTTTCAGTACTGTGGTACCATCTGCTTTACCCAAAGAAAGACTGTGGAAAACTAAAATTGCACAAACTGCTGTAGATGGAGGGTGACCCACGGGCAGGAGCTGAGTCCTGGCTCTTGGGAACTGGGCTCAGCTGTTTGGTTTGCTTCAGTTTGTCTTTGCAACCTTCATCAAATCATTTAATTTTTCTTTGCCCCCATACACTGTCTGTAAAGTCTAGATAATTACGCTTTCCTACCTACTATGGATTTTATGAGCATGAAGACACAAAACCAGTGAGGAAATCACATATTCAAGCATTCAGAGATGATCTTGGAGCCAGAGACCCCGCTAAATAGCTTCAGAAAAGCCAAGCTGTGCTGAGACCTCTCATCAGCAAAAGAGTGGGTTCAGCAATGATTAACCCCACCTCCCATAAAAACAGAGATGTTGTTCCCTGCAATTAAAATATACTGATCACACTTGCCAGTGAGCTACCAAAAAAAAAAAAAAATCCCAGAGGGTTTAGAGTCATTTTAACATTGCTTATGCAAAGACACAAAAATCTTTTAAAGAACAAGCTGTATAAAGCCAATAAGCCAACACTTCTCCCCTTTTCTTGGTAAGTGCTATTCTTCATTAAATCAGTTACACTCAAAAAGCCTCATCTCTTTGCTTGCCCTTTACATGTTCACTCCAGATACATTTTACTGCACAATGAAGTGCAGCAAGTCCTTTTTGGCTAGGTTTGCAGTCAGTGGACAACCAGAAAAAACAAGCACCCATTTTATTTATGTTTTTAATACTGCCCAGTAACTTGCAGGGAAATCCCACATTATATCTTTTTTTTTACTCTAGGGACTGATGGCACAAAGAGCCTTTTCCTTCTAAGGCCCCTCTGCAAGTCTGACACCCACCAGGCTACAGCATGAATCTGTCCCGTTAGTAGGTTCAATAAACCAGTGGCTTCTCTGTTTGCAGTGGGAAGATCAGAGGGGTGTTTGGGGCTTAGTGTACTATTGTGCATCTCCTCCTGCTGCCAGGCAGAGGAAGGGGAAGGTTTTTATTAGCTATGCATGTCCCACAGATAAAAGCAAACGTGGATGCCACTGCTACCAACTTGGCAGCATAAGCAGGCAATATATTGCTTGGAATGAGAAGGAAGAAATAATTTATAATTAAAAATAAGTTCTCTGCTGCTGTTGGTTCAGCAGAAGTCCATTGTACAGAACCCTTAATTATGAGTATGGTGCCATCATAAGCCTATTTATTTCTTTTTTTTCTACCTCCCAGTGGAGTTTTATGGGGAATAATAGAAACATAGAATCCTAGGATGGTTTAGGTTGGAAGGGACCTTAAAGATCATCTAGTTCCAACCTCCCTGCCATGGGAAGGGGCACCTTCCAATAGACCAGGTTGCTCAAAGTCCCATCCAACCTGGCCTTGAATACTTCCAGGGATGGGACATCCACAGCTTCTCTGGGCAACCTTTTCCAGCGCCTCACCACCCTCGCAGTGAAGAACTTCTTCCTTACATCTAATTCTAAATCTACCCTCTTTCAGTTGAAAGCCATTACCCCTTGTCCTATCACTACACACCCTTGTAAAAAGTCTCCCTCTAGCTTTCTTGTAGGCCCCCTTTAGGTACTGGAAGGCTGCTATAAGGTGTCCCCAGAGCCTTCTCTTCTCCAGGCTGAACAACCCCAACTGTCTCAACCTGTCTTCATAGGAGAGGAGCTCCAGCCCTCTGATAATCGTCACAGCCCTCCTCTGAACTTGCTCCAACAGGTCCATGTCCTTCTTATGTTGGGGCCCCCAGACCTGAACGCAGAACTCCAGGCAGGGTCTCACAAGAGCAGAGTAGAGGGGCAGAATCACCTCCCTCAACCTGCTGGTCATGCTTCTTTTGATGCAGCCCAGGGTACTGCTGGCTTTCTGGGCTATAAACACCCATTGCCAGGTCATGTTGATCTTCTCACCCAGCTCATATTTGTGCTTGGGATTGCCCTGACCCATGTGCAGGACCTTGCACTTGGCCTTGTTGAACTTCCTGAGGTTTGCATGGGCCCACATCTCAAGCCTGTCAAGGTCCCTCTGGATGGCATCCTTTCTCTCCAGTGTGTCGGCCGCACCACACAGCTTGGTGTTGTCGGCAGACTCGCTGAGGGTGCACTCAATCTCACTGTCCACGTCACTGACAAAGATGTTAAACAGTGCCAATCCCAATACCGACCCCTGAGGAAGGCCACTTGTCACTGCTCTCCACTTGGACACCGAGCCGTTGACCGCAACTCTTTGAGTGAGACCATCCAGCCAGTTCCTTATCCACCCAGTGGTCCATCCACCAAATCCATGTCTCTCCAATTTAGAGACAAGGATGTCATGCGGGACAGCGTCAAATGCTTTGCACAAGTCCAGGTAGATTCTGTAAAGAACCAAGTACATTTCAGTAGCACTTGCCCAATTACATGAAATAACGCACATACATGCACACACACCCTCACTTTATACAACCCTGCATGGAGCCCAAAGCTAGCATTACTGTCAATTCAGAGATCAAGGATCACTCCTAATGAAGACAGCATAACAGAATTCATTTGATATTCTCCTTGGATTCGAAATAATAATATTGTCAACTAAATAAAAGTCAAGCATTCATTTGTATGTAAAATAGTTGGTTATATTAGGCCTATTTATGTCTGCTCTGCCTTCCAGCTACAAAGATTTATGACTGAACACCCAAGGGACCTTTATATATCTATCCAATTCATACATTTTTTTCATTAACCTATGTACTGGCATCTTGTACAACATGGCATGAAACAATAATATAGATTTTTTTTCTTGCTGTTCAGGCAAGGGAAGAAAAATTTCCTGCCAATAACAGCAATAATAAATAAACTCTCTCTGAGCTGGTTTGTCATACATGTAGATCTGTATTTATATGTACATATATGTGTATGTAAATGTACGCACACAGACACGTTATGGACACATATGTGTCTATACACACACAGAGGGTGCTTCTTGTCCTCCCTCTGCCTGTTCTTTTCTATCTCCCATTTCAATTCTCCCCCAGCCTTCCCACCTTCTTGCAATGCCAGACTTGTTCTTCTTTCACTATCTCCCTGGTGACAGGACAGAAACAGCTGCAATAAATTACTCAGTGTGCTTTTTCCATTAAATATATTTTGAAGACTGAAAGTTTGAAAGACAGAAGTGTATTTGTATAGAGTAAGAACAACTGCCTTTATAACCCCAGGAAAATTACTGCTGGATGAAAGAGGTGGAAATCCGGAGGATAAGGAACAAAACCCAGCTGCTGTTAAGACTAACAGTAGCAAAAAGTTTCTTAGCTTGACCACTTGTTTATTTTTTCTAAATCTTATCAGTTGGGCTGATTATATTACTTTCCTTGTTTACATTTTTAGCCAAGCAAAGCTGTGCCACCAAAGAGACTTCATATCTGAACTCCTTGGCAATCATCTGCACCCTGAGGAGGGGAACGGGTCCCAACCCCATTTCATAATTGGGGTCCCCAGGCACTACTTGGCCAGAGGAAGGGAAAGGGAGAAAACAGAGGAATCATCCAGCTCTGGGCGGTGGGGGACAGCAGCAGGGCATGCTCTTAGGGCATGCTGGGGAAAACCCCCAGGTGCCTTCCCCAAAACAAAGCACCTATCAGCATCAGAAGTCTGGGGCCCCCACTGTGCACTGGGTCTGACAGACCCACCAGGACACCCTTGACTCACTGCAATTCCACCTCTAGAAAATGCCACTCTTCGGCAAAGCACTTATTTGAGGTGCCAGCAGAGCAGCCAGGATCACTGCCACAGCAAACACCTCCCCGAGCCCCATGACTTCCCTGTTTCATCCTAAACATGCCTGTCACGAGTAGCCACTACTACCCAAGAGATCCCCTCTTCCTGCCGGCACCCCACACAGACACCCCTGAGACTAAGGCACTGCAGGGGCATTTCTGTCCCCTGTGTGGGATTATTTTGTGATGGAAAAAAGACCACACTGCCTTCCCTTGCAGGTTGCTGGGAGAACTGAGAACAGTTTTAAGGCAGCAAAGAACATACTTAATCCAGGCGATATCCATAACTCAGATCCTATTGCCTATTGAATTTCATTAAAGTTCAACTTTTCTATTTTAAAAAAAAACCAAACTCCCCGAGAGAGTCTTATTCTTCTTTCTTCTCCACTAGAAACTGCTACTGTTTGTTCTTTGAGGTTTGGCAGGGGGGAGGCAGGCAAGAGGTTGAGGTCTTTTTGGAACAGCAGAGCATCCAAATAGCAAGAGCATTCATACCCCACCCATCCTCAGACCGAGACTTTCCCCTGTCACACATGCACTAAGAGGCCTATTGCTGAAATAGCATTGCCCAATTACTGCCATCCAAACCAGCCCCTCTTCCTTTCCACCAGCAGCCAGGAAGCATTACACCTCACTGAAGCACTGTGCCTTGCCATTTAGGTGACAGGTTTCTTCCCCACCCTCTGTCTCCTGCCTTCTCCAAGACATAATTGAGCCCCTTAAGTGAGCAGTAAAACAAATACAGAAGCTGGGTGGGAAAGCTGAAACATAAATCTTTGGGTTTTTATACCAGTGTTTATTCTCTTGCATCCTTGTATTTTTTATGTTTAATAACACATACTGAGGCAGAGTAATCAATCTTAAGTGAAAAGATCAGCCTTTCCAGGAGTAGCTATGTCTGCATAGTACTTGCTCTCATGCCTGAAAATTTCAGTGTATCCTGATTTTTTTTTCCAGAAGTGGCTCCTCAGGGTACAATTTTCAACTAGACTTCATCCCACACTCCTGCTACATGGGTGCAAGCTAGCACTACAGCATCTATCCATAACCTGGTGCCTGCAGGGGAATAAAGATGAGAACCAGCACCTGGACATGAGAGTACAACAGTCACACAATTAGGATGGGCTACTCTGTTGCTCAGAAAAAGCTCCTCCCACCCTCATGGAGTCTCTAGGACCCTGGCTCCTACACAGCAATGCAAATCAGGTCCTGACTTGCCATGTGTGCCTCTGAGAAGTCTGCCTCGCATCCACAACTGCCATCAGTTGCTTACAAGTGCTCAATATGCTGGATACTTTAATGGGTCCAAGCAACTCTCACAGAGCCAGTCCCAGGTTAAAGAGCAGTATGGAGGAATCTCAAATTTATGCTGCCATCAACCAACCATCGTCTTCTTACGGAGAAGGTTTTGGTCAAGACCTCATCCAATAAACCACCTCAGGAATGATCAGCAGGACACGGCACTGCCTTTTGAGAGATGCTTGTGTATCTTGAGCTAATGAGACTATTGCCCAGAAGGTCTGGTAACTCATTTAAGTTGTAAAAATTAAGTACTACATCTTTCATTGGCAGACATCCTTGCTCTACAGGCTGTCATAACTCTACTGCCCACCCATCATGAAATAGGATATTTTGTACACTAACTCTTGGAGACTAAATCAGACCTCCAGGGGAAACTTACTTCTCAAATTTAAATATTCATTACATAGCAAACCTACACCTATGCCTATAATCCCCTGGGCTAGGCTGGTGATGTGGCTGACTTGAAGATTTCCTGGGACAGCTGTAAAACAAATCAAATTTGGAGTCACTCCAACAGCCACTTACCCCTGCAGGGTGTTGAAGTATGCAGCAGTTAAGGATGATAACATACCATCCCTGCAGGGAGCTTTGTTGTCCATCTCAGGATGGCTTTTGACTTGATGGATCCCTCTCTGCCCAATCCCCCCATTGAGAAGATAGGGCTGCATGTGGGCAGCCTTTGCTTTTGTCCCTGCCTTTCTAGTCCTGAGACCACAGGCAAAAAAACGAACCCCACATCATCTCTATTTCCTGCACTTTGTCCAGTCACTTATTCAGATTACAAGCTGTTAAGGTCAGAGGTGCTCCCTCTTTCTGTAGGGAACCTGACACAAGGGACCCATCTTGTTTGCCACCCCAGTGCAGGCTTTTGCTGAGCTTTTCTGTGGCAGGCAGTCACTCCCTGGTAGGCTACATTTGACAAAGTATTAAATGTAGGGAGCATTCACTCCCATGAGATTTAATGAGTTGGGAACACAGTTAGCAGGTAGCGAACCATTTCTCACTAAGCATTCATTGCAAAAATGATGCCAAGGGTAGAACAATTTCCTACCCATTAAGAGAAGCAAGTCCTGCTGCCTAGAAGGCACTCACTGGTAGTGATAGGAAGGAGCCAGCACACAAGAAAGTGTCCGCATCTGACAAAACATAGGGTTAGCATTTTACAAGTCACACTTGCAGCCTTCTCAGCTGCTCCTCATGTACAACATACCTCTGAGACATGATAATAAATGTGCTGCACTGTTCTCTGGTGCAGCTTTCCAGGTACAATAAAAACAGTGATTTTCATGACTAAATGGATGGAAGAGTTGCAGAACATGATGTCAGCTTGCTAAGTGCCTCATCTCAGAGTTACACAGACAATTATTCTCTCTACAAAAAATCAAAGGCGATCCATCAATTACTGTCTTTTTACCCTACCTGCTTTTCTATTATTTTGTACTTTTAAAATATTGTATGTATTAACTACACAGAATTTACAGCACACACATTGATTTTCCATTAATCTTGCTTTAGCTGAGTCTAAAAAAAGAGTCAAGTCACTTTTTTCTGCCACAAGTCAAGCACATGCAATCATTAGCAGCATAACTGAGCTCTTCCTAGACCACTTTCTGGCCACCAATGGCTAACAAGCCTATAAGAAAAAGAGGCTTTTGATATTATGTGAGCGGATCTATAAAAAACACTGGAAAGATACATTAGAGACCAGATTTTCAAATGCAGACACATAAGCGCTGTCATCTGTATACACCCTTTCAAGGGAAAAGAACAATTTGAGTGGGGAGCAAGAGTAAGTATTCAAACGCAGTGATTAGCAAGGAAGGGCCTGACTTTCTCCTGGGCTGTGCAAACAGGTCTCCTCACAATCCAGAGCCAGGTTGTTGCACACACACAGGAAGACAGGTTCACCAAGCCACATGGGAACAGGCCACGGCCATCCCCAATAGCCTCTCGCGTGATGTGGGAACAGACACCAGCATCCCTGCAGTGATGTTCCGCACCTCCTGCACCATCACAGCAATGCATCTCCTCCCCTCACCAATTGCTTTGAGGTTTCTAAATAAAAAGCTGTTGATGTAGGTTAATCCATAATTCAACACATTATCTGCGCACACAAGCAACTTGGCATATCTCCCGCTAATACATAAATATTATTAAATGGCCAAAGACAAATGAGACAAAAGTAACACAAAAACCTGCTGCTCTTGAAGCTTCCCACCAAAGTTAATGCTGCTGCGTTCCCAGAGCCACCATGCAGCTTGGGACACAACTGCACCACTGCAGACAGGAGGTGCCACAACTCAGGGACATAATGCAGCAGCAGGACTGAGCTGGGAGCAGAGGCTCAGGCCAGCCTGAACACGCTGTCAGTGACCACTTAAGCACTGCATGGTCCAGCAAAGACAGTGTGCTGGTTCCAGCTGGGATAGAGGTCATTTTCTTCATAGTAGCTAGTGTGGGGCTATGGTTTGGATTTGTGCTGGAAATAGTGCTGATAACACAGGGATGTTTTGGTTACAGGTGAGCAGTGCTTACACAGAGTCAAGGCCTTTTCTGCCTCTCACCCACCCCACCCGCGAGCAGGCTGGGGAGGGCACAAGGAGTTGGGAGGGGACACAGCCGGGACAGCTGATCCCGACTGACCCAAGGGATATTGCATATAGAGCTGGGCAAAGAAGAAGGAAGGGGAGATGTTTGGAGTGATGGCATTTGTCTTCTCAAGTCACTGTTAGGTGTGATGGAGCTCTGTTTTCCTGAAGACGCCTGAATATCTGCCTGCCCATGGGAAGTAGGGAATGAACTCCTTGCTTTGCTTGTGTGTGCAGCATTTGCTTTCCCTATTAAACTGTCTTTATCTCAACCCATGAGTTTTCTCATTTTACCCTTCCGATTCTCTCCCCCATCCCACCATGGGGGAGTGAGCAAGCAGCTGTGTGGGGCTGAGCTGCCAGCTGGGGTTAAGCTACAACAGACAGAGAATCAGTCTGGAAAAGGATTGCATCATCCCCTAAATACTTTTCCTTTTTTTTAAATTATGATTATTCTGTTCTTTGGGTTCCTGGTGTGCAGTGTGCTTACCCAGCTGGAGCATGGTTGACTGGGGCATTGAGCCTTTTGATGGTCCCTCACCAAGTACTGCCTGAGAGATCCCAGCGTGGAGAGGGCTGAGGGGGCACTTGAGCTTCCTCAGTGATGAAGCAGTGACATTTGCTGAAGCGTGAGCAAGCCAAGGAGGCTGCCTGCTGGTGCCAACCACCCCTGCTCACACTGATAAGTCCAACACCAGCAGATACAATGATTATCCTACCATGCAGAGAGCTGCAAGCACACCTTCATAATGGCACAGGTTGATATTAAATGCTCCTTCTAGCAGTCCTGTTATTCCACACCATCATTAGGATGAATGGGGACCGGGAAAAAGTTGGAGAAGGTTGTGCCTTTTTGCTCCCCTGTGTGCTGAAGATTAATTTAGAACATATTAATTACATTTGCATATTCCTGAAAGCTAGCAGAGGAGTGAGCAAGTGTCCTGAAGGTAATTGAGTACTACAAGAAAGTTATTTTGGGACATTTTTTTTTGCAGGGTGTGGTAAAGTGGGAGATGGGAAGAAGGCTGTTCAGGGGCACAGCTCAGAACATCCCTCCTGGACACTGCAGCATTGGGAGCACTCCAGGCTCATCCCCATTGGATTCAGCTGCTGCAGCAAAGGGACCCATCCAACCCACAGCAGTAATTTGCCTCCTGAGGGTCTGACAGGGGAATGCCTTCAAGTGTACTGAGGAGATGACATTCATCCTCATGCATCCTCTATCAAAACACATATGTCCCTCATACAACTGCTCTCATTACATTGCAACAGCTTCCCCTTCTCCTTCAAAGGATACTGAGATCAAGAAAACCTGGTCAAAAACCTTCTCTAAACCCAGGTGAAGCTATAGCTGGGACTACGTCAAGTCTACATCCCATTTCAAAGCAGTTCACCTTCCCAACCACCTCTTCCTATTTTATCCCCCATCCCAACATAAAAGCAGCCCTCAAACACTTCCCATGGAGCAGAAACATGGGACAGAATAATAAACTAGATTTTGCACCTGTATCCACCAAGTGGGGCTTTTTTCCCCCCACATCTTCAGCAGTCATCTCCATAGGCCTCGTGTGCCCTGAGGATCCCTTTTGCTGCTCTGCAGAGGGGGAGACCATACCAGCCTCTTAACTCTGTTATGAACTTCAGCCCTTCTCCCAACAGTCCTCCTGCTAAGCAGTGTCCAAGATGAGACTTCAGTGCTTCTCTGCCCTGGGTGTACCCCTTAGAACTTCTCTCATTTAACTCTGCTGGGTATTTCAAACTCTGCAGCAAACACCCAACACCTGCCATATTCTGCAATTAATATGTTGAAAAAAGATATCAAGTCTAGTTCCATTCTGGGGAGCTTTTTTTTTTTTTTTAAGTGCAGGTTAAATTATAAATTCTATAGCAGCTATAATAAGGAACATAACAATTCAGTGTACTGGGAAGCCTGCTGTTCTTGCTTAACCATTGAATAGCTGCTCAGATTAAGTAACCCTCCCAGCCTGGCTCTGCACCCAAGAACCCAACCCTGTAGCTCAGGGGGTCAATTTGCCAAGGTGCAATTTCAGCCTCTGATCTCTGCAGAAGAGTCAGGAACACACAAATCAACCTCTTATCCTTTAAAAGATATCTCTGTCATGATAGATACACAACCTATAATGTCTCATCACAGGCATCAAACAGTTAATTATATTAATAGTTTAGCAGAATTAAGTTGGACTAGCTGAGATCCACGTAGCAGCATCTCTCACCCCTGTGTCAGAGGGCTAAGTGTCCTGCCCAATTTGTACACACTCCTTCAGTAACTTGGTGAGCAAGCCTGAGATATATTTTGCAGGAGCAATTGGTGTCTTTGGTTTAACTACTTTACTGAAAGGTACAGCCCCAGGCTGAAGAGGAGCAAGCTGGCTGCTTGCAGGAGGTCAACATTTAAGTTTCATTTTTTGACTTTGCAAATTAAGCTATTGATGATACAAACTAATTGCTTGTCTGCCTGGAAAAAAATGCTTAAGGAGAGATTTCCACAGCTCCCTGTGGCAGAGGGGTTTTTGCTCCTCAAACACTGACAGTGCTCCTTTCTCCTGGCCCCAGCTTCGCAGCACAACCTCCTGGGGCACCCAGCACCTACATTCAGAGAGCTTCAGCAAAAGAAAATTAAAACCAGGATGTGAAAACTGAGGACAGGTCCCAGCTTTGTCATGAATAAACTGGTCCCACCAAAAAAAAAAGTTTCAAAAGAAGTTGAGGTTGCTGCTCTCACCTACTCCAAAGAGTCAACAACCCTGGAGCTTTAGTCCTGTTAATTTTCAATTAAATATCCCCAAAACCAAGGTCTCCCATTAGGCAATTTAGTGAGGTGTCTGGAGCCCTTAATGAAGCCTACCCCCAGTGTTTTGTTACACTAAAATCTGTTCCACAACAAGTAACCCAGTGCTGTATTAAGGCACAGCCATCAGATCACGCACCACATCCCAGCATCAACTCCCTTTTCACAATTGCCATTCTGGTCCATGCATTAACTGTGTCTGCTTTCTGGGGGCTTGATGGTGGCTGAGCAGGGCTGCTCACCATGGGCACAATGCAGGTGTGCACCAGCCCTCCTCTCCTCCTCAAAAATGAACATAGGCACCTGAGAAAGTGCCCTTTGTACCACTGCACAATCTTCATAAGTGAGGTGGAAACCTGTGGTTTAGGTAAGATTTTATACAAATGTTCCAACAAAGTAGGGAACATTTTGGAAAGAAATAAATGTTAACTTCTCCCTGCCCACCATGAAAGCAGCCTGCTCCTCAGGCAGAAACAAACTTTGTGCTCAGTAGCTACTTAGTCCTTCCCTGAGCTGCTCCAGTTCTCCAAAATTCTCTTGAATTTTATACAAAAGAAAAAGTGCAAACTCCCCCATTTTTTGACCTACATTCATTTATCAAATTGAGACTAAAAATAGAGCAAACTATGCAGAAATGGTTTAAACTGTTTTTGCACTTTCTCTCTTTTACCATCTATTTTAAGGCTCCTCTAGCACTTTTCAAAGCTATGGGTAAAACAGATGAGGGGTATGCGATGGGTGAAAGGGAACATTACCATCACATTAGTGAGGCCACTGGTGGCCCAGACCACAGCCATTCCTCCAGCTCAGAGCCTGAGACCCCGCAAGAATTGGATCAACATAACTCGTGCTCATATCCCAGAGACAGATTTGAGGTGAACACCTGCAGTTTGGAAGTGCTCAGGTTTGGTTTAGATGGTGGCCCTGCTTCTCTCCAGGTTCAGGTTGGGCAGAAACAGTCCTCCTCCCCTGCTTACACCAGGAGCAGAAGTCTGTTGTCACTTTGGTGCTCACTCATTGAAACCTTGAGCAAGGAGGATTTCTCTCTTGCAGTCACTTCTAGTGGCATGGGGCTTCCACAGCTAGCAATGAGCGATGAGAGGTAGGAATCTCTCAAGTCACAGGGCAAAGCAGCCCTCAGCCCCAACAACTTCGTAACATCTCCATGCACACACCCTGCACATCTCTTGAGCTCTTCATGGTGGAAGACCTTTCCCAGTGTAGAAAGAAGTGTAACACAAGCTTTTCACCACACTTAGGGAACTTATGGATGAAGCCCTTAAGAGCATTTGTCTGAATTTTAGATGAAAGAGGAACTTTTTATCATGCCTGCACAGCTCTTGGATGCCAACCCACGGCACATTTGCAACCTGTGAACAACTCGTCTTGCCAACCATTTTCTGACAGCAGAAACCAGTATTATTTCCACACAGAAAATTAGCACTCTAAAAAAAGCAGAAACAGGAGGATTGCCACCTGACCTTGCTCAGGGAAGCAAAACCAGTATTTGGCCACAAAGGCTAGAGAGAAACTACCAGAAAAAGTAGGTTAAAACAAGTACTTTGCATGGAAAGAATTACAGACAGTTGCACTTTTGAGTGAAGCAGCTGCTGAGCTGAAAGAGGAGCTCCAGCTAGTCCATTACTAGTCTCCCAGCTCCTCTCACCCTTTACTTTTGCAGTTGGTTTTGCAGCTGGTGGCAAGCACAAGAGGAAGGTATCAGCTGCAACAGGGCCTGGAGGAGCAATAAAGTCTGGAATGATCTTACACTTGTACTGCAGCAAAGTACTCAGTGCTCCTGTTATTACAGCTGTGCAGCTGGGACTTTTAACCTTTTCCTTTGGTTTCAATCACCTGGCCACCGTTCCCAGCTCTTCATCTTCCTTGAGAGCTCTGGGCTGTTCTAGAGGAGCAGAGGGAATCTGCCAACCTGCCAGTTCTGCATGAAGGGATTTGCCCTGCCATTAAGCACAGCTGCTTCAGCCAGTCTCAAGGCTGGTGACAAGCACTGGTCATAGCCCATCTCCACAAGAGCAGGTAGGACCAGTGCTCCCAGCAGCGCCAGGGAAGCAGACATCCCCCCACAGCCTGAGCTCCCACACTCACCTTGGACAGCTGGTCACAGAAAGTAGCCACAGCATGTGGGAAAAGAGCAGGTTCAATAAAGCACTGTCAGGTGAAATGGGGAGACCTAGAGGGACTGAGCACCCTGTCAGAGCAGTCTCCCACATATTATTATAATATTTATTTAAAGAAACCAACTCTTTCAGCTAGCAGCAGGCAGCATCTCATTAAATGTGTTGGGTTACCAGGTGCACGAAGCAGCTGTTGAAGTGTTAGCAACAACCCCTTCCCCCTCCCCAAGGTCTGTGCTGCCATTTTCACTGCTGGGGGGGGGGTGAGGGGGGGCACGGGGGAAATGTGCTTGCTCATCTGTCCAAGCAGCAGATGAGACAATTTCAGGGAGAAGCCACACTGCAACTTGATATCAGCTCTTCCATTACTAAAAAGCATTAAACAAAAATTAAATAAAACAAAAGCTGACCTACCTGCGAATAAAGTGTCAAGAAGCAGCAAGAGAGGTCTGGTCTGCAAAGGAAGATGATGCAGGACTGATGGGGGACAGCAACCTCACCAACAAGGGGTTCAGTACCAGAACAAGGAGTGCCAGTGATTGTCACCATGCAGGTCCATAGCAATGAAAGTCCAAAGGCAACCCTGAAGCCAGGGCCAAGGAGCAAGGTAAGGCACAGCACCCACACAGCCCAGCCAAAGAGAAAAAAAGGGCCAACAGCCTGAGCTTAAATGCAGCCCCTGGCTAAGAGCTGAAGGTCAGTGGGTAGGTGGGAACAGATCCCAGGTGAGGCTGGTCAGGGTGATTGGATCCTGGAGATGCATGAAGACCTCCAGGAGAGCTTTCCTTTATAGTTCTGGGGGCTTGGCCCTACCCCATTAGTGCTGATGCTGGGGCTTCACTACTGTCCTCCTAGACCAGCATGAGGCATCCACCGTGCAGAGGGTAACCTCACCTGTCCTGTCTTTGACCCTCTCCATAAAATGCATTTAGAGGTGATAATACAGCGGTCCCCCACAGGCAAGATAGGGTTTTAGACCCATATGTTCTCCCAGGAGCCAGGGTACCACAGGCACTGCTGTGGGACACTCCAGGAGACCATTAAGCTCCTCTTTGAGAGTTTGTGTGCTCAATCCTTGGGGTTAATTACAACCTACTTGCCCTAATTTTTACACTCCCAAATTCCAAGTTTGGGAGCTGAGTAATCATCAGTGCATTCCCTGCATAAGCTGTCTACAGAGTCCTGCCTGGATAGGAGCACGTTGCTCTGCTCCTTCCCCAGCCACTGCTCTCATGCTGGAGCCACCAGTGTTTCCCAGCCAGGAGCCATGGACCAGCACTGCTTTTAAATGCAACACCCCATGAACAGCAGGGGTGATCCCCAGGCAACTTTTTAGTCCCTTTGCTGCCCTTCTGCGTTGTTGGAGCAATTGCTCCCCCTGCCCATGCACAGGCAGATGCAAAGCCACACTTCTCCCAAGTCCAGATGTCCTCTCCCAGCCTAGACAGGAGAAAGCACAGACCCATGGGTGGTGGGAGGGGATGAGGGAACCAGCAGAGTATCCCTGGGGCTGGCAGCTGCCTCAGCTCCTAGCAGATGTTTAAGTGCCCCACCAGCACAACTGGCCCAGCACTGGGGGAGCAGAATGAAGACCCTCATCCCCCCCTCACCACGGCCATACACTGCACTCCACAGGGCTCCGCCAGCAGTGCCACATCACTGAAACCTCTCTCCTCTGGATACCTCTCCTCCAGCAGGTTTGTATTCAGGCTGATCATTTCCACTTGTGCCAAACCTTGCTCCTTTACATTTCTTCTCTCCTTTGCTTTCTGGACCCCGTGAAACTCATCCATAATAAGCAGCTGTTGTTTTTCAGGCTGTGCATTTGAAATAAAAACAGTCCAAACTCTCCCTACTCCTCTAACAGAAAATAAATAAATAAAAGGAAACACAACCCTCCAAGCACAGAACAAAATAGCTTTAATGGGAACGGCAGCTTTCAGGCACACCCAGAGAAACCACCCTAATTTCTCTAGCTCAGGAAATGGGTGGGGAAGGGGTTAGGGCTGGGGTCCCCACATTTGCACCAGCCACCCTCAAAACGATCCTGCAGCTATTAATGACAGTATGAGAACATGAGGCTTTGTGTTTAGAGAAGTGTTTCTTTTAAACCCCTTTGGGCACTTGGCTCTAATTCATTAACCTTTCCTTGGCTGAGACCAGCAAATGGATATCCAGAAATACAAAAAGCAATTAGACAAATTCATGGGGAAAAAAGTCCATCAACTTTATTAAACATAGCCCCTCAAGAAAGTGCCTGAGCTGCAGGTGGGGAGAGCAGCTGTGGCCTGGGGAAGTGCAGCCACTGTTTTCCTTGAATTCAATCCATTCCTTTGGCCACTTTTGGAGGTGAGGGTGCTGGGGTAGATAGACCTTTGCCCTGACAGGTAACCACCATGCCCAAATTAATCTCTTATTGATGGAAAAGCCCAGGGATGGCTGACCTTTCAGAACCCTCACTCTATAAAGAAAATATTAAAATTTTCATATGTCCACAAGACAGCTCTAACCAAGAGGGAGACCAGCCGGGGAAGGTCACTTTTGGGGTGGCTGGTCCAGCATATGGGCATTGCATGTGGGCAAAGTTGCCTTCTGTGCTCATTCAGACATAACTATGACAGACATCTTAAGGCTAGGCCTCTGTCTTCCTTGATACTGGAGAAATTCATATCCATAAGCAGCCAGGGATTATGTCTCAGCTGCATGAGCAGCTGCTCATGTCCGAACAGCCAGGGATCAGGTTAGGAAAGCTAAAGCCCTGATAGAATTAAAGCTGGCCAGGGATGTCAAGGGCAAAAAGCAAAGCTTCTATAGGTATGTCAGTGATAAAAGGAAGATTAGTGAAAATGTGAGTCCTCTCCGGAAGGAAATGGGAGACCTGGTTCCCCAGGACTTGGAGAAGGCTGAGGTACTCAATGACTTTTTTGCCTCAGTCTTCACCAGTAAGTGCTCCACCCACACTGCCCAAGTCACCGAAGGCAAAGGCAGGGATTGGGAGAATGAAGTACCACCCACTGTAGGAAAAGATCAGGTACAAGACCATCTAAGGAATGTGAAGGTGCACAAGTCCATGGGATCTGATGAGATTCAAGCACAGGTCCTGAGGGAACTGGCAGATGAAGTGGCTAAGCCACTGTTCATCATTTTTGAGAAGTTGTGGCAGCCCGGGGGAGTTCCCACTGACTGGAAAAGGGGAAACATAAACCCCATTTTTAAAAAGGGAGAAAAGGAAAACCCAGGGATCTACAGGCCAGTCAGTCCCCCTTCTGTGCCAAGCAAGATCATGGAGCAGATCATCCTGGAAACTATGCTAAGGCACATGGAAAATAAGGAGGTGACTGGTGACAGCCAACATGGCTTCACCAAGGGCAAATCATGCCTGGCAAATTTGGTGGCCTTTTACGATGGGGTTCCAGCAGTGGTGGATAGAGGAACAGCAGTTGACATCACCTACCTGGACTTGTGCAAAGCATTTGACACTGTCCCTCATGACATCCTTGTCTCTAAATTGGAGAGACATGGATTTGGTGGACGGACCACTGGGTGGATAAGGAACTGGCTGGATGGTCTCACTCAGAGTTGCGGTCAACGGCTCGGTGTCCAAGTGGAGAGCAGTGACAAGTGGCCTTCCTCAGGGGTCGGTATTGGGACTGGCACTGTTTAACATCTTTGTCAGTGACGTGGACAGTGAGATTGAGTGCACCCTCAGCGAGTCTGCCGACAACACCAAGCTGTGTGGTGCGGCCGACACACTGGAGAGAAAGGATGCCATCCAGAGGGACCTTGACAGGCTTGAGATGTGGGCCCATGCAAACCTCAGGAAGTTCAACAAGGCCAAGTGCAAGGTCCTGCACATGGGTCAGGGCAATCCCAAGCACAAATATGAGCTGGGTGATGAGTGGATTGAGAGCAGGCCTGCAAAGAAGGACTTGGGGGTGTTGGTTGATGAGAAGATCAACACAGAATAGAATCATAGAACCACTTAGGTTGGAAAAGACCTTTAAGATCATCGAGTCCAACCACCAACATGCCCACTAAACCATGTCTTGAAGTGCCTTGTCTACATGCTTTTTTAATACCTCCAGGGATGGTGACTCCACCACTTCCCTGGGCAGCCTGTTCCAATGCCTGACAATCCTTTCAGTCAAGAAATTTCTCCTAATATCCAGTCTAAACCTCCCCTGCTGCAACTGGAGGCCATTTCTTCTTGTCCTATCACCAGCCACCTGACAGAAGAGACCAGCACCCACCTCACTACAACCTCCTTTCAGGTAGTTGTAGAGAGCAGTAAGGTCTCCCCTCAGCCTCCTTTTCTCCAGGCTAAACAACCCCAGTTCCCTCAGCCACTCCTCATTATACTTGTGCTCCAGGCCCCTCACCAGCTTTGTTGCCCTTCTCTGGACACGCTCCAGAGCCTCAATGTCTTTCCTGTAGTGAGGGGCCCGAAACTGAACACAGTACTCAAGGTGCAGCCTCCCCAGTGCCGAGTACAGCAGGACGATCACTTCCCTGCTCCTGCTGGCCACACTATTTCTGATACAGGCCAGGATGCCTTTGGCCTTCTTGGCCACCTGGGTACACTGCTGGCTCATGTTTAGCCAACTGTCAGCCAGCACCCCCAGGTCCTTTTCCACCGGGCAGCTTTCCAGGTCATTAAACCAGAACGTCGCCTCCTTCTTCCAGAATGCCCACACTAGTTTCAGCTGTTTCTAAAACTCTGCATAAACCCAGGCTCTGGATACCATTACACATCTAGCAGAGATCCCCAAGTCCAGAAACCCTACTGGCTCCCAGACAGGGACAAATTGGAAGAACAAGTAAAAGGAAACACAAGCTAGAACATCTATCAGAATTCTTTAACAAATAAAGTAACTTATGGCTGCAGTGGGCTGTGTTTTCCAGATTTAATGTGTCCAGTACCCAGACACCATGATGCGAACTGTCTCCTCTGGCAGTCAGTGCAACGTGGAGGGCATGAATGTGGCAATCACAAAAGTGGAAGCCATGAAATCTTCATCTTTAGCCAGTGAGAGATGGAGATCCCAGCTAAGCTTTCTGGGCTGGCATCTACCAAATTTGTCAACTCTCTTGCACGGCAGGCACAGATCCCTGCCAGACAGGGTTACCTGATACACCTCCCTGAGGAGGAGCTGGCCGGATCCTTCCTGAGACCTCCTTCACTCCACATTTCTACACTCCTTATTTTGTTTGCATTGCTCAGTAGTTTTCAGGTGGCAATACCAGACATTCATCTGTTTCAACCAGATCTTCATCCAGACAATGAACAGATCAGCAGGCACTTACAGATGTGAGTGGGAAACTACATCACTGGCTACCCCTGAAGGTTATTTTGGGGGTTGCTAAAAGCTGGTCAAGAGATGTGGATCTCTGTCAAGTGTTTCTGGGGCAAACACAATAATTAACAGCCAGCTGGGAAAGAACTGACCAGGTCCTTCAGGTGTGTTACATCCCTGTAATGCCTTAGGGAGACCTACGCAATCATACCAGGGAGGCTGATGGCCACCAAGGCTGGGGCTGCAGGACATGTCTTCAGATTGTACATGAAAGGAAGTAAAATAGAAGTACAGAAGATCTGTGGGTTTATGGAGGAAAGGTTGTGAGGAAGGAGCTGCTCCTGACAGTATGCAGATGCAGAGTGGTGGGAGCGGAGAGAGACACAATGAGCTGCAGTCAGTCCATGGGGTGCATGGCAGATTGTTCTGGTTCTGTCTGGGATAGAGTTAATTTTCTTTCTGGTAGCTGGTATAGTGCTGTGTTCTGGATTTAGGATGAGAATAATGTTGATAACACACTGATGTTTTAGCTGTTGCTGATCAGTGTTTACGCTAAGTCAAGGACTTCTCAGCTTCTCATACTGCCCCGGCAGTGAGGATACGGAGGTTGCACAAGAAGCTGGGAGGGGACACAGCCAGGACAGCTGACCCAAAGTGGCCAGAGGAATGTTCCATACTATATGATGTCATGCCAGTATATAAACTGGGGGGAATTAGCCTGGGGGGAGATTGCTGCTCAGGAACTAACTGGGCATTGGTCAGCGAGTGGTGAGCAATTACATTGTCCATCACTACTTTTGTATATTCCAATTATTTTATTACTGTAATTTTATAATTGTTATTATTATCATTATTACTTTCTTCCTTTCTGTCCTATTAAACTGTTATCTCAACCCACGAGCTCTACTTTTTTTTTCCCAATTCTATCCCCCATCCCACTGGGTGGGGGGGAAGTGAGCGAGCAGCTGCGTGCTGCTTAGTTGCTGGCTGGGGTTAAACTGCAACACAGATGTGTCCCCAGGAGCCCCAGCTGGACAGAGGCTTTCGCCCTGCAGCTCTGTACCCCAGATGGGTGCTCTGCCCCAGCTGCCCAGCCCTTCTGGAGCACAAGGAGGAGGGAGATGTCCATCTTCTCCTCCTGGCTGCTGCCACTGCCTGGGCAGGGGCTGCAGGGATCAAGAGGAGGAGGAGGACAGCTGATTACAGTCTAAAAACAAGTAGTTAGAGAGCACTAGAAGGGCATTTTCTGAAAATGCTCATGTCATTATTTAGCAGATGCAGAAGAAAAGAAATCAATCAAACTGAAAGCTCAAATTAAAACATGCTTTGGTGTTGAAATGAATTTTTTGCAGTTGTATCAAAAAGGCACTCTTGGAAGCGGTACATGGCAGTGGCAGCCTCTGCTGCTCCTTGCCCTTGTCAGGACCCATCCCCCAGCAGCAGTCCTGCTCTCACCCCTGCCAGGCTCGGGAAAGCAGGGGACAGGGTCACATTGCCGGCTGCCGGCTGCAAATTGCTCCAGCTTTGCTCAGAACTCACTGTCAAAGTGTTTCGTGTTGTGGCTCGGCTCTGCTGCATCTTCATTATTGTTTTTCTCTCTTCCTTCCTCATTCCCCACTTTACATCTCCCCACTTCATATCATTCTTCCCCCCTATTTCTTATAAAAAATACATTACTTTAATTTCCCTCAGATGCCCTCTTCGTATCACTTTGAAATTTCTTATTAAGCATTCGGCATCATGTGTATCTCAGTGCTGCTCTGGAGTCGACCTCCCCTGGCATTCTCAGCAGCTGCTCTGTCTGGATACCTTTTTCCAAGTCGAGGCACATTCATGTACCGGGTGGGTTGGTGTTCTGGTTGTTGGTTTTTTTTTATCATAGTTTATGAAACATCTGCTGTTTATAAATTATTTCTTTTGAATGTCATAATCTTTTCAGTTGTGTGAGCCAACAAGCACCTCTGAGCAGCAGAACAGCACTGCTAGCACTTGGATTTGGCTTCTACGGCAAACGCTGCCCTTGGACAAGATGTGCAGCCCCCCCCCCGTCCCCAAGCACACGTGCGTGCATGCACACGCACACACACACCCCTTCTCCGTGCCATGGGAAACTCTTCAGAGTCACCTCCAATCCACAAGAGGCCCCAGAGACAACCGCCACATGGGCACAAACCCCAGCCTACATCAATCCTGACACCCAAGTCCAGCATAGACATAGACGTGAGCCAATGCACAAACACACACACGTACACGTATTTTGGGAACTCATCAAAACATAGCTAAGACCTTTTCAGACAGACTTGGCCCAGCAGAATGACCCCCAAAGCAGATCCCAAAAGCCTCTGACAAAAGCGCCCAGCCAAGAAATAAAACCACCCACGCCCAGCTTGGCTCATGCTCCTCTATGTAGGGCTGGAAATGCTCACAGACTGTTGAGGAGCCATGCCTGGTACTGAAATCCTGCCTATGAAAACTTAAGAAAGTGCATACAGGAAAATTATAAGGAAAAGAACCAAAACAAGTAACTGATGCATTTGAACATCAAAGCACTCTCAGCCAGCTCTACCCCATTATTTATGGTTTACTCATGGGTTTAATTTTTCTGCTTTGTTTTTTGTTTATGTATTGTTGTTATTTCCTTGAGAGAACGCGAGGAACAAGAGAACCCTCTGGGGGATCAGAAGATTTTCTCGTTCTGCTTAGTGAAAATTCCCAAATGATTGTAAAAACAAGGCAAAATCAATAGAGGATTATTATCTGCAGTGATTCAGCCATGCTCTGCCTGAGTGACGGTGGCAGCTTTGCTAGACTGTCCCCCTGACATCGGCTTCTAGCTCTAGTACCAAAGTGGAGAGGGAAGAGCAAGCACTCCTTTTTCATCAAGGCAGGTATATTTTAACTCACTTTTAACTCTGGACACAACCAGGGGTGTTTCAGCCCCAAATCAAAATTTAGACCAGCTCCCTGCACATCACTGGTAAGAGCTAGCTGGAGCTAACTGGTTGGAGCTTACACCAGCTAGTAAGCCCAGGGCATGAGGGTCCTGCAGAGGACTCGGCAATTTGGCTACTACTTTAAAAAAGCCTCTAAGCCCCTCTGCAAAGGCAGCTGGAATAGGGGAACAAGAATGCATCCCTGCACTTCCAAACATAACCATTCATGGTCACAAAAGGCTGCCCTGTGGGTGATTTCCTTTTTTTGTTTGCTTTTTTTGGGGGAGTGACCGTTTGTGCCCTGTGAACAAAGACCAAGGTGTCAACACACAACCACTTCTTGGAGGCAGGAGCAGATTCAGCAAATGCAGGTGGATTCTTTAGAGGCAAGGACAAACTCAATTAGTTACCCACTGAAGGAGAAAATCACATTTATGCCCTAACCCTAAAACTCCTGTCAAGGAGTTCTCATAGAGCAGCTTCTCTAGAGACATATTCCTTTTGCAGTATAATATTGTCTCAGAAGCCAGTCAGGCAAGGTGAACACAAGAACAAAAATGGATTAGAGCCCTTTCATGTAGCCAGGGAGATGACACACCGTAAGGGCCAAACCTCCCAGTCCTTGCTCTCAGGGAGGATGAGGAGAGGTTTGTGTCAGCAAGGACGCTTCAGAAAAGAAAAGCATGCACAAAAAAAAAAAAAATAAAAAAAAAAAAAAAAACCAAAATAAGTCTCTTGAATGTCTTCAAATAAAAGAGACAAAAGATGTTTTACAAATAAAAAAAATCAAACAATAAATGAGCAGCAGGAGGAGAGGTGATATAATGAATAATTAGACAATTAGGCTAATCCTCAGGAAATTAGCTAATTCCCAGGTAGATAGCAGCTGGGGACTGATTAATTGTTATGCCCCAGGAGGTACCATGCGGGAGACAAGACCTGCTTCAGATCGTCTGCCATGGGCTGGAAATGAGCTGGAAAAGTACATCCTGGGGGCTTCTCCTCACCTCTTCCCTCCTGGGACCTGAGTGTTCCCTGGGGTCCTGCCAGGGCTCAGCCCTCCTGCACTGGAGTGATGATGCTGCAGGAGGTCACTGCATGCCTCCAGAGCCAATAGGAGCAGGAGCAGAGAGTAGGATGTGGGCAGTCGCTCAGCTTAAATGAATAGTCCATGCAGCTGGGGTGAATTTAGCTCTAGTTGAGCTCAGTGGAAGTTATAGGACCACAAAGCATATGCCCAGCAGGGATGAGGCAATGCTTCCCATGGACTAACAGCCAGGAAAAACAGCAGGAGCACCATCTTGCCAACAGGCATTATTTTTATCTCCTTGACATTAAGATGGAATGTTATTATCATATTTATCTTGCATGAATGGAGATATATTATGGACGTAATAAAAGTGGAGTCTGGCATTCAGATAAGAATTCACCACATCAGATGTCCGTTGCATTATTCTTTATTGACTTCTTGTATGACATGATTAAGTAACATTGGTTTAGTCTTTTACCCTGAACATCCTCTCTGGGATGGATTCTTTGAGCTCTGGTGATTTTTTTCAGTTAATTTCTGAGGGTCAACACAGGCGCACAAGGAATAGGCTGCTCAAGTCACTGGGAAATCTGGCAGCTGGGTCTTTTTCTCCATTAGTCCAATCATGAACTTACTGGTTAGGGCCCCAGACCACCCAGCTAGTCATTTTGGATAAACAAAGAGACAGCCAAGTATCTAGAGCAATTCCTGCTAGAGCTGGCAGGCATTCCTCTGCTCCCAGGTGGAAGTACCAAAGCAGACAGGGAAGCAGCAAAACGCACAATAGAAGCATCAGGGTGAGGTTTTCTGTCCCTTCAGGCAGCCAACAGCTGCCAGTCAACGTGGCTCCTCATTAAATTGCTCATTAACATGCCAGATCTGCATGCTGCTCTGACTTCTGCTCACACTGGGGCCGTAGCAGCCCCCGTTCCTGCCCCAATGAGACCTCCCAACTCCGCTGTTGTGGTCAACATCCACACACTCGGACAGCAATTTTTAACCTTTTTTAACTTACCCCTCACTATTTTTCCCAGCAGATAGCGTCCCCTGTAAGCAAATTGAAGCTCCTGACAGTGGTTCTGCTTTGCTGTAGCTCAGCTGTCTCCAGGCCAGAGCACAGGCTCAAAACCAGAGCCCTGGAGCCACAGTGATGGTTTGCTGCAACAGCGATGTTGGATGCCACTGTGCTGCTACCATATCGGCAGACACAGCCAAAAGCTTTGCCGAGGCTGGCCCTGCAGCTGCAGCAGACAAAACACCAGCCTGGTGAGATGTGTTCATTGCAAACCCATCCTCTGCAGGAGCTGCCAACAGTTCAGCTTCTCACTAATGCAGAGAAGAAAGAGCTAATATTTCTTTGCCCCATCACGAGGCTGAGGATTAANCGAAAAAAAAAAAAAAAAAAAGCAAATTGGCTGCTTGTAAGAGAGGAAGGCGTAAGGCCAAGGACACATTTGCTCATTGCACCTGCTTTGGGTGTGCGATGCCTGGCCATGGACACAAGCATCCCAGAGTGAGCTCTTGTGTTTGGTACAACAATAATGGTTTGAGAGATAATGAACACATCTCTTTCAGGACATGGGTTCCTACATATTTGATAGTGATGTTGTAACATGGATTATTTTCCATTTTTCCCTCTCTGCCATTTGAATAGCTTTCCCCTGTACAGCTGCCAAAAGTCTGTCTTGGAAATCTCTAGACACTGCATCAAGAAGCATGATAGAAATGTGTTTGAGCTAACACCTGACAAAGTAACCATTGCCATCATTATCTCAATGGGGTAGGTCTTGTTGTATTTACATTCATTTGCATAAGGTTACCCAGAATGCCGAGGACAGGGTAGTGTTGCTGTTACCCCACAAACACACAGGCAGCCAGCTGGAAGCCAACCAAGCCCAGGTATCGCACTGCAGATGGCCTGTGAGTTACATGAGCATGGCTGCACAAACAGCCTGCTCCAGATCAGTGAGTGGGAGGCCAAAAAGCCTCCCTTTGCCTCCACTGCTGGGTCATACGCCCATGAAAACAGCTACGGTTGCAGAGCTGATGTTGGGAGGGTTTTCACAGACTTGGGCAGCTTTGCAAAGGAGCCAGGATGGAAGGATGGTGGGATAGGAGAAGGATCTGAGATTTTGACATGATCATTGGTGCAAAAAGACCTGCTTAGGGGTGTAACCTTCACTGTAGGCAGCTCTTCCACTTTGCATTCAAGTCCACAAATAGTCTTTGCTGAGTTTTTCTGCCTCAAATCAAACTACATCCAGGCTTGCAACACAAGCAAGGCACTCCCCAGGCCTTCAGCTGGACCCTGGGACCCCAAATTCACCTGTGTGCTGTTTCAGCTTGACAGGAGACAATACAGCTCTAGGAAGCGAAAATCAGCTTGTTCTTCAAATATGCAAAGACACTAACACGTTCTCTCCAGCAGCAATGCCACCAGCTGTACTACTTGGGGCCATTATAGATAACAGTTTGATTAAGAATTTATACATGTATTTTACCTTGTTTCTATTGCTGCTGGCAGAAGCAGCCCTCAGCTGAGACCTAAAACCTCACAGCAGAGAAAATTCAGGTTTTAGCTAAAGATAAACTCACTTTGGTTAGAAGCCCCTCCAGGACAAAGTTTTGGATTGTTTTTCCAAGGGGAAGCGAGGTCCGTGCCATGGCATAGGCTATGTTGAACACCTTGGGCTCCCCTGTTGGTGTGGGGATAGCAAAGCCTCTCACTGGGGACTTGCCTTAGTGTCCCCAGTGGGCAGCAGAGGTGGAATATCCCTCTCCAGGGGTTATTGGGGACCCCAGAGGCCAGAGCCTCCCTATCTCGCTCCCCACCTCACCCGGGCAGAGGAAAACACAGCCCCAGCCTGTGCCTGGATGCAGCAAGGACGCAACTGGAGAAGCAAGAAGCCAAACAGGTTGTTTGACAGTGTGCTTTGTCTTGCCAAGACGAAAAAAAGAACCCTGGAACACAGATATATACAAGAAAATTCAATAATGTTTTTTTTCTAATGAACACCAGTGGGCTTGCTTTTATTTGGTGCTTTAGGCATTTACATATAAATTGCTCTGTAATGGCTCTGCCCTCCTTCTCTTCAGCATTTGTTGTTAATGAGCTGTACAAAAGGTCATGGGGCTGAGCTGAATGCTGCTGCAGGGCTGTGGTGTGATCCTGTCCATCGAGCTGAGCCGTGCCGTGGGTCCCTCCTTTCCCTCCTGCCCTCCCCGCTGGCTTGTGAGGAACCCAAGCTACCAGGCACCCAAAAAAACCAAACAGTCATCTCAGAGATGCAAGATGAGTCCTGTCCCAGTAGCAGTGCATTTTACATCCTATTCCCAGTGAAATTTGGTCCCATCACGTAGATGACTGTGTGTTACAGTGGCATAGCTGGTAACAAGGCTGGGGCTCTGCTGGCATCAGTGGCAAGGGGATTAATTTGGTTTCTAACAAGCCTCCTCCAGCCCAGCATGCTCATTGCTGCCAGCCTGATGAACCCCATCCTGACAGCACTGCAGAGGCCAGCATCACACTGAACGAAGACATTTGCCCCAAGACATCTCAGGGCACGCTGAAATAAAAGCAAAAGAGCGGCCATCCAGGCTCCAGTGTTGGAGGATCTAGGAACAGCAAGAGGGTGGAGGGGAGGCTGCTCACCCAGGCAGGAGGGCTGGGGGGACCCCAGGCAGAGCCTTGCCCCGGGAGGTCGCCGAAGGCAGGAGATGGGTGGCCAGCAGGCCCCGCCAGCAGGGTTGGGGGTGCAGCCCCATCTGCCTGATGCTGAGCACCACAGAGCTGACCTAATTTCTGCCATCTCCCCGGGTTGCGCTTGTCTCTGGGACCGGATAAGGCTCCCTTTGATCAAAGGAGACTTGTGCTAAAGTCAGCTTTTGTCCATAAAGAATTAAGGCAGCAGGCGCAGGAGCGAGGGGGATGCGTGGCGCAATGGGAGAGGCGGGCGGGAACAGGCTGATGAGATATGCCTTTAAGGGCGACAGGCTTTGAAGTGACAGAGCTGGATGGCCCATGACACTCCCCAAATGCAGAAATGCCTCCAACAACAAGGAAAAAAAGAAATGAGGGGGGAGGGGGGGGGGGTGAAATAGCAGAGTGGCTTCATCCTGGAGTCTAAGCTGGAGATCACGTTGGAGGGGGGTGGCTGCACCTGCAGGAGCAGGTCCCCCCGCTTCACCAGCTTCTCCTCATCAAAGATGAGCTGGTGCCTACAGCTCATGGAGACTTGATGCCTGCCCCCTCACTGTCCAAAGGCTCATGGCAAAGCTCCTTCTTTGCACCATTTCCATGTGCTTAAAAAGGGGAAATAATTAGCTGGAGGACTGGAGAGGAGGGGAGGTGTTTAGGTTTGATGGCATGGGACGGAGCAAGTGTGTATTAGGAAAAGGCTGTGTTGCCACACAGTGTCTCCAGGACCCTGGGGCATTGGTGGGATATTGGTGCTTGTCTCATTTTAGGTCTTGCAGATGACCTAAAACTTAAAAAGGAGGCAAGAGATACTGGTAGGAAAACCCAAAGTTTTGGAATTACTCTAAAACTCCAGCCAATTCTACCTCTTTGCCAGCCAACTACACCTGTGGTCAGCATGACTCCCACCACTCATCCATGAGTCCCTGCCCAGCCCAGGGAGGTCCATGAAACACAAGCAACCCCTCTGCCATCAGATGAAGAGGTTTCTGGGAAACTCCTGCATGGACAAAGTCAGACAGTTCATATGCTTATTTGTGTCCCTTGAACACAAGGTGCTGGAACGCATTCACAAGATACATAATTGCAGAGTAGTGAGAATTTTTGCAGAGAATAAGGATTTTTTTTTTTATTGCAACATTAGTTTAGTGCCTGCATTTGGTCAAAAACCTGTACCCTGTTCATTTAGGTGAATAAATCTGAACTGAAGACAAAACCCTTAATGTTAAAGCAGCAAAGGAGAGGTAACATCCTATATCCTCCACAGGGAACATTTGGCCAAACAAAGAAACTGAAAGAAGGCAGCAAATATCCTTTTCCCTCTGCTCTAAGCCTAGCTTAAGCCCTTGGGAGCTTTATGTAGGTGTTCCTGTAAAAACACATGCCAAAATGCTATTGGCCTCTGCTAGGGAGGCCGCAACACAGCCAACGCTCCTTCCTCACACTGCGAAGGTTGATAACAGATGAGGGTGATGCTCTGTGAATCCCAAGTTTAAGATCAGAACTATAAGAGTGAGCAGGACTGGGGCATATTTATCTATGGAAAAATTTGGTTGTCACCCTAGCATTTTCTCCAGGTCACCTCACCATTCCCTTCTTCCCAAATGGAAAGATTTTTGCTTAGAGATATGCCCCTGTGGCTAATTAAGAAAAACTATATTCTGAATTCTTCCATACCTGAATATCCAGCTTCAGTACTTATTGGCAAGAAAAAGAAAAACTCAAACTAAAAGAAAATGTTGGCATTATAATATAAAAAAGACAGTCACCCCCAAACTGAACAGACTCAACAAGGACATTCAAAATTTAGGTATTTTTTAATAAGAAGATGGAACTAAAACTTATGCCAAAAAAAAAGCCTGAAGAGGTGAAAAATAAAAGAACGGTTTCTTTTGTTTTCAGAGGGAGGGCATACAACTGAGGTAAATTTACAATAACCTGAACCTTCAACTGAGAGCTGAAAAAAGGAAAAAGGCAAGCAGGGAAAAGGCACGTGTTGGTGCTGAAGGCACACACTACTTCAAGGCTCTGCCTCTCATTGCCAAGTCAGAGAAACATGCCAGGGTGGTAAGAAAGCGAGACCTTGTCCCTGTCCCCTAGCACAGCGCTGGCTGCACTCTCGACGGAGGGTGCTGGGGGGGGGCGGGGCCGGGGGGATGTTGCCCAATTCCCGGACTCTGCTTCCCGCACAGATGTGCCATGCATGGGACTTATTGCTCCGGATAGCTACCTACAGCTATCCAAAGGGCAGTTTCAAAGGTGTTTCATGATGATGTGCTAGTTCCAGGCTGGTAAGGATGCTCACATCCCACTCATTACCAGTCTCCCAAACCCTCCCATCTCTCAGGTGATTAGCAGCAAGCTCATTTGAGAGGATCAGGGCTTCTCCCTCCCTCGCCTTCCCCCTGCATCCTTGCAGGAAGCAAACCCTCTTTGCTGTAATTGATGGACACAATTCACTGCAATTAGTATTTCAGCAGCAGGTAGTTAACCCCCAGGGCAAAGCGCAGTTGTCTCTATTTGGCTTGCTCTGCCTGGCTGTGAATTTAGAGCAAGCTCTTTAGATTAGTGTTTGCTTGCTGAGCAATCAGAGCAGGCAGCCCTCTCTGCTCCTCCATCCAAAGAAAGCTCACTGGTCAGGGCAGCAAAACGCTCCTTCAATCCCCCTTGGCTGCAGAAGCCAGCCCACCAAAAACCTTGGGCCACCATTGCCTGCCTGCTCCCCTAAGGAGGCTGAGGTCCTTGCCCTGCTAAAAGGAACTGATACAGGTCATAAATGCAGGCACTAATGCAAAACACCTTAATGGCCCCAGCACTGAGGCTGATATTTAGACAAAAAGCAATTTGTTTGTCCTTTAAATTCCCAATAATCTGCATTTATTTTAATTGGCACTCATGGCAAGAGCATTTACAGACAGCAGCTGGGAAGGTATAATTATGTTACTATCTTAGGCATACATACAACCTAAAGGTTTTCCGCTCACAGACAAAAAAGAAAAAAAGTGAAGAGAAAGAAAAGGGACAGCCATGAAGCCATGGACTTCTTGTGATCCAGCCCGGACCCAGGCCAGCATGGAGGGCTTTGCACATTGCAAAGACAGCGTACCCAGTGCTGGAAAGAGACTGATGTCTGCCGAGACTACAAGGGCAGTACTGCTAACGGGGCAGTACCATCCACAAAACTCTGCAAGGGAGGTGAAAACGTGGCTGAGAACCTTGCAGGGATTAAGAAACGCAGGAATTTCCCTGGAAATAGTAAATGTCTGAGGGGCCTCTCGGGGAATTTGGAACAGAAACAAAAATTGTGGAGAGCTCGATCACATCTTGCAGGATTACAGCAAGGAAGCAAAGCTTTGCAGGCAAAGGGTTGGGTTTGGGGGACTCTGCACTCCCCTCTCTGCCATAACACCCCTGCCCGCATGATGCTGTCACTCACTGAGACCAGGAGCATGGCATCTACTCACGTACCAGCTCGCTCTGGGAAAGAGCAGTGGTCAAGGGAGAAAATCCTCTTGTCATGCATTCCCAGATGCAGCTAACTCCCCCATCACCGTTTTGAACCCTAGTCCTGTTCTCCAAGACCCCTGCAGACCTCCCCAGCTTTGTCTCTCCTGCACCCTTAGTTGTAAGTCTTTCTGCCCACACTACCTGCAGGCTACCTGCAATATTTAAGCACGGACACAAAGCCCAGACTGGTGCTGCTTCCCTGCAGTTACAGGAGCTCTTCCCTGCAATTACAGGAGCTGCACAGGCAGTTCAAAAGTTGGGATGAAAGCACCAGCACAATGTCCAGCCTCATGGCCACCCCCTCCATGCACAGGACACAAAACCAGCCCTGTTCCTCTGCCAGAGTTGCAGGAAAATACCACTATCTCTAATTTCTACCTCTATATTGTGGCTGCTGACTAGAGATCCTCCTGCTCTCCAACACGAACCACACAAGCCATGGTACCCCCACCACGTAGACACTGTTCTTGTGGCAAAGCAAAACAGCCCATAGGGAACACGACAACAGCTCACAGACGCTGCTGCACACCACCACCACGCACTCCTCACTGCAGAGGTGAGTTGTGGAATTTTTCCAGTTATGTGACTGGAAAAAAATCTTCAAGCTTTCCAACTCATATTTTCCAAGACTTTCTGCACTGGGTGGATGCCTGATGACATCCAAACACATTATGGCATTTCAGTAGGGTGCTATTCATCAGTTGAGTTCTCTTGCTCCAAACACAAGGTAAAATGTGTTGATTTTAAACTTCAGGGAAGGCAACTTAAGCTGATGCCTTGTTTTTCGCAGCTGGGTTCATCTAAGAGCACACACAGAGCCCACGTGGCAGCTCGGCACCATGAGTGGCAGCTCATTCAGCCGCTGTTACTCAAACCATGTTTAATCATGTTCATACCTCTCATGTTCTAATAAGAGCTTGGTTTTCTTTCCCCTGCCCCCCTCAGAAAATAAATGGCCTGTCTTTACCAACTTAACTCTGTCCTAGAAAACTTTTTGCCTGTGAATAATAATTTATTTCCACAGATTGTTTTTAACAATATCACAACATGCCTCAACTGCTGTCTTAAATCCTCTCCATCCTGGATATATTAACGATGTAACTGAAAGCCAGCCTGGCCAGGACATTTAAAACTCAAGTGGAAAAAAGCATCAGGTTAATCATCAGTAAAAAAAACAATCACTCTGGACAAAAGCCATGGACCAAAAATAAACCACCACCTGCCCAAATAAATGAGAAGCAAGTACCAGAACACAAATGGGTGGGATTGCCTGCACAAATTGCCTCAGCCCCAGCATTACAGGGAAGAGGCAGCCCTGAGGCTCGGGGCCGGCACAGTGCAGCACCAAATGCTGGGGCCAGCCTGCGCCGGGGGTGAGCGGCGATGCCCCGCTCCCAGCCTCTCCCCTCCACCCAGCTCAGGCATCCTTGTGCCACCATCACGATGTCAGCCGGGCTCAATGGAGCTGACTTTTAAAGTGTAATTTGTTATTCTGTTACGGTCATTTTCTATATTAATTTTATGCAGCATCAAAAGCCCTTTCATATGTTAAACTCCAATTCATATGCTAATACCCAATTTATGGCAAGGTAATTATTTTTTGTCAAATTTATTATTCAGCTTTCATTGAGGAAGGGAGAAGCAGGCAGCGGGTGAATTTTGGCACTCTGCAGTGTGGATGGGCAGGACCAAGCCCTCCCACTTCCCAAGTGTAAACCGGAGCGGGCACAACACCAGTGCCTCCTGCTGAAACCCACTCCTGTCTGATACGGGCATCCCAGTACCATCTATTTATTTCCTTACTGGTGGCTTCTCTAGCGAAGAGCTTGGAAAAGTCTGCTCCAAAGCTTTGAAATGGCACCAGTCAGCCCGCCAAAGCTGTCCCCTACAGGGCTTGGGCTGGGGACTTGTCTAACTGCTCCAGATCATGTGCCAGGGAAGCACGGATGGGAGATATACTGAGAGGATGGGATTTTCAAATGATAAAGTGAGGAGTAACGGAGTGATCCGGGCAGAAATCAGACAAAAATGGAACAAGCACCCACCTCTGCTCACAACAGGCACATTTTTGCCCTGTGCTGCTTTGGACCATGGAACAGTGGCTGCAGTTTCCCCTGAACGACTGGCTCTCAGCTGCCTGCGACAGGCAGGAGGAGATGGGGAAGGCCAAGGATGCCTCAGTCCCTGACCTGTGCACACAGCCCATGTGCAGCCTGTCGCTTTACCCTCTCCCTCACCCCAGGAAGGGTTTTGCTTATCAGCAAGAGCACCCACACCACCGCTACGAGCGTGTGATCAGAGCTGCATCCAAGCAGACACATGGGAGAGAGTCGCCCTTACAGCTTGCCCCTGTTTTGCAGCCTGCCATCGCTATGTCCTGCCCTGGGTGGCATCACCCACCCCGGCACCACCCCAAGGGGCTCGCAAGAGCCAAGCGAGGAAACATGCTGAGGGGGCAGTGGAGCAGGGATGGGGAGCATATGCTAAACGTAAAAAACATGATAGCAGTTTAGCCTTCACCAATTTTTTTTTAACAGTCTATTTTCTGCTTGAGGAAACAGGCGCATTTCCCATCCTTGCAGCATCAACAGCCGACAGGCTGTCGGAGGTGTGATGGCTCCAGGACAGTTACACTGCCTCAGATTTCACATTCCTGACACATCCGATAATTATGCCAAATGAGCTCACCTCATCTTCAGCCTTCTGAGCTGCACATATTAAATTAAGTGAAAGCTGTTAGCGTCGCAGTCGAGAAAGGCAGGAGGGGAGAAGCACTGACCTGCTGTGCAGTGGGGATGGGACAGGGGTTACAGGATCCCCACCACTGCTGCCTCGGCAGATGATCCACCTAAAAGAGTGAGGACCAACCCTCTCCTTCCCCCAGCTCAAACCACCACCTAATATCTACCAACACTGCCCACGGGAGAGACGGTGCAAGCTGCAGGAAGCCGCTCTCCCCTTCCCCAGGTGCCAGGCAGCAGCTTCTCCCCATCTCCCCACCTCTCTTTTCAATTAACCCTTTTTCTCAAATCCTGCACTTAATACCCCACCCCATCTGGAGGATTGTGCACATACATATTTTTGGTTCTCCATCTTACATTTTTAGCATAAAAAACCCCTACGATTTATTCCAGTGATATGAATGAACTCCAGTAGGCAAAATGAAGCTCTAACTCCCTCAAGCTAAACTCCAAATTCATTTCATAATCCTTAGATAAAAGCTTAGAAGCAAGAATATTCATTACCAGCCCGGGCTCCACGAGCAGCCGAGGTAGTAATGGAATGGAGCAGATTTGACACAGGGGATGTTGCTACAGAAATTAGCCTGTCATAAGATTACAGGGACTAAGTGTTATTGGGTGATAAGGTGTGATGTGTTAATATTAAATTATCTCACCAGTTAAAAAAAAAAAAAGGGAAGAAAAAAGGCACTGATGAAACTCACATTTATTAAAAGCCCTGAATATGATATTAAAAGATCTCAGATAAGCCAGTTTATTTCTGTGCTGGAGACCAAATTGAAAGAATTCTCCAGGAGGGATTTCTCTGAATGGAGCGTTACAACAATAAAACAAAAAAGAGCCTTTAATAAATGTTACAGGACTAAAGAAGCCTTAAAAATTCCAGACTAATCTCTCTGGGGAGGGTTCATTAACCCTTTATTCCCCTTCTTGTTGCATCAAAACAGGGATTAACTAGAGAGCGTTTCCATATGAAATGATGCTCTGTACACCCCAAATTCTCTCTCTATAGTGAGAGGAGATTAACCCCACTGCTCCATGTGACATAAGGCTGGGATAGGATGGTAACAAAGGTTTCTGGCAGAAAAAAAAAATAAATAAATCACAAGCACAAAGCTTACATGATATGTCCAAGTCACCGGGAGCAGCAAGATAACAATAGGGCCATATAGTATCCAGAGTTTGCTTAAAAATTTGATTTGTTGCTGTCAGACAGCAACAAATAACGCTGACACCCAATGCATATTTGTTCTGAAGCCACGCAGTTACATCCATCACGCACTGTCCCTACTCGTGTGCTCGCCAGTTTAAGCCAACACCCTGAAGCCCGGAGTGAAAGGATGCGAGCTAAAGCACGGCAGAATTAATGGGGGCATTAGGAACAGGAGGGATTTACGAGGCAGCCACAGAGCAGACGGGCTGCTGTGCAGGGACAGCAGCAGTGAGCCTGGATGGTGCTCTGGGGAGCACAGCCTCGGCAGCAGGTTTTAACCCAGATAACCTATATATATACACGGCAGTGAGAGCTGACGGGCTCTGTGGGGGGACTCCCTGCCCTGCAGATCATGCAGGGAGCTCCCGGGGTGTCAGGGGGGCACCAGCCTTGCCTTGCGGAGGGGGATTCGGCTGGAGTTACATCGAGGTGGGAAATTAGAAGAGGTTCTCTAATCTCTTGGAGCAACAGTGCGAGAAATATAATTACCTTTAAAAGGCTGCTAAATTCATTAAAATAAAACACAAGCCTGTACATTTAAGTAGGAGAGATGGAAGCTCCCCTGGCAAGGTCCCCCCCACTCCAGATCCCCTGTATCTCCTGCTAACAGCGAGTTGTCATCCCCCAGGGCAGCTGAGGGATCGCTGGGAAGGGGTCTATAAAGGGGGTCTATAGTCCTAGACCCCCTAGAACCCTAAAGGGACCTCTAGGAAGGGGTCTGTAAAGTCTATAAAGTCCTAAATAACCACTTGTGGTGTTTTCTCAAAATCCAGCTATTTTTCTTTTTCCCCTTAAAAAAAAACCAGCATTGTTTTCACCCAAAGCTTGAGGAGGGACATAATGGTGCTCAGCATGGTGGAGGCCATCCCCATGAGAGGCACAGGGAGCAGCACCTTGCTTGGCAAGGGTAAAGGTGGGCAGACAGACCGCACCAGTGCAGGGTGCCCAGGGGAAGCTTGTTTTCAGATGGGGGTCCAATTTATTGCATCCACTTCAATTCCTGAACCTTTAAGTATTTTGTCCTGCTGTCACCACCACCTGGCCTCTCCATCCCATCACGCTGCCCTCTCATCTTGATTAATCCCTTGCCATTGTGCAGAGTCAAACTCAAGGCACAAACCCCTCTCTCCTGAGAGCTAAAACCATCTCGGTGACACTTCTGCCCCTGCCCACACCCATTGCAAGCTGGCAATAGGGACCACGTGTGCCAGCATCCCTCTATGCAACTAAAGGAAAGCCAGGGACTTCTCCCACCTTCTGCTCTGGGATGAATTGCAGCCCTCAGGCATTAACACAACTTCAGAGGTACCACAAGTGGCACGTTCTGCCCATGACCCAGCCAACTAAATTATTCAAATCTTTTAAAATCTGGCTGCATTACATCTCAGTTCTCTTTGCTCTGATGCACTCAGCACAGCTCTGGCTTCATGTGAAGCAGAGGAGCAGCAGAAATGAACTTGCACTACCCTGTACCAATTTCTGACCTGCATATTATGCCATCCTGAGCTGGCTGAGAGCTGTCCTGAAATCAAACCACTAGGAAAAAGAAGAGAATTTTTCTCCCCTGTTACAGCAGATTTTACAGCAGTGGGATGTTTCTGTTCTCTCCGTACAGAGAATTACACCTTTTTAAAATATTCTTTCTGTGAAATCTTTTGTGACCTATGAGGAGTATAAAAATGCAACTCGGGGACACCGAATAAAGCTATATATCCATTGGGAGATTTGGAAGCGAACACAGTGTCGGCACTTAACAAATAATAAATAACCATCATTAATTATTGATCACAACCCCAGCTAATCAAGTTTCATCCCTGTGGTTACCATGATATCAACAAAGCCCTTTGATACAGCCTGTGAATGGCCTTGCAGCCTGCACTGGCCCAGCGTGCAACTCTCCTCCTCCTCGCCCTGGGAGCCTGCCGGCTGCTGAGCAGGGGGGATTTGGGGAGGGGTGAGAGCTGATGCCCCCCACACACACAGCTTGTCTGCCGCCGGGCTCCCAGAGGACGTCTGCACATCCAGAGCATGCAGAGTTTCCAGGGAAGCAGAGCTGCCTGCGATAGCATCCCGGGGTGCAGCAGGGCTGTAATGGGGTGGGAAAGTCTGGAATTACAGCGGATGGTCTGCACTGCTGGGCGAAGCACTGAGCCAGCACCAGCTTCAGCTGTGCTGGGGGTTTTTGGTTGTGCAGCCTGGGAACAGGTCTGTGGGCATCCTCATGAAAGCAGCCCCGTGACCTCGAGGATGCATATCCCAGCCTTGGCAAGCCTCTGCTTCAAAGCCAGACTGCACCATGGAGCCACAGCCCCAGCCACACCAGCCACCACACTGCTTTTGGGTCAGGGCAACTCTCCACAATGGGGCCAGACAGGGACCTGGCCTCTCCGCTGCCTGTCGCAGTCAGGTAAAGCTGCTGCTTGCTCTCCACACGTCCCGGGTCCTGCTCCGGCCAGGAAGTGGGAAGGGATGGCATCTCGCTCTGCTGCCACCTGACCTTATTTCATAAGCAATTTGTGAAAGTGTAATACAAGAAAACTCTATCTTGTGGTTCTGACAACAGATAACTGCCTGCTCCCTTTACGGGAACGTTAAATCCTGTTATTAAATGCAAGCCATTATCAGGATGTCACCGGTGTCTCTTGATGAAGCTATATACCTGTGTAGACAGCTAGCCCATGTTAGGCTATTTACTATTCATTATAAATGCTCTCGATTGATTTTCTTCATCTTTATCTCTCTGTGGCTGGAGCATTTGTTTTCTCTGTGTGAGTTCAGGGCACTAGACCTTGCTCCCTCCTCCTCAGCAGATGTGTAGGAAAGCAAAGATCTGCCATGACTGTCTTGCACAAAAAACTGCCTGATATTTGGGCATGTTGGCGAACCCACTGCTTCTGGTGTTCTACGGATCCCTTGGCTGTGCAGAATTATGAGCAAACCATAGATCATTGGTTTCTTCCGACCAACATTTAAAGGCACTTCTCACACCTTGCTCTGCAAGTAACTAAGCAGCTGCCACCTTGTCAGAGGAGTGGTGGGACCACCCAGAGGACACTCACCATTTGAGATGACAAGAAAAAAAAATCTCTTTTTTTTTTCTCCTAGAACTTCATGTCCACGTGTTCTTCTCCAAGAATGAGAAAAGCCTTGCAAAAAAGTTCAGAGCTGGAAGCCAGGAGAGCAAATAGGCTCCTTCCAGCACCAGAACAGGGACCTGAGCTCCATATTCCTGCAATAGGACATGCAGCAAGGCCACCAGCTATTTAGCAAATAAGAATAAAAGCCAGAAACACTTGTTGAAGGAAGAGTTAAATACATACTGCAAGACCTAAAAGCAACATTTCTGGAAGCTTTGATAACTCTGCAAATAGAAGATAGTGCAAATGCTTTACCCACATTCATATTTCCCAGTAGATGCACCCATTCCCCCAGACAATTTCTGATCCCTCATCCAAACCAAACATCCATCTTTCTTTCAATGACATTATGACCCTTCCAAAAAATCTCCTTGAAAATGTGCATTTCAGTGATTCTTTCTTGCTGGAAGCAATAATGCCAATTCCAGGAGCTAAGAACCTACCAATCAGACCTTCCCAAAGTGCATGGGATGGGGTTCAATACCAGGAGGCTTTCACATAATTTTCACAAGGCTTCCTCTTCGTGTCACCATGGGTTTGGTAGCAATCCATTCCCAAGTGAGGATTTAACTTAAATAAATGTTCTTTCCTTGCTACCCCAACCCCTGGCTCCTCTCCCATGGGAGCAGCCAGGGTCCCTCTCACCCCCAGCCCTGTTCCATCCTTCCTGCAGTGCTGGCAGGAGGCAGCGGGGCTGGTGCAAGGGTAGTGCCGGCTGCAGGTACCCTCTGGGGAGATGGGAACATGCCAGTCCTCATCCTTCCCTCTTACAGGAAAGGACAAAGGCATCTTGCATGCCACGTGTCGTTTTTTTAACCCTGCTCTATTGATTTTTAAGCACCCACCACTGCTTCTCATGCTGGGGAGTCCTCCCAGCACAACACGGACCACGAGTGTGGCCACAGGTTTAATCTGCTTTTTCCTGGGCATGTTGGGGAAGCTGCTTCAGGGGCATATCCCAGCGAGGGACCCAGACACAGTGATACATCCATCTCCAAGAAATCAGGACGGCGAGGACAGCAGTCCCTGGGAGAAGTGCTGCCTCCTGTATTATACAAGTTTCCCAACCAAGTTGTATTCCCTCCTGCTCAGGCGACACTCTGCTAATTTGTGATGGAAAGGAGGAAATTAAGTATTCCCCTCCCTCCTATTGGGAATAGCCCCAATTTCCCAGAAATCTCCCCTGACTTGTCCTTTAAATAAAGCTTAAATAATGCCACACTGTCCTTTAGGCAGCTTATGTCAGAATATTAAGAAATACGAACAAATATATACTCATATATTGGCGAATATATATACAATACCCTCCTTTAAGCTGCCCAGCAGGTATAGTAGGCAATCACACCTGTCTTCAAATACCTACAAATTAATATCATGAGCCAGGTCATTAACGCTTCTTTACCCCCACAGGATCCCAGACAGTCACTCTGGAGAGATGCTCCATTACAATGCCCTGACCCTGAGCAGCCCCATCCCTGCTTTCCCTCTCCCCACATTATTATAGACAACGTCAGGCAAAACACTATCAAAAATGTTCTGATTATTTCCTAGGAGGGAGCATAAGCAGCCTTTCAGCCTGGGTGACCTTGGGGGCTTTATCTTCCATCAGATAGGTAATCCCCCCTGGCTGGAGCCGTAGTTCAGCCCCACAGGGGAGGGAGGCAGTGAGGGGCCAAGAGCATCCTGCTCCGTGGAGGTGTCCCAGACAACTCCACCGGGCTCCAGTCTTTGCAGCTGTGACCCTCCTTTCTGATAGCCACTGGCTGTTGTCATCCCTCTGGCACCCCATATGTCTGGGTCTCTTTATAAAGTCTTCCCCAGTGTTTATACCCATGGTGGGAAAAGAACATCCCCATCCCTGCAGGGGAGGAGAAGGGTGCTGGGGGCATAGATGACAGGGACCGGGCACCATTTGCACCCCAGTCTCACCCAAGCCAGAGCATTTTATCCTGCACAGCAGGCCAAGCAGAATCAGGAGTTTTCCCTCTCCTCATGCCTTCGGTCCATGGTGCATTCCCAAACTCTACAGTTGTCACATTGCTCCAGGGTTTAAGGCAAATTCTTGCTGCCTGACTCAAGGGATGTGGAAGTAAGCATAAAATGGGATTTAGAGAGCAAAGCTGTTACTAGGGATAACCAAGAGCAGAACGGGGGATGTCTCTAGAAGCCGAGGACCCTGCCCGGGTGCAGGCTACACTGCTGCCTTCCCGTACAAGGCATTCAGGGCATTTCACACCAGTGTGACAGAGATGCAGGGAAGGAAGAGGGCATCCAGGAGAGCGTTTCCCCCAGCCCATGGGGCTGAGCATCCCTTCTGCCCCAGTGTCCCTGCTCAGCTCACTCCTGGGGAACAAGGACCCAAGCCCTGGCTCCCGCAGGAGGAGAGCAGAGAAGAACCTGGAGGGGACAGGCTCTTTTCTCTCAATGGCATCGATTATTTCTGTAATCAGCACCTCGTTGCCGAAACTGAACATCCATTATTACAGGATTCTAAAACAAAAATAACCCAAGGGAGAGAAAAAGATATAATTCAGAAGCTGTCCTGCTCCCAAACCATGTGCGTTGGGTCAGTGCCATCTAGAGGCAGCAAACCAACCAAAAGCACCCAAAAGCACCCACAGCCCAGGATTCTCCCACTGCCCGAAGGCCGTGTGGCCCCAGCGTGTCAGGGAGGGAGACCCAAGAGGGGATGCTGCCTCTCGCCCCAGCGATGCAGAGCCGCCGGCCCCACTGGCCGCTGCCCCATGGGACACGCAAGTGGGGAGCCACACCGCAGCCCGGCAGCCCTGGGGAGCAGGCAGCACTGCATCCCGCATCCCTGCCCAGCACGGCGTGGCAGCAAGGGCAGCCACAGCCCCACACCACCAAAAGCAGGATCAAGGCGTAGCTGAACGTGCTCCCCACTTGCAAGCAGCCCGGCTATTAATATGCATGCAGCTGTATTAATAGAGCTGGCGAAACACTGCCTCGGGCCAGAAGAATATTTCAGCATTTCGCTTTCATCCCAAATTAGACTGAAACAGCTAAACAGCAACATTTTTTTTTTTTCCACTGATGGAAAGTTCAGGAAAAATATCAAATGAGAAAATGAGAGATGAGCAAATATCACATCTTTCCTGTCGGTGGGGTCCAGGCTGGGGGTGTATCTGCCTGTGCCTCCCTGCCCCATGGACACTGTTGGCTCCTGCTTCATGCCTACACACCTTTATGGCTGGTGCCCTTATTTCAGTGTGACAAAACTGCCCACGGGACAAAAGTGGCTTCCCCAGCCTGGCGACCCCCCGAGATGGCTGCAGCAATCCCCGGGGTTTATAGCCAGTCTGTAGATAAGGCCAAGACAAAGCTCACACCAAAACTAGCTGCAGCCGGCGAGGGTAACACCGGCTCCAAAAACTGGGAGCAAACCCTGTGTGGTCACCAAGCTGAAAGGAGCCTCCGGCACGGCCCCACAGTCCCTGCGTCCATCCCCTCAGGAGCAGCAAGGGTCTCCAAAAGTATCTCCACGGTACAAACATTTCCATTCACTTTTGTTTGCTTCTTTTTTCAAAAAATACGAGTATCTCTTCAACACATTTAAGAGCAAGAAGCCTGCATAATGAAAGAATAAAATTGCTTTCTGTCCCTGGAAACCCTGCCCTATTTTGCAATGATTAACTACCTGTATTTGCATACTGTCCATTCCTGGTTAAAGACTCAGGGGGACTGTTTCCAAACACTTTCTAATCTTGCACAGAGCCTGCACGCAGTGTTGTCATTTCCTGACAACCCCCAGCGTGGCTGCATCTGGCAAGCTCCACTTTTGCTTCCTTTTATTAATATTATTTCATGTTTCCATTGCCGGCTTGCCCACAGCCAGGGCCCCACTGTGCTGGGTGCTACACTAATGAGAAGGATGATGCCTTCCTCACTGTGGAATGTTGCTGCATAAATCAAGTGGTGTTTGCACAAGCAGCGGGCTGTTAAGACCTATGTCCACAAAGGCACATGAGGGCATCATGGTTTTTGCTGAGTTTTTATACCCATGATCCCAGCTGGGACATTAGGGTCACTGGGAATTGCTGCTGCTTTTCTCCCCGTGGGGTTTGCACGCAAAGGTTTCCCAGGACGGGGTCTCCCCAGACCACCCAACATCCCAGGATGTTTACTGGTACCTATTGATGAAGCAGCAATGGTTCAGCCAATACAACCCCAAATTACACGATATAAACCCTAGACTGTCTCTCAAGGGAAATACAGAAACTCTGGTGTCTTTGGGGCTGGGAATGCAATCGGAAATCAAAAGGTTTGAGGACTCAGTAATCACTATAGCAGGGTTTTATTAAGCAAATTATTACTGAGCAAGTAAATAAAGCAGTGGGAATCAAAGTGGCAATCGATAGCGCAGTTCGATCCAGGCAGCCTGAACATGGCCTCACGCGTGATCCCACAGCACTGCCAAAGCCAGGGTGCCACAGCCAGTGCTGAGCAGTGGGGATAACCCATCACATGGGTGCTTGAGTGGGAGCCAAGTGGAAAATAAAAAAAAAAGGCACCCTGAAAAACAGCTAGATGACGCAGGCTGGGATAGGATTGTCTCAGTGTTCTTTGCTCTCTTTTACATCCCACTTACACGCCGGCCCCATTGCTGCCTTTCCCAACATACAGCTCCCGCGCCGAGGCAGCACGTGCACGCAGCAAGCCCTTTTCTGCTCACAAAAGCACCAGCAGCACCGATTACCTGTCCTCTGCTGCAGCCCCGCCTTGGCACAGGGCCATTCCCTCCCAGCATAAAGGGACGGAGCCACACTGCAATTTGCAGAGTTTGTAATCTCCTGCCAAGCCTCACGTGTTGCGCTTTCTCCCCCGTGCAGACGTAGCAGCCACCACAGAGCAATTGGAAAACCTGCCGCCGTGGAGGAAAGCACCCCGCAGTCACCAGAGGGAAAGTTTCCCATCTTCACACTGAGCTCATCCTGTTTGCCATGGTCAAACTGGACCGCAGCATCCTCATGTGGCCGGACCACAGCATGGGGCCAGGCACAGGGCTTTGCTTCCCTGTGCGACCGGCTGCCACACAAGCAAAAAGCATCCCACAGTCACAGCCCACTCCTACCCAGTGGCCTCAGGGCTGATCCAAAACCCTCTGCTGAGGACAGCACCAGTGCAACTCCCCTTGGCATTTATTTATGGGACTGAAGGTGATCAAATCCCCAATATTTGTTAATAAAGCACAACAGAAGTGAGATGTCTCTCTGCCCCGGCAGGGGTACGTCATCGCTCCCTCTGACACCTGGAATTTATGTGCTTGATTTGCACAGGCTGCATTACTCAGCGGGGGCAACAGAAAAGTGTGGCCAAGCCCAAGGACATAAATCTGTGCACTCAGGGCGGCTGTGCGGGACTGACCTGCGCCCATGGGGAGCAGCCCTGGATGGGGACTTTGTCATGGCAGGGGAACGTGAGCGCTGGCTGTGGACATGTTCACCCTTGCAGCCACATACCCACCACCAGCCCAGCGAGTAGGTGCAGTGCTTTCCACCTTTTTTTTTTTCTTCTATCTCCTTTTTTCCCCCCCCCCACCTCCTTTGGCAAAGGAGACCAGCAGTCATGATCTTAAAGTAAAAGCATCACTATTTGTCCCAGAACCATGCAAACACAGAGGAGACCCCCCCCCAGCCCCCGACACGCACCGACGGCCCCACACTACTTGATGCTGCTGGAAAGTGTCGGTGTCCAATATGTCCCGAATTTCCCACTGCACCAGCCCAGCTGTAATCAGCTTTGGATTACCATAGTCTTCTAAAGTACCAGACTCTGATAACATCCCTTCTGTTACTGACTCTAAATCTCCCCAGTCACACAGATGGTTTCCCCCCAGCAACCCAGCACCAATTACCAGGAAGTGAAAAGAACCCCAAAATAAAAAAAAAAAAAAAAATTAATAGTAAGGTGAAAGCCAGATGCTGTTGCAACAAGCAGCTGGTGGCTACTTTTTTGCAGCAGCACAACTGCAAGAGGATATAGAGTGAAATCAGATAGCGGTGAATTTAAAACTGACCACTACCCCATAACATATCATTAACCTCTGGAAGATGCTGCCACAAAGTGTCTCTGAGGCTTCAGTGGTGCAGGGCTTGAGCTGACTGGACATTCAGATTGATGGTGAGAAGAGCCATGGCCACCTGAAGCACAAGAGAAAAAATGTCATATGGGTTACAGAGGTTTATCCTTCAGGACGTAGTCCAAGTGTTGTCTGAGCACAGGAAGAATTTCCTTTTTATCAACAATCACTGTTTTTTCCCATCCTTCCCTTGAAGCTGCTGGCATGTGTGGCAGCAAGAACATCCTCCGTGGCAGCTGGTCCTGCCTCAGTGTTTTGAGCTGCCTGGCGTGTACTTCGCATCTCTGATTTTCCAACAAGTCCCCAGAAGCTCCTCACCTAAGCTCCTCCTTCTACATCAGGATGCCCTTTTGTCTCCAGCTTTCCAGAAGGTGTCATTTTCTAAGCAGGGACGTGCTTAAGTGAGGAGCTGCACCTACGCCAGCACAGCCCACACATCTGCAGGGTCGCAGCACGCTGGGGCTGGCTCTTCTCCCCATCACATATTGGAAAGCGGAGATCTTGAAAATCCAAGATTGCTGCTTTTCAACAGTTCTTCTCATTCCACTTAATTTGGGGTTTAAACAACCTTGCAGAAGGGTTTTCATCAATCCAATTGCCTCAAGTGGTAAAACTCAGGTCATGTGGGAAAGAGATGGGGCCCAAAAATAACTGCAGCAGCCAGAAAACAGAAATAGGTTAATGAATATTTTTTTAAAGTCTCCATCTTCCTGCCACCGTGGTGCCCGGGGTACATCCCATACAGTGGCCAGGGGCACGGGGCAGCTCTGAGCTGCAGCAGCCTCCGGGGCAGACAGCCCTGGCACAAAAGCAAAGCCTGCCATCTCCCACCAACCCAGAGCGAGGGCAGTGACAACTTCATATTGTCCCCAGTGACCACGTTTTGCAGCACTAACTGGTATTTAAAAGCCCACCCGTCCCTGAATCCCATTGCAATGCACTGGAGACCAGATCCTCAAGGTGCTGGTACAGCTCATTGTCTCCTTAGCAGAATACAGTCACATGGGGACATTTTTGGTACCCAGTGCTGTAGAAAAGCTTCACCTCCCAGGTCACATCAGTGCCTGTGTGGCTCACAGCAAACACCGCAGCCTTTGGGGAGGGACACGTGGCAGGGCCACCTCTAACAAAGTGCGGCACGTCCCTGGAAGGCTCCTCCAGTGACCCTGCGCTGGCCATTTGACATCCTCGCTGAGCACCGAGGGCAGAGGGCGGCTAGGAACAGAGAGGACTTTACAGCCCAGCCAAGCGCAAAGGAAATAAAGGAGGAAAAAAGAGCTGACAGAGCATGGCAAGAGAAACTTTATAGGTTCTTGCTTTCATCCTTTTCCTCTTGCTGTACAGTGAATGGGAAAGGACAAAGAAAAGCCCGGCGCCTCTGCAGGAACACCGTGTGCTGGCTCTTGCTGTGACACGCAGGCGTCAGCATTACCACCGCACAGCATTTTCCTCCGGGTAAGTCAGCCAGTGGTTTTAAATTCTTTAACATTTTCAAAAGACTGATAAAGTAAATCCTCCAGGCCCAGAGTAAGGGTCCTGCTGGACCCCACAGGAGCTTTGCCTGAATACTGCAGGATTATTATAACCAAAATGTTTCTGTGGATTCAAACCTGAGCCTTTTCATATACAGCCTGTAGCTGCAAGTTTTGTTAGTGAATGGCCCTGCTAAATCCTTCCTGATTTTACCGCCATTCTAATATAATTGGTATTTCTCTCCCTGTAATCCAGACAACTCCTTTTCTCTGCCATTTCACACCAGCACTTTCCTCACAAAAGGGAAAAATCAGTTTCTCCACCCTGTACCCCAAATGTTCCTTTTCCGCCTGAACAAGTCTCAGTGCTCTTAAGGTGCCAAGATGGACCCAGGAACCCCAAAGCTGAGATGGGAAGAGACCAGTGACACGAGTCCTGCTGCATCACACTCGCCTGCCCTGCTCCCAACAGGCTGGGATATGCAGCCGGAAAAACAGGAGGGAGTTTTGTATACACCATCCACGTGTTAAATTGCTGCCCAGCAGAGTCTGGCCATGTCAATGGAGGTGTAGGGGCAGCCCTAGATGGGTTTGTGAGGCTGGGGTGACCCCAGGAGCTGTGGCACTGGGTGGTAGGGGCGGTGACAAGCCAGCCCTGCCTGGGAGGACAGTGCTGGGGACAGGGGCTCACCGCAGGCAGCAGTCGCACCCTGCCCTGGCTGCTGTGAGTTTTCTGGCCAGTAGAATTAAGTCTATCCATTCAGCTTAGTGTCTGAGCTGCTCAGCGGCTTTGCCAGCTTGTTCTGCAGGGCAAGGGGTGAGGACTGGGGGGATTATTGCCCCGCAAGAGATGCTGAAGCAGTGTCTGGAGGAAGGAACTCTTTGGTGGTGACACCTCCTCTTAGTGATGTCCTGAGAGATGCCATCACCCAGCAAAGAGGGGGAGCTTGGAAGTTTCTTTTAAAAATTGCCATCCCCTTCAAATCCTTGCTTTCTCTGTGTGTGACTGCAAGGGGATACTTTAGAGAGGTTTCAGCAGGTGTCTCCTATGGATCACCACAGTGGAAAATTGAGCCTGAAAGGAGGAAAATAAATTTCTTTGCTGGGACAATGCTGTGCTGCACCAGGGTCCATGAATGAGCGTCGCCCTGAAGGTCTGAGCCTGCCCTGGGGGGATCATGCTGCAGCCGTGCCAGAGCTACCCAGCTCCCCTTCCCGGGGCAATGAGGGAATAGCTCCTGTCAGTACACGCCAGCAGAGCCCCAAAGCAAATGGAAAGGAAGAGGAGTGAGACTGCAAACCCCAGGTAAATGTCTAAATCAATAGCACAGCAGCTCAATAGTGTTTCCCTACAAATCCAGCAAGCCACGCTTACAAATGCCTCCAATTTAAAGGCAGATTTCTCATCAGCTCAGTAAACCACCACTCCTCAAAGCACAGGCTTGTACTGAATGGCCTGTGCCTGCTTGGGCTGGGAGAGAAATAACAGCTGAAGGTATGAGATGGAGTCTCAGTGGTCCTGAAAGCTACCCAAGTACCAATCTGGAGGCAACCCTAATGTTCCTGCTGATCTGTATTTTGGTGCCTGGCCCTCCCTTCTGCCCACGTTGCACAGGACCACCTAGAAACTACCTACATTAGCTCTAGGGAAGAAAAGAAAGAGCGTCCACAGAAGAAATAGGAGTTCTGCTAGCTAGTTGTTTCAGCCAGGCTGCTGCTCAGCAGGGTGTGTTAGCCCAGACCCACTGGGCTGCACAGCATCCAATCTCCAGTCTTGGTTGGAAGCTGGATAAGGTACTGCCCGGCATCACACTGAGCAGCATAGCGCTTCCCAAGAAGGGGGGATCGACTCTGGGTCTGGCACACAGGCCCCAGGTGTGTGCAGCAAGGGGAGTCAGGGCCAGTCCCTGGTCCTGGAGGCCAGGCTGAAACCGGAGGCTGGTGCTCACTCCTGGGGCAGCCAGCATCCCATCCCTCCCCTCCCGCTAACTGCTCCTCCTTGCCAGTTCTTCCCAGCTTGTTCAAACCAGATTAAGCTTCTGGGTTCAATTTAGTTTCAGCCTCTCTGTGGCTAGCGGAAAAAGTACAATGCTCCCCTTCCACCTGTAAAAATCAACTCCAGCTATCACTTAGATTTTTATATTCCTCCGCATTTCAGAAACAGTAAAATGCAGCCACCGCGTGCTGATCCCCACGGCTGCGGGTGCCACACTGGCTGCAATGGCATCCCTCTGCCCATGAGGAGCGTTTGCTTCCACTGCACAGGGACCCGCGGCCATGAACAAAATCTCCTCGGACACAGCAATGCATTTCAGCCTTACACTTATTACCACTATACTTTTACAGCAGAGATGCTACAGAAATGATGCTCCAAGGCCCTGCCTCTATGCCCGAGATCCCGTCCCCCTGGTTTTCGCCCAGGTCCCACAGGACACACCTACAGTCTCCTTTCTACTACCTATATTTACAGTGGAGTGAAGAGCCTCCCAAAAAGACATATGGGATTTGATATTGAATAGTAGGGAAAAAAACAATTTGGAAAATTGGAAATAACCAACAACGAGTGCTTCAAAGAGCTGCAGACCCCATTGCACTCCGGAGGCTATGCATGGCCACCAGACTGCAGAGTCCCTCCTTGGTGGACAAGTTTCCACCCTAGAGATGAGCTATGACCACCAAAACAGTTGAGCCCATAACATCTAGAAAGCTTGTTTACTGGATGTAAAATTATTCCACACTTGTCCAAAGAAGCTATAAACAGCTTTGATTTCCCTCAGCAGGATGGGAAAACTGGAGTTAATGACACCCTGCAGCAAAAGGCCCTTCAATTGATTTGTCCTAAAGCTTCCCACTTGCTCACTCAGTTGAGGGATTGCACATGTGCCCAATGGAAGGGACCAACAGGAACAGCTGGGGAGTTCCACTGAGCACTGGCTGCTTCCTGGCAGGCAGACAGGAGGGGAACAGATGCTGATATTTGCTACATCCACAAACACACCTCAGGGCTACGAGATCAGGGACCCTGTGCACAGAGCCCTGAGCAGCACAGTCCCGCCCCGCGTTGCTCACTGGCACACTGTCGGTGACCATCTCTGCTGAACGGAATTCATTTTTTATTTGGTTTTATTAACCTTCACATGTCTAGACACAAGGGTTACAATTTATAGCTCACACATAGGAAAATATGAAATCGCCACATCTCTCTGTTTAAGATATTTGTAATCACGTGTGATCTGTCCCATTATTAAACGCTGTTCCCAGATCCACTGATACAGGGGATCAGAAGGCGGGGAGGCCAGCTAACCCTCCACTCTTGCATTCAACACACCAACCCGGGCCTGTTCGCAACACCTCCGCACATCACCCTGCTTTGTTATCTCACCAGTTTGAGACATGATCTTATTCCTGATACAGGAAGCCATCACATCTGATTTATTGCATTCAACAAGGAGAAAGAATTTAAAACAGAAGGTCTATCCAGAGGCAAGTTTTGAAATGTTTCTGCATCTCTACCTTTGCCCCCACCATCCCAAAAGCCTGTGACTTGTTTTGAGCAGAAGAGGTAATTTGGGGCAGTTTGCAGCTATCCCTGGCGCACAGCAGAAGCCAAGAATCTGAGCTAAAGTGCACCTCAACGATGCAGCCTTATGCATCTTTTTCAAACACCTGCATCTTAATTACTTCAGAGAATAGGATTTCTGACACTCGAAATGCAGCTAAACTAGCTGGGGTGTCTTTTGTGCCTTCCTAGCTCATTTTGCCACTGGTTCCTTCAAAGCCAACCATAAAGCCAAATACATTTCCTTTAATGCACTTGATAGGGGTTTGATGTGAGTGGTGGGCTCTTTCATCTGCTGCTTCTTCAAAGAAGGATATAGATAATAAGATGAAAGAAAAAGGAAACCTCGTGTACGTAAGTTTTGCTCCAAGAGACTTGCTCACTCTGCACTTGCTCCATCAGCACGGCCCACGTGCTCACGCGTCACGGTTCCACCTCGCTGCTCCAAGCAGGGGGAGGCAGCACCCTGCCTGTTCTGGTGACCTTTGCCTGTGGGACAGGGCTCTTCCATCACAGCTACCTGGAATATCAAAAGTACAGCCAGGATGAGGACGAGGCCAGCCAACTTGTCCTGCTAGGACAGGTCCCCAGGCACCTCTCTGCTGCAGCTTGCCTCGTTAATACAGCAGAGCTACATCGGGGCTTTTGGGCACCATGGTCCCACCCCGAGCCAGCTCAGACGTTTCCGCAGCCCTTCAGCACCTTGGCCCACCCAGACCATGCCAGCATAGCTGCTCCCCAGGCTCTCATCCTCTCAACCTTCCCTCACAGCCTCTCAGGAGCTCATTTGCAGTTTTTCCCCATTTGTTTCCTCGAGGTCTAAAGGGTCAGCCTTACTGGCAGGAGAGGGGAGCTGAGAGTTGGAAGGAGGCTCTTTTATTCTCCTCCTGCTAAGGAGCCGAGCAAGTAGGGTCAAACAGCATGAGGAGACAGGTCAGGCCAGAGCAGAGCACCAACCCTGCCCCAAAGCCTCATCTCACACTGCTCGTGGCTGTGAGGGGTCGAAGCATCCTCTCATGCCTCCCTGCATGCCTGGGGGCAGCTTCCCCACCCCACCAACACGCACGCCACGTGCCCGAGACAGGATTTCAAGCATTCACACAGCAAATTCATCGTCTCCATGGCTTTCGAGCAACACCCTGGGCTGTGTATGTGTTACCTGAGCCCAGCAAATGTCACAGGAAAAGGGGCTGCTTCTTTTCTCTGGCCTGTCTGAGCATCACCCAGCATCAGAGAGCTGCCACTTTTCCCACTAACCCTCGTGGGTACTCACCTGCTGCAAAGAGAGCATCAGCCAGGGCCAGGTACGTGCATCTCCTTCCTAGGAACAGAACAGGGGAGGGAGAGGAACAAATAGGAGAGGAAAGATCAGGATGAGAAGATATGAGAGTTGACAGCAGTCTCATCTGTCACTGCAGGCCTTAGCCTCAGTGTTCATTAAAGCCCTGGGTCTTCAAGTCATGTGAATTAGAAGCAGTTAAAAAAAAAACAAAACAAAACAACCTCTAAGGGAATGGTTTCTTGTAAAACAAAGGAATGGCACTTCTGTTGAAACGTGAAAAAAAATCTGTTTTAACTTGAAAATCTTTTGCTATTGTAAGCGAAACAGAGAAGTAAATACATTTCATTTAGGTTTTATCACTACAACTCATTCTGACATTTACATTGTATTAAAGTTTTAATATTAATACTGTGCTGCTATATAATATTTAATACAAAAAATAAACATATATATTTAAGTTAATATTTCATATGCTAAAATCCAAATGGCAAAATCCCTTTGCTCCATCAAAGATAAAAGCACCCAGCACTAATTAAAAGTTATCTGATGCTACTGAGGCTCAGGGCCAAAAGCAGCACCAAATAAATCCCCTGGAAACAAATCACTGATGCCAATAACGTTTGCAAGAGCATCTCAAGGGCTCTTTACTGACCTGTACTGATGTGGGGATCAGGTAGAAAAATGACCCTTCTTGTTCTTCGTACCTTTGCACATCACACACCATGAAAGCAAAGTAGGAGCAGCACTGTGATGAACGTGTGGAGAAGTGGGACGAGAAGAGATGGTCAATGGTATTTCTGCAAGAAATACATTAGCTGTGTAAGCAAGTCACCTCCAGCCAAAGCTTACCAGCTCTGGGCTTTCCATTGCAGAGGGTTGGGGCCCCAGAGAAGGGGGTGCTGCCTTGGGGCAGTAGGTTTGGTCCGGACACCACCACTGTCCCCATCGTCTTCCCCAGGCCGTCATGGAGATGTATTTCTTAACCATGCCCATTAATAAGGTGAGCAGCCATGGAGTCCACACAAGAAATCAAGAGGAACTGTGCAATCCTACAGTAAAACCGCTACTGAGTCCCAAGCTGGCTGGTCTGCCTGATGTACCATCGTGGGCAGCAGAAAAGGGAGGCCGGTGCTGCGTGGAGTTCTCAAACACCCAAATCACACACCCCAAGCTAAGCCACACACAGCTCTTTGGGTCTTAGAAGACAGGTGAGTGCCCACATTTCCTTGTAATCTGCAGCATGTTGGACACCCAAACACCTTGGGGCTATCCAGGACTTACCTCCCCATGTACACAATCACCCCACCTATGGCACAGCCCTTGGTCCTGTCCAGGTCCAAAGAGTTCAGATGTTGCAGCCCACCGACACATCTCTGAAAGTCGGAGAAAAAAGAGGGGGACACTAAGTACCCTTTTATTCCCCCAATTTCTCAAGCCCCTGATCCAGTCATGAGTATTCCCCCAGTCCCCGGTTGTTCGAGTGAGCATCACCTCCAAACCTCTCCTAAAGCCTCAAGCCTCTGGTCTCCACTAGCCTGGAGACCACCCTAGCCTCCTTCATGCTGAAGAATTGATTTGGGGTAATTCACCATGTGCAGGCAGGACCACAAGCATCCTGCCCACAGCTGGCCAGAGACTCATTCCCACCAGGGAGGACCTGCAGATGCATGGAGCTGGTCCACAGGTCCCCCTCTCCCCTCAAGCTCCAGTTCTCCAACCACCCCTGCTTAATTGGAGGCCAGCTTTGAGCTGCTTGTGTTTAACAGGGCCTAATCTTCAAACTGAATATATTTAACAGTACCTGATGTTCATAATGGCTGTGTCTGAGGCCCTGGATTTCAAAGCAGCTCCACTTAACAGGACTTTGTCTGGAAGCTTCAACCATAGAATAGGGCCATGTTTTAAACCAGGAGTGTTTAATAGGATCTGATGTTTAAAGTGCACGTATCTAATTGGATCTAATCTTCATAATCCTACTTTCCTCCCCCTTCTCTGGTGTTTCTTCTCCTCCTTTGCTGCTTCCCCTCCCTCCAGCACCGAGACCCCCATCTCTGCCATGGCAGATCCCCGCCTCTGCTGGGAGCCCCACCAGGGCCATGAGCTGCTCCTGCAGGGACCATCCCGAAGCCTTTGAAAATCCCCCAAGGTTTCCCAGACCACCTCCTAATTCCCACTGCACTCCCTCTGCTCTCACCATCTCCTCCTTAGGAGCTCAGCCAGACCCAGCCAGTCCCAGGGATACAGGCACAAGCCCATCATTAAAAGCTTGTTTTAATAGGAACATGAATAGTAGCAAAAAAAACCAAATACCTGATTTGGTGAAAGGAAAACGTGGGATTTTTCCATCCTGCTCTGCAAGAATCACCAGCCTCAGACTCTTTTACTTCTGTATTGCCTTCCCTGGTGCTATGAGAGAAGTTGCACATTTTGGAAGGAAAGTCCTCTCCCAGGAGTAGCCAAGATGTTCGGTTTCAGTGAGTTGTAACTAAAAGGCTGAAGAAACAATTTCTTTTGCCTCCTTGTTTGTCAAACGGGAAAATATTATTTTAATTTTTTTAAAATCAACTCTAATTCACAAAGTTCGGGTACAAGGAATCAGCACCTCTTCCAAGCAAAGAAGCCATAAATACAGACACATGGTGTTTCTACAGCAGCTCTGAATAGTCCCATGCCTATCTACATCTGAGTCTCAGATGTGCCTACCTCTAAGAACAGCAAATCCCCTCATCTCCCACTGCCCAAAACACTGCACCTGCTGGGATTTCAAGGTGTGTGTCACCCCATACCCATCCATGTAGTTTCTGTCACGCACAAATATTTCAAGTCACTTTTCTTCTACATGCTTAAAGTCCAAGCCTTCAAAATAACACAAACCATGGGGCCATACTGTGATCTCTTCACAGTGACAGATATGATGGGCTGTGCTCATGGTCAGTACAAACTGAAGGGTCACAGGCACCGTGCCAGCAGTTGCTGAGCCCTACCCTCCATCACCTTTCTGCTGCTGCCATCCATTTCCAAATACCTCTGAGGTTACAAAAGCTTCAACAGTCAATTTTAATACCTGCTTTGACTGTGCTTTAAAATTGTACCGTCCATAGGTCAAGTATTTTTTTAGCACATCTCACTTCTAAAGAAGAACACTGCAATCAAGCCATAAAGTTTACTGTCCCCAGAGCTCTCAGCCAGCCGTGGATCACAGAGCACAAGGAACAAAGTCTGATGGGTTTCATTCCTTGCCCAGCCCAATCTCTGCCACTAACAAAACCGCTCTTTATAAAGACTGATTTATTTCCTGAGATGCAGCTTCAGGTCCCATCGTGCAGGGGGACATGCGCTCTCAAGCTCACCCCAGGGCTGCCCAGGGGTTACAGCAGCCACCCTGCACCTTGGCCATTATCTGGCGGCTCATTAGTGATTGCAGAATTAAACAAGCCTGTGTCCAGCATGGCCTCAGTCACCTTACCTGTTAGTCCCTGGAACTCGCAGTTTTGCCCAGAGACCACAAATTGTCCACATGAAGTATTGCCTGTGAGCAGAGGCTGCAGCATGGCCGGGCAGGGATGCAGCCATGCACGAGCCCTGTGGGAGATGGGACCCCATCTCAGAGACCTGTGCCTCAGTTTCCCCCGCCCACCCTTGGTGCAGCACTGGGAGGGGAGAAGCCACAGGATGTATTTGTATGTCATGGCTCATTGCTGTAAGACCTTTCAGCAATGCTCCTCAGAGCCATTGACCTGCAACGTGGAGGAAACAGAGAAAAATATTCTTCACCCCAGCTGCCCAAAAAAAAGTAAAGCAGAGAAAAATCAGGGGGTGGTTCCAAGAGCAAGGAAGGATGGAGCATGCAGCAAAGCCAACATGGGGCAGCTCTCCTCCAGCACCTGCACAGCCTGAGCGTGAGGACATCTCACATCTCCAGTCCCTCGGATGATCACTGAACCCTTCCATAGAAACACGCATTTCTCCTACCCTCCTGGAGCCAGCCCCAGCACCTCCCTGGACAGGGCAGCCCAGTTTGAGCCATACCGTGGGGTTAGGCACCCATGTCTGCCCCATGCTTGCGCCTCCGCCATCATTCACAGCCCACTAGGTACTCCTGCAGAATTAATTTGCCATATTTTATTTGCAGTTGAATCGAGCCCTGGCACTGCCCTAGAATTTATGCTCCACACAAGCCTTATTGACAGACAGCGGGGTTGGGAGGTTAGAGAAGCAATATTTCTAGAATTTGCATAAAACAAGGGCATTTCATAATTTAGCTGATGCAGATTTGGATAAGATGAAATTGTTGGCCATTTTATAATTAGATGGCTAATCATAAAATAACCTTTGCGAGTCATCAAAAACTTTATTATACAAATGAATTCCTGCTTGGTACTAAACCTACTTTACCCTCGTCCTTGAGCATCAGAGATGGTAAAAGAAGACCTTTTTGGTAGAATTCATTCTACAGCCAGCCCCACGTTGTTACTATGTTTTATGGATCACAAATGCTTAATCAATAATGCAGCGCTTTCGGGAATGATGTTCTTTCTCATGTCTTTCTGTGGCTGGAATTGTTTGGCTGGCTGCTCACAAATCTTTTGATGTAGATTCATTGTTTTGGAAATACCCTTCTCTGCATCTCAGGGCAGATTCATCGGCTTAGCTAGAAGGGGTGGGAAAGTTTATTGGGGTAAAAAGAGACATCCTGGCAAGCAGCTAGAATCATTGCTCTGGGTTCACTGGTTGACTTATCAGGTTAATGAATGGCCCTAGGAAGCTATTAAGTATGCAGCAGCTGAAGATCCCTTCTTCAGCAAATAAAAACAAAGCCGAAGCACTTCTATCCACATGCCGGTGCTGCTTTTTTCAGAAAACTAGGTAAAGAAAAGCAATTGCTGTGAAGGGCCCCCCCTCCATCCCTTGCTCCCTGCCCAGCCCACAGCAATGCTGCTTCCCCTGCAGCAGACATCTCTGCCCCGGGATGGACCCTGTATCAGTGCCTGGATGTGGAGATGACGTTTTCCAGAAATTCCAGTTTGCCTCCCCAGGGTTTTCCCTACACTTGATTTTCTGTCCCATTACAGAGGGGCAGACGTGTTGCTCCATGGTTAGAGCTGAAAAGCAGGTGTCCCAGCTCCCCAGCGCAGACCCACACACACCTTGTCTCCCCTCATATCATAGTAGTTCTCTGCCTCATAAAGTTGTTGTGAGAACAACTCCATTAAGCGGCTCACATAAAACCCGTGCACCAGCACTGGGGACTTAGCTCAGCTCCAGGCCAGCCCTGACCCAAAACTCACACTGAGCTTCAGAAGCACCTTGGGGTCCTGCTGCCATGCTCATCCCTGCACCAATATCTACAACTCAGACTTTGCTGCAGGATCAAAGCTTGGGGGAAGGAGGCACCTTGAACAGGCAAGATTGCTTGGAGAAGGAAAAAAATCAGCAGAAAATACTTGGACATTTATACAACTGGAGGCAAAGGAACAGCTGTGGTTTGCAGGGCAGCCCCTGCCCAGCAAAAGGTGGTATGAAACTTCCTTGGCAATAGTCTCTGTAAAATAGAGAGCCACCTAATTCCTGTACTCTCTGTTTAATTTTCCATGTTCATTATAAGAGGAATTATCTATTGTAGTTCACCCTTAATTTGTGTGCCAGTTTGTTTAACAGGTGTACTGACCATGTTTGACTTTGCCACCTGAGTAAATGTTGAATCTGCTCAGACCTCACAGGTGGGTAAGAATGAGGGAAGAGTAAATTGGGGTCTGGCTCATTATATAAATCATCTCCGACTACATTTTTCCTCCAATGATCTCAAAGCACTTTGGCAAACAGTGATTAAACCAAAGCCCCCCACACCTCCGGCACGCAGGTGGGGGTGAGCAAATAGCCAGCTTAGAGCAGGTACTGCAGCCGAGGAGTCACGGAGGAGCACAAGAGGCTGCAGCTGCCCAGCCACCTCCTTGCCACCACCAGCTCACACTGCTCCCAGGAGCGGCTGGGTCACCCCGCTCCTCCCTCCCTAAACATCACAACCAGCACCTTTAGACACAATTTCAATATAAACTGAACCAAGAATTTATCCCTAGTGCTGCTGCAAGGGCTTCAGCCATGGGGATGAACCCAGGTAGAAGCAGGACTTCCTTCACAGCTGCACAAGGACCAGCAGGTCGGGGAGCCAGCGGCAGCAGGGCAGGCCCCCATGTTTCCATACATGCAGCACAGAGTTACTATAGAGCATTAACTGCCTCTCATCATCTATGCAAGCAGTGCATTTCAAGGTCCATTGCACAAGCACCTTCTCACTGCACTATGCTTATATTTTAATTAGCAGCTTATGCGCTGATTACCCTATTGGTATCCAGCACACTATGCAATGTGGCTGGCTTGCTCCCAGCAGAGAAGTAGGCAGCCAGCAGGCAGGCAGGTTGCCCATACTCACTGCCTGGCAATCGTTGCAGGGTGCTAACTGCACCCCTCGCCATGCATTGCTTTTTGCTCTAGAGTTTTCTTCCTTGAGGCTGAAGGAAAGCTGCAGTATGAGACAGGCAGACAGTCTCCACTGGGGATGCAGGAAGGAGCTTTCTCAGAGGGTCTGAGCTGGCCAAGCACCTGTCTGAACGACAATTCTTGTGCTGCTGAGGTTAACAGCGTTCAGAGAAAGAGAGAAGCAGCTGGAAAGGAAAGGGGAAAGGAAGAGGTGATGGCAATGACCAGGAGATGAAGGGGGTAGGAAGGCTTAGTCACAAGGCAAAGGCTTCATGACACAGCCACATGGAGGGAGGCAGGGTCTCACCATCTCTCTGTTATGCCGAGTGGCTTGACATGCCGCAACGAGAGGGAACTCCTTGACCTCGACTCACAGCCCACCAAGGGAGCAGTGACTTGCATTAGCCATGTCAGCCCAGGCAGCAGGATGAGAGCAATTACCCATGTCCAAAGTAGGTTGGCAAAACTTCACGGTGTTGGGAAATAATTGGATAAGTCAGGCTGGGCGTGTCTCATCCAACCTCCTGCTCAACACAGCATTAGCACTGGCATCAGACCAGGCCAGGCTGGTATAAGCATCAAACATGTCAGGAAGGTGCTGTGCCAGCCACAAGGTGCTCTACCCTTACACAAACACCATTGGCAGAGCCCAGCACCCTCAGCAAGCATCTTGCTGTGTGCCACAAGACAGGAGGAAGACGTACACCCTGGTTCAGCAATTAGATGCAGAGTCCAGCCAACTCATCCAGATGATTCATCCCCACATCAAACCACTTTCATAAAGGATAACATATTTAAAGCCAATCCTCCTCCATGACTTTCCTGCAAGGAGGCCACCTGAGACCAAGGGCCTCTCCAGGCATGACTCTGCAAGCAGAGCTGGCCCTTCTCTCAGCCTTTGACATGGCAGATATTCCGGTTGTCTCTTCTATGGTTTCTACAGGGCTGGGACTCTGGGTTGAAAAGCAAACTGAGGGGTGCCACCATTATTTAGAGCTGTATGGTCTTACCCAAAGTTCATAGGGAATGAAAGACTTTGAGGACCTTCCCTTTCGTCAATGCCCAAGTGAGGTCACTGCAAAATAGCTTTTAGGTACAACCATGACAGCAGCCAGAGCTCAAGATGGGCCAGTACCCACAAGAGCATCACAGCTGCCCTTGCAAACCAGGACATCATGGGTTTCCTGAACTACCGCTCACACATGGAGTTCTACTGATCTCTGAGTCTCAGCAACCCTCTGTTGGCCTGTTGGGATATGAGATGTCACCAACACCTCAGCTGCCAATTCACCCCTGCAACACATTAAGGAGGCAATTCATAAAATAATGTGAAGTTTAGGGGGCTGGGCCATCTCACCCTAAAGCCATCATTTACCTGATAAAGCAAAAGTCTTTGTTTTGCCCTAAATAAGAAGGATTTAATAAGCTGAGGCAGGTGGGGGAAAAAGAGGATTAAGTCTGTAACCTTTCAGAAAAAAAAAACAAAAACAAAAACAAAAACCCACACTTTAAAATGTGGGTCTCACATCTTTTACTGCAACCTAGCTGCCTACATCTGTGCACTGCAGCTCAGACGTGCATGTGATCCTCCTCTAAACCTGGTGTTAATCCTAAAAGCCTAAAAACTGTTGACCCATCATTATTAATTAGCTTGCTGTTACCAAAATACACAAGAAGGATGATCATGTTATTAATTTCTGTGCAACCTGCTGTGATGCTGTCTTGGGCAGGGGGAGCCTGACAGAAAGACTACCAAAGGATTTTCATCCCACGCCCCACCAGCACCCCAGGAATCAACTGCTTGCCTGGAGCAGAATTCCAGCTTGGCTGCAGTCTCATCCACAGCACAGGATAGTGTGTCACCATAGCAAGTGTGCAACAAATGTAATTCTAGAAGAAACTTATGATTATTCAGAAGCATGTGTGGGCAGAAGCAAGCACTAAGTGATGTAAAAGCATTTCAGTAACTGCAGCAGTGCTTTCAAAATCTCCCACTTCCATATTTTATCAGAAGAACAGGAGGAGACAAGAGTGGAGGATCTAACAGACCTCCCTCTTTAACCTCGATACTGCCACCAAAAGCTCAGGCTAAGCAGGGTTTACTTATACCTCCCTACTCCTGTCTGAGTGTCACAAAGTTGATGGCACTCAGCTGTTTGCTCCCAGGTTTGCTTCCAGTAACTGTGTTACTTCTTTCTGAGAAAGAGATGCACTGATCCCTTTCCACTTAGTGTTGCCTCTCCCACCACCCAACAGAGAGGACCCAGTGAAGAGCAGGACAAGCAGACCCACTGGCAGCAGGCAGATATCCTGGTAAAGCTCATCTGGGAGGGTCTCCCACCTGCGAGGACATCAGGCTCTGTCACACAGCCCCAGCCCTTGCTGGGAACCCACCTGGGCACACTGGACCACTTTTTGGCCTGTGGTCTGAGGCTGCCTATGAGCCCAGGCAGGTTGATGTTGCATTTGATTCACATTATTTATAGCTTGGGTGATATGAAGCTTCACCAGACATATACTCTATGACAGAAAGAGCTGACGTGCAATGCCTGGGGCATGTTTCCTAACAGAGCTATTATGGATTTAAATGATAGCATTTTCCAAGCACTTGCACCAAGATGCTTGCAAAAGCCCTGTGTGCTAAGCCTTAGCTGAATAGCTGAATGATCTCTTGCAGAGATGAGGACACAGAAAGGAGGAATTTAGTTGATTCCTTATCAGTAACACCCAAAATAGCTTTTATTTTTTTTCAGGACTTATCCTTAGAAACAGCAGCTTTGCCTTCCTCGCCTTTGCTGGCTAATGCTGAGTTGGAGCTCTCTGTCCTTAACTGAGTTATTCTGCTGTGTCCTCACCAGCTTCCCACCCTGACCCAGCTCCTGGTCATCTCGATCTCCCAAAGTCATTCTGATATCCTGGCATCGCCCCTGTCCCAGGGACGTGACCCCAGGGGCAGGAAGGGATAGCAGCCAGCCCAGAACCAGATGGGCACCGGTAAAACCCCCAGCTAGAGTATTAAACAAGATAAGGGAGAGAGATGGGGAAGGTTTTGTATTTCACTGTGACTTGTTCCTGATAACAGAGGAAACTTAGGAGGTCTCCAGCCAGCCACAGAATACTCCAAAACACCCAGGACAGACACAGCGTGGCTTTTTATCAAGCAGAAAAAGAGTTCATCTCCCTTCACTTTATCTTAAAAGACACCTTTCAAGATCACTTACCCAGAAAAAGCAACAGAAGAAATAACGCAAACATTTTATGCTGAAGCATGCCTTTTCTAACATGAATACCATGCATGAATCCCCTGCCTGAAGCAAAACCAAGGCAAATTGCTTGGTGGGCACCAGCAGAGAGCACCCAGAGAGCATCTCACAGGGCACTGACATTTGCAGCCCAACATGTCAAGGCAAACCCAAATCAGCACACGGGCAGTCGATTAGCCAGCTGCCCTGGCACAAGCCATCCTCCCTGAGGTCACAGCCTCTGCTCCGGCAGACCAAGAGCTAGCGCAGTACCAGATCTGGCCTTTCTTCTCGAGATTTCACAGTTCTCCCTCCTGTTGCCTATGGGTGGGGAGAAGGAGGACAGGGAAGAATTAGGATCTCACTGCCTTCTCCTGTGCATCACACAAAATAAATCCAAGATGGATTGGTAACCTACTTCATCTGAGAGGCAGTAAATAATACATAGCACAACCATTTGCCTTTCAGGCCCACCAACCATGCATAACATAAATCTACCTGGGCAAAGGAAGCTTTCCCAGAGCACACCACTGCTGGAGCATGGCCCTGGTCTTGGAAAGCCCTGAGGATCAGACCGCTGAAAGGTACATGCCAGAGACACACAAAGCTGGAGATGCTCAGCAGGTCCAGGGTTGACTGATGGGAGCCAGGAAAAGGGAAATGTGGGCTGGATGGAGTTATCTATCACGTAGACACAGAACCAGTTCATGGGTAAGCTCAGCTGATCTGGCACATTGGTGTCAGGATTGCTGTGCTTGTGCATGATTGCCTGATATTTAAATAAGGTCTGTCAAAAGAGCTTTTCATAGAGGATGTAGGGTATCAACATGTAACATAGCTCACACTGCCTGGGTGAAGCACAGGAAGGCACTGACACAAACCTGCTTTTGGGTTCACTAGGCCACTAGAAAGGCTCTGTGGGATGCACTGTCGTGGCTTAACCCCAGCCAACAACTAAGCCCCACATAGCTGCTTGCTCACTCCCCCCCAAGGCCGGGATGGGGAAGAGAATCAGAAGGGTAAAAGTAAGAAAACTCATGGGTTGAGATAAAGACAGTTTAATAGGGAAAGTGAAAGCCGCGCATGCAAGTAAAGCAAACCAAGGAATTCGTTCACCACTTCCCATGGGCAGGCAGGTGTTCAGCCATCTCCAGGAAAGCAGGGCTCCATCACGCCTAACGATGACTTGGGAAGACAAACGCCATCACTCCAAAAGTCCCCCCCTTCCTTCTTCCCCTAGATATACAAGCTGAGCATGATGTCCTATGGTCTGGAATATCCCTTGGGTCAGTTGGGGTCAGCTGTCCTAACTGTGTCCCCTTCCAACTCCTTGTGCCCCCCCAGCCTCCTCGCTGGTGGAGTGGAGTGAGGGGCAGAAAAGGCCTTGACTCTGTGTAAGCACTGCTCAAAAGTAACCAAAATATCCCTGTGTTATCAACACTGTTTCCAGCACAAATCCAAGCCATAATAGCCCCATACTATGAAGAAAATTAACTCTATCCCAGCCAAAACCAACACATGCACTCACAAGGGTTTGGGAAAGACAAAGGTAGTCCTTAAAGAGATTTCCTTAGTGACTCTTTTCCTGACACGCCAGCAATGTTCCCAAATCACCGCATGGCCAAAAAACAGATGTGACTAAGCTGGGTAGCCAAGACACAGAGGGACTCAAGAGTCATCCATGAGTATGAAGCCTCTCCAGGGAGCTCACCCTGCTGCCACCAGCCAAAGTGGGGCCCTACAAAGCCCAGCAGGTCCCAGGACAGCATAGTACCCTCAGCCACAGCACCATCCCTGGTCTTCCACCTCCCGCAGCGAGGGAGTGACCACCCTGGCTCGTGCCAGCCCAACCTGCTGCCCACCACAGCATGCAGCTCCATCACAGGGGCTGCCCTGAGCCCCACACCCCAGCACAACGGTGGGAGGTCTGCTGAAGCCAGCCAAAGCCTTTTTGGGTCAAATCAGTCCCTTGTCATGCATGATGCTGCTCCATGACGGGAGCCACAGGGACTGGCCATCTCTCCCACCTATGGCCAGGAACTGCACCCTGATCATCTGCACTGCAGTTATGCCAGCTCCCAAACCTGTGCTTAGGCAATATTCTGATCTCTGGCTGCCTCTCCAGGGCAAACACATAGGAGCTGCTGCATCACATCTGCACTGAATTGCGGGTCTTGCCATTTTTTGCAGGGATATGTGGATGTGTGTGCATGGCAGGCAGGGATCTGGTTTTCAAAGCAGAACCAACATGATTCAGCCACTGTTTTACAGTCCGGGAGAGGCAGAGCAGGCAGGGAGAGCCCCAAGCCCTCAGCAGACCAGCTGGGGCTGCCACTGAGCCCCAACAAACAAGATTTCTGGGGATGGAGGAGCTCCCTGCTGTGGATCGGAAAGTGCTGGGCTACAGGACTCTCTTTCATAGAGTTGCAAGAAAAAAATCCTAGTGTATAAAGGAGTGTAGGCCCTCGCCAAGTAACTTCACACCTTCCACAAACCCCTTTCTTTGGCTTAAGCTCAAGACCAGCAGAGCTGGAGCAGGAGCAGTTTCCTAAATAGAACTACGGGGACAGGACAAAGGCTGAGCAGTCACTGCTGCTCACCATAGAAGAGGGGTTTGGATGCCAGAAGTGTGGAACCAGTGGGATCTGGCTGGGTTTGAGCTGGAAAATACTGGTGTCCTGGTTTCAGCTGGGATAGAGTTAATTATCTTCCTAGTAGCTGGTATAGTGCTATGGTTTTGAGCTAGGTGTGAGAAGAATGTTGATAACACACTGATGTTTTCAGCTGTTGCTAAGTAATGTTTAGTCTAAAGTCAAGGATTTTCAGCTTCTGATGCCCAGCCAGCAAGAAAGCTGCAGGAGCACAAGAAGCTGGGAGGGAACATAGTCAGGGCAGCTGACCTAAAGTGGCCAACAAAGTATTCCATACCGTATGATGCTTTAGGAACTGGGGGGGATCGCCTCTCAGGGACTAACGGGCACATCCGTCGGCAGGTGGTGAGCAATTGCATTGTGCATCACTTGTATATTCCAATCCTTTTATTATTACTGCTGTCATTTCATTAGTGTTATCATTATCATTATTAGTTTCTTCTTTTCTGTTCTATTAAACCGTTCTTATCTCAACCCACGAGTTTTACTTCTTTTCCTGATTTTCTCTCCCATCCCACTGGGTGTGGGGGGGAAGTGAGTGAGCAGCTGCGTGGTGCTTAGTTGCTGGCTGGGGTTAAACCACAACAACTGGTAATACCAGTCTGGAGAAAAGTGCTTTATAAGAATATCATTTCATCCTATCCCATCAACAAGAGCCATAAACACCAGCCCAGACATGGAACGAGGGTTGGAAGTGATCAGATCCAGGTCTTTGGCCAGTGGGTGCCCAGGTGGTGTGAAGGGGGGAGGCAAGCCAGGTCTGCTCACCAGTTCACAATGGTTAAAAAGCTTCTGGGTGCTCAGACCCAAAAACAAGCCAGATGCAACCAGCTGACCCATAAACACCAGAAGCCCCAGGGCAAAATCCAACAAAGAAACCCAACCGCTGCTGTGGTCTCCTGTTCATGCAGGACAGCAGCAATCACCACAGCCCTTCTTCTTACACCAGCATTGAAAGCACCAGAAGGTTGTGCTTGAAGGCAGCACCGGATTACGGCTCTTTCTCCCTCCTCCTCCTCACCTTACCTTCCCCAGGAGCTGGAGGTTTCTGCCTGTGCCAGCACTCACACATGCCAGCTTTGAAATGACCCCAGCAGAGCTCACCTGTCCAGTTCACATGGGGAGGAAGCAGCAGAAATTTGTTTCACAAAGAGCTAGCAGATTTTCTAACCTGCTGTACTCCCATTTACCTACTTGTGAGATGTATATGGCAGCTCCTTCCTGCACAGACCAACCAGCACAGTGGGAAGAACTCTTGGTTTCATGGGCAAGTATTTATAAGATGTTCGTACTAGAGCCAGTGCTTCACCTACCTGTTTTATTTTTAATATTCATTTCATAGAGCTCAGACAATTCTTTCAAGGTTCCCATGAATGATCTTTATCCCTTTTGCAGCTCATTCCAATTCTCTGAATAAAATCCCTGGGTGGCCCTGGAAGAAGAGAAAAAGGATGACATCTGAAATGAAATAAGAAACTGAAAACAGAACATATTTTTAACAAAAACTCACAATTCTAACCACAGCAAGCCATAAACAAGTGTTTGGCATCTGTAGATCCTAAAACCTTTTGCAGGGAGAGCTAAAAAAATTTGGATTAATAGGGTTATGTGCATTTCATAGGCAAAGGGAGTGGTGTCCTACTGAGGGAATATATATACGCATATACATATCTAGTGTATCTCAGAGGGCAGAGGAATAATCTTGAGGTCAACTTGAGCACGTAAGTTATGACACGAGGATCAGACCATATGAAAGTGCCCAAAAGTAGACATCCTGATCTGCCCTAACAAGTCACTAAGCCCCATTTTTAACTCCCTTCTTCAGGCAGAGAGGGACCAGTTCCGCAGCAGGCTTTGGAGCTTTTCTTCTCTTCTTGACCTACTCCTTCCTGTAGCAGGAAAGCCCGTTTCACCAGACTACCTAGAGTTCATCCACCCACCTGCATCCTCATCATGCTCTCCCAGCTCTTCATCAGCATCTGTCCTCCTCAGGCCTCAAAGCGCTTCATGGATAAACCAGTGTCTCTTGGTCCACATTGCCAAACCCACCTGGTTGCAAGGGAAGGATGATACATCCCCTTATCATCCAAGATGGGTCTGAAATCTGGGTCACTCCCCGCTTTGATATCAAACAGGAGGGTATTTACCCTCCCCTAGGTGCTGCTGTGGCAAGTCCTTCACTTCTGCTTTTCCCATCGCTCCCAGAGGAAGAAGAGGCCACGGGGCGGGAAGGGGACCCGGCTGCTTCGGTCCCAGCCCGGGCCACGGCCAGCTCTGTGGCGTGGCAACACTCCCCCTTAGTGGCAGGAGCCGAGAATAAGCCTTCAGACCAGAAATAACTTTAATAAGGGACAAAATGATCTCCTGGCTCAACATGGGTCCAGCGTGTAAATCTGGGTATTAATCCGGCTGCATTTCCACAGTGTGGTGCTTCTCACAGCCTTCTAAAAAAAGATGCCTGACAGCAAGAGAGGAGAAAAAAAGATTTTCTTCTTTGCAAGGGAAGGATGCTGTGAGCTCCCCTGAAGGCAGAGCAGGGTTGGTTTTGCAGGAGGGATTCAAGCTGCAGCCCAGAAGCCCCAGTCCTGGGGGTAAGGCAGGCTTTTCCCACCTGCCCTCTGCCACAGCAGCCTGGGATTGCCAACCGGGAGGGAGCCGTGGGCAGGATACAGCCCCATGGCATGGAGGGCTCCAGAGAGCCGTGGCTGCAGGGATTATTAGGCAGAAATGAATCTGTAAAGAAAACTTAGCAACAGTTAGAGCAAATATCGATTTTGTGTTTGTCTGCTCCTGCAGGGCCTGAGAAATGGCAGATTTAGACATTAACTGGGGCTGTTTTGGCTTAATTCAAACCGCAATTTACACTAACCCTGGGAATAGACAAGTACATCGGTGGAATTACATCTAAGAATTTTTTTTTCCCCCTTATCTAGTCCTTTTGGACAGATCTGACACCAATTTTGGCACCCGTTACCTGCTGCACAATTACAGATAACAGGTTTTATTTTTACAAGGCTGCAGATTCTAATTTGGTAGTGGAGTTTTTAGACCAGCAGTCTCCCTGGACAGAGGCACTTGGCAGCACCATCCCGAGCCGCTCGCACCAGCACCACTGCTCTGACAGCTTTGCAAATACAGGCCAGTAAAAACACAGTTTTATGCACCAGACTTTGCACTTGAGCTCTGGCTACCACAGCAAGGAGAGGAGCAGCGGGCAGGGAGGCAGCTTTGCTCACCCGCAGGGTGGTGGTGAACATCAGCACGACACACTGGAGCATCTTTCCATCCAAAGCAAGATGCTGCCCTGGGTCTTTGCCCGAAGCACAGCCAGGCGCTGGGCTCTCCCTGTCCCAATGGACTGACTTGGGCACTTTCAGCAGCTCGGTGCCCCTGGCTGAACTCAGGACTGGGCACAGCACATTTGTACCAAAAGAAAAAAAAAAAAAAAAGAAAATTGCACCTTAAAAGGCCTCAGTGTACAACAGTGATGCAAGGCATCCCTTCCCCAGGCCTAGCTACCTTACCTGAAGCCAAAGCTTTGGGTGAGATTTCCAAAACTGAATAGAAAAAAAAAAATACCCTAGGGGAATTAGGAATGCAATTCCTATTTATTTTCCTACAACATCTGTTCAGTATTTTGAAAAGAAAAAAACAAAACAAAACCTAATACATTTATAAATAAAAACCCCTATAAAGTATTAAATTTGCTTTCCACGAACTATTAGGTCACTAGGTCACGTATGATCCAGGTGATGGTTTTGACTGCTGCCAGCTATGCACACACAGGCTGGATGCTGCCCGTGGCAAGGATAGATGAGCCTGCACTTGTCCCCTGGGCAGTTCTGCTAAGTCTTTTCACAACAGGAGTTTTAACTCCCCAAAATTTCTCTTTTCTAACATTTTCCAAATGGAAACATTCATTTTGTCACTCTGAACCCTTTGGTTTCTACAGCAAAATGTTTTCCCTGACCTCATACCATATTTTAATCTTTTATTATTATGTACTGGCAGAGATGAAGAATTGCAGTTTCCTTGCTCTAGAAACAGCAAGGGGGCGGATTTTAAGTTTCTAAAGCACAATTAGTTTCCTGCCCAGCTGCAGCCAGCTCTTAACACGAGTGGTGTCCATCTCTTGCAAAATCCAGGAGCTGCTCAGCTAATCCTCAGCACATATCTACCAGGCTAAAATTGTCCTTTTAGTTTCCTAAACCTCTAAACCCACAGGTCAGAGTGTCAAAAAAAGCACATAGAAAATTTTACAAGGTTATAGCTTAGCAGCTGCTCAATAAATACCACAACCAACGGCAGGAGAGGAGGCATTTTGCTGCTTTGAGTAATCCCCAGGGTCAAAGCATTTTCTGGCAAAGCAGAAGCCCCAGACACCCACCCCGACTGCAGCGTCCCCTTGCGCCCATCACAGGATCCAACGCAGCCTCCCTTCCTGCACCGAGCTGCAATAAAGCTCATGAAGCATCAAGATGGTAACCAACTCAGATTTAGCCACCAACAGGAAATCCATCTTTTTTTCACACCAACGCAGCATGCCTGCAGGCCCAGAGGATTCACAGCCCAGATAAACCCCGCTGGCCCGTGCGGAAAGGCAGGAGGAGAGGAGGGATGGAGCAGCGTGCCTGCACACCAGGGAGCGGGGACGGCTCCTGAACAGAGCTCCCAGTGCAGCCAACAGCCCTGCTGCAATGCAGGATCACCCCGCTGCTCCAGGAGGACAAACCTGCCAGACACCCTCCGCACACCGCAGCCTCGCCGTGCTTTTGTGGAAACATCAGGCAGCGACAGGTTATGCTAAAACTCAAACCTCCATATCACCACTAAGGAATTACTCATCATTTCATGCTCTGCAATTTACTTTGCTCTATGCCATCATATTAATTAACAAGTACTGTGTGTTAGCAAGGTCAAGGGGGCATGTTTGGGTTGCACCGGTAATTGCACCCAGGTTAGCAACTTCTGCCGCAGCTGCGATGCTCAGCCATGCCACCCCAGCCAGAACAGCTGCACTCACAGAAAGCTTCTACGTGGCAGCAAGCAAAGCACTTGCTTTACCAGGGCTGGTTTTGTGGGCGAGCCAGAGAATAGTGTACATCACTTCAGCTGCCCTTTTATTTCCTTTAGTTACAGGTAATACCCAAAATAGGAAAAAATACTTTATTCACCATTTGCATCCCTCTGCAACTGCGTGCAGGGATGGCTCTCCCCACGGGTGCCATGCCAAAAAACCCACTGTGAGCATCCTGCTGTTTGCACAGCGCTTTAGAAGAATTAGCTGTGAAAACAAGATAAAAAGGCAGTGAAATCCCTCCAACCAGCATGAACAAGCCCAGCAGCCAAGAGCCCTTTGAGTGACAGACAGTAGCTCCCACACTGCAGGCCATGCAGCTATGAAAGCTCAGCACTGCTCTGCCCTGCCAGGCACTACCCCACTCCATCCTGAAGGAAGCCTGCCAATAAAAACCCCTGGGTGCCCTTCCCCACACACACACCCCAATACTTTTATTCTCCCCAGCTTTTCCAGGGCTTGTCCTGGCTGGAAGCAACATCCCGCTTGCAGTCAGCGCACTGCTATCACCCAGGAGGCTCCAGCTCTGCTATTCCCCTCTCATTGCTGATAAAAATCAAGGCTTTTTCCACGTCTGGATTCAAACAAGGGGTCATCTGCTCTGCTGAGGAACGAAAAATACCAAAAGAAAATACGAAGTTTAAAATAAAGCAGAAAGCTGGGGTTTCAGCAGCTTTCCAGCAAGCTGGGCCATGGGAGGGGATTCCTCTCCCACACAGCAGAGGCTCCTGGGACTCTTTCATCCTGGTCTTTCATTTAAAGCTAAATTAAATTTCCAGGTTTCTCCTTGTGAATGAGGGTTGTGCAGCCTGAGAGGGCTGTTTTAGTGCAGAGGCTTCAAAGGGACAATGGCCAGGGCACAGCCAGGGACACAGAGCCCTGGACTGAGAGGAGTCTCCAGCTCCAGTCCAGAGACTCCACAACCAGTGTGAAGTTCAACCTTTATGAGATTTTTACTGGAAATAAAGCAGAGCATCCAAATTAACAGAAAAATGAAGCAAGTGGGGCCTTTTTCCCTGACCCATGGAGTGGTGCCTATTCCTGAGCCCCAGGACAGCCAAGCCAGGCTGGTAACATGCACACCAGAAGGAGCTCCATTTTCCAATTAAAAGCTAATTGTCTTTTTACTCATTAACTATGCTAGGCCTTGCTCGTTTTCCTTGGTAATTTTCTGCCCCTCAATCTTTCTTAATAAGCACTCTGCAATGCAGGACACCTAGCGCTATCTGGATTTACGGCATCAGAGCAGCAGTTAATACTTCTCAGCCTCATAATCCTTTAATTTAGGGGCAGCTCCCAAACATATGTGCCAGGCTCACACACCAATTTATTTTCCAGCAGACCCTGCCTGCTCAGGACTCCCAGCTCACGTCAGCTCCAGGAAGGAAATGCAATTTTGGGCTTGGTTTTGTAAAGTCGCTCAGCACAGGAACAGCCAAGCCTGCTAAAGCCCAAGGGGAGAGGGATGGTTTTATGACAATTTCTCTTAAAATAACAACAGAATGGAAGCAGCTAAATCCAGGCTTTCAGACAAGTGATCCCAGCCGTCTTTCCAAAGCAAACACTGCAGCACTGAGAAACAGAAATAAAAATTACTTCATGGATTTGCTTTGGCCCTGAGCTTGTGGTAACAAAAAACGAGCTGGGTTTCTAAAATTCCCTCATTTCCCAGGATCCAAGGCTTTATTAACAAGTTTGTCAGTAAGGATTTTTTTTACTCTATTTCCAATGTAAGCCACAACCTGAAATGAGATTTATACAGCCCTGCTCTGTTTTTTCCACCCTGCAAAGAGACTGGGGACAGTGACCCTGTTCGGCACAGGGGTGAACGGACCCCCTCCCCACATCTTTGCTGTGCAGCCATCCCATCGGAGGCAGATATGTAACGATGGCTTTGGTGGCTCCCAAAGAATAGCATATCACAGCACAGCCCTGAACACAGCTCACCCAAAGAGCTGTTCATGGGCTGATCTAACTGGCGAGTTGCTCTTCAGTTTTTCCAGCACCTTTCCAATGGTAAAGAGTTAATATATTGCTACATTTCATCCTTCGTTATGTCAAAACAGGACATCAAACTACTGTTATCGCACTGGAACAGCAACATGGATGCAGTTTTGGCCTCCAAAGGAAGGACAGAAGAGGCTCTGCTACATCACACACTCCTGGTGCTCTTCTCCAGCCCACCGCTCTCTACAGCCTCCATCCACTCCTGCAGATTTGCAGAGATCCCTGCCACGAAAAGCTCAAAACACTGTGGCACATTCCCATAAAGTAGCCAAAATCATTTCTAAACAGCTGATGAAACTAAGGGTGGGGGGGAAACGGTCCCTTCTCCCCCATGCTGAGAGGCTAACAGTAATTCAGCAACTTGCCAGGAAAGAAAAGATCCCACGTGAAAACCAGTGCCTTGCTGCATCTCACCACCCCAGCACAGCGCTGCCTCCCTCCAAGTGTTGTGAGGCCCCAGTCAGAGTCAGAGAACAAGTGACAGGCTGATGTTAGCACCATCATTTATTTGAAGAGGGAACACAGCCCTGGGGATAGGTGCCTGCCGCTCCCCTTCTGCAGCACGGCAGTACAAAACAGCCCCACAGGGAGCAAGGGACCGGCTCCAAACACAGGTCATCCCAAAGCACAGCTCCCACAAGTGCACAATACTCTCCCTCCTCCTAGAGCAAAGGGGGATGGACCACTTCATCCCCAGGGAAAGCCAGAAGGGGAGACACAAGACACACAGGAACCTTCACAAAAGCTGTTTCCGAAGTACCTGAGCAGCCAGCACAAAATCCAGGCAGGCTGCGAGGCCCGTCTCCACCTCCCACTGCACATGCTGCTCCAAGGTGGAACACAGCTATGTGCTTTTACTTTTGCAGAACCCAGGTCTTGCAGAGAGGTCCTGCTCTTAGCTTTCCAACCCTCCCTTCATTTGCCTTTCTATAATGATCCCAAAACTTGCATTCCACACATTAGCCAGCAGTTAGCCCAGTTTATTACAATATAGATCTACCTGGGAACAAAAGGAAAAAAATCCACCCACAAACACTAGGGCCTGGCAGAGGTTTTTTTTTCCTGTGGCTCCTCCTNTGGCCCCCCCTTCCCTCAAAAAAAAAAAAAAAAAAAAAAAAAGAAAAATAAAGCAGAACAATCCTTCATGATAAGATTAAGGTCCTTGATGTGTGACTCTGTTTCAACATGCCCAAAAACTGTCGAGCTTTCTCCTGCATGAAGAGTTGGTCTCGGCTTCCACCACAGGCTACCGCTTTCCAAGCCCTGGTCATCTACAGAGGGAAAAGAAAGCATGTGTGCAACACAGTTAAGGGAGAAGACAAACAATGTCAACATCCTGTTTTAAAAGACTGCAAAAAATAAATAAAACTAACAACTACCTGCTACCCAAGGGAAATAAAACTTCAGAGCACCCATCTTGCAACCAGGAGGAACTTGCACACTGCCAGTTACTCATCACAGCCAAGATGGTAGTTTCTAGCAAAGGGGGGGTTACGTTCAGCAGTTTCCCAGGTTGCGTGCTCCATTTCAGGACAACCCCGTGTGCCCTTTCAGGGCTTTCCCTTACTTGGCTTGAGACAAAAACCCCAAAGCACAAACCCACGAAGGCTCCTTGTGCTGAAAAGATACCAGAGGGATGGAAGGAATTCAAGAACAGTTTTGGGGTTTATTCCCAATTAGTTCAATTCCTACAGCAGCTGCTCAGCCCCAGGTCTAGATCGGTCAAAGACTATGTTTAACAGCAGTTTGGTGCCTTCAGTTTCAGCAGGGCCCACAGCACACAGGAAGAGCTGAAAATCAGGTGTGCTTCAGTCACTACATGCAGAAAGGGCACCCATGAGGTGTTTTTGCACTCTAGGAAAACCCCTGCAAATCCTCTGATAAATGCAGCCAAGAGACACACAGCGCCCTGAACTGGAAACACTAGTTTACATGCACTGCAAAGAACCAGAGCTGAGCTTTAGTGTTTGCTTACAGTAACAACATCCCATGCAGCTGCAGCATGGCTTTGGGGCTGATTTAGGTTCAGCCCACAGCTAGGTGAGCTTCCTTAAAGAGGAACTGACACTGCTAGCAACACCAGTCCAGCACAATAAATCCCAAGAGCCCAGCAACACCACAGACAGCTCTGCTGTCTTTGGGCAATGGGATTTCACTGCACACCTGTACTCTGTCACTATGCAAGCTGCCTTACCATCAACTTCAAGTCACTCCCAAAGTTTTATTTATATGGATCTATTAGCTCTTGGAGCAATGCGACCCTGCCTAGGACAGGAGAAGAAATGGAAGTGTTTAAGTAGGATTTATTTTGAGAAGGGGAAGGAATTACTCTTGGCTGAGGAGCACTTGTCAGAAGAAAGCGCTTTCACAACAGACAGCTGTAATCCAGGGACAGATGCAATCCCCCTTGCTACAGTGTTCCATGAAGACTGAACCAAGGCTGCTCAGTGAAGACAATACTGCACCTGGGCTCTTCCTGGGATGTGAAAACACCCCCACACTATCCCCCAGTGCAGTTTCACACACACACCCCCACCCAAGGGAAGCATGTATTTCCATCCTCATTCAAGCTACCAGACAGCTCCCATGACTTGGCCCAAGCAAACACTTGCAAAATCATGGCCCAAATCCCCTTCTCTAAGCTATGCTGCCTAACAAAGCAAGGACACCCCTCTCCTAATGCACTTTGCCTGCAAATATACCAAGTGGAGAAGATATTAAAGAGAGCACAAGAAACTGTTTATGCCCCAGAGGGCATTTGTAGGCTGCTGTGACTCCAGCACAACCCAGATACAACTACGCAGAGCTGGAGAACAGTGTAGCTGTAACAGCACCAATCTCAGCACAAGCTACAAGGTGGCACACTGTCAATTGGAGCTCTGTACTGCCACAGGTTCAGGTAAAAAGCAGGATAAAGCCAGCCTATGCTGCTTATGGCACACACCCTTCACCACAACCTAGAAACACCCTAAAAGTCACAGGGGCAGGAAACATACTGTTGTCTTCCCAAGGAATGCTCACTGGAAAAAAGAAGGTCTACTTCACTGCTGGATCAATCATCCAAATTCCCTGAGGGATTGGGGCAGGATGCAGATTCCCATGAGGAAATCCAGGGCCAAACACTCTAAAGAGGCCACAGCTCTGATCAACCACATGGCTTTGAGCCCCAGAAGAAGGGCAGGTTTGCAAAGAGACAGGAGGAAGCTGTAGCATGACACTACTGGCTCAGCATCTCCAAACCTTGGTGCAAAAACAGCCCTGACAGCATATGAATGTCTATGCAGAGCTTAATCCCCTCAGTCCTCCTCCCAGGGAAGGACAAGGGGTGTGCTACCAGCTAACTCCTGACTGGGAGAACAGTGGCTGCAGGGCGTACCGGTGCTGGTGGTCTGAAGTGGCTCGGCATTTTCCTGTAGGACATTTTCTCTGGCTGCACTTGCACAAAGGCTCTGTTGAGCAAACCGCTGTCGTTCTTCCTGCTTGAGGAGGAAAGGTTCAGGGACCTTGACAGGAAATTCACAGGCTGCAAAGGGGGGGGGGGAGGGAAGTATAAAGGAAACAAATTAATTTGCCCTAACAATGCTGATACATGGCCTCACCAAAAGGCCAGCTAACAAATCCAGCCCTTCATCCACATTCAAACGTACTCTTCAAAGGCAGCTGCAGGTGGCAAAGCTCCCACTGCTGCTTTGCACAGGGTTTCTTTGGAGCAGAAGCCAGCTCCACCCCTGCCCTGAGCACAGTATGCCTCACCTGGGCTCTTTTGAAACAGACAGTCTTGGGGAGGGCAGGCATATTTTGCGTCGTATCTTCATCCAAAATATCCAGGGCCAAAGACTTCCGGACCTTCTTGATGGGACTCCTGCGCAACTGGGGGACATAGAAAAACAAGAGTTGGCACGAATCAACCTGGGAAACTCCCATCCTAAGGGTGCAGGACACACACCAAGCCCAGATCACGCCAGGTCTGCATTGCACCAGCACCTCAGGAAGAAACTATGCTGCAGCCTTCCCTACCATAGGGCACAGCAGCTTCCAGTGCTCTCCTCCTGGCACCAAAAGCCACCAATTTAGAAGCAGCAGCCCCTTTCAGTAGGAAAGGAAAGACACCAGTGCAACTGAGCCAAGAGTTACCAGTCCACAGCCTTCTGGGAGCCCAACTTGCCACAGATGCTCCAAGTGTGCTGTGGGTCTCTCCTGCAGGTTATGGACACAGCATCTCCAAGCACGCCCTGAGTTCAGCATAAACCAGGACACAGCTGGACATATTTTAAGCTGGCCTTAACCTCAGGCACCTCTTGCTGATTAAAAGGCAGCAGCCATGGGCCAAATACTTTTTGGCATCAGCAGCAGGATGAACAAAACCAGCCAAGAAACCCCCCAACAGCACAGGGCAGCTCAGCAGCAGGTTCTAGATGCAAAATCAGCTCACCCCTTGTTTCCTCTTCTGTTTCTCAGGCTTCACATCATCCTCTATTATAAGTTCGATGCCAGCTTCACTTCGGAGCACCTCTTTCAAGTCTTCTTCCAGGTGAGGAGTCTGGGGCTGGTGTGAAAAGGAGAGCACAAGACAGTCAAAATTTGTATGCTGGGCAGAGTCACAAGTATTTCCCTCAAGGGATAACAGGGTCAGGGAGGCCCACAGGGGGAGGACAAACACAAAGACAACTTATTTGCTTCCCAGATGGAAAAGATATGACAAGATTTCTGCTAGTCTGACAGATTTACAGGATCTCCAGGCATGAGAGACTCTTATCAGCTGAAACCCAAATGTGCCGTCAAGAGACCAGTATGCACAGAAGGCCTGGGATACTGGAAACTGCCATCCCCACAACACCTGCATTAAGAGACCCTGTTCCTCAGGGATGCTGAGGTAGATTGTTTCCTTGCTTTTCCTCAAAGTCATCAGTAGCCAAGCACTGTAGCCTGACTGAAGGGCAGTTTTTGGCATTTTCACCTGGTTTACAGAGGAGCTAAAAGTCCTGTGGCTACTCACCAAGACATGTTCACCATGACAAGGTCCCCTTCATCCCTCCCATCTCAGCCTGACACTACGAAACCATACTTTGTTATGGCACAGGCAACGGTTGGCTCACAGCTCCGCTGCAACCTACCCCATGTCCCATTTCCATTCATTATGTTTCTGCCACTAGCAAGGGGCAGACCTGCCCCATACTCACCAAAGGCCTAATTGGTCCATATTTCTCCAGGGCATTTTTGAAAGGCGTGGGGGTGTGAGGGGTGTTGTCCACCACATACTTCTGGTCTGGTGTGACAAACCTGGCAGCAAAAAGTAAGAAAGACAAAGGATCAGACATGATGTAATCCACACAAAGTAACGCCCGTCCTTCCAAGCCTGCAGTCTCACGTGGCAGCAGCAGAAGCCATCTGCCTGGCTGGACTGTTCCTGGGGTGTTAGCAGGGCAAACAGGCATGGAGGAGCCTTTAGCAGGGAAAACATCCTTCAGACGTGCCAGCTACATTGCTCCACCCTGCCAGCTACCTGCCTGCACCTTTGTCAGAAAGCGGTACAGCACCCCGAGAGGCAACATGCAGCTCCACAGGCCAGCCCTACTCTGCAATGCTTCTGCTAGCAGATCTGCTCAGGCCCAGCCAGCCTGTGCTTGTGACAGTCACAGCTGGACCAGCAGAAGTCCTGGGTGCAAATGCACTTAAGAGCAGCCAAGCCACCTCACACCGCCTGGACAGGGGAGCTGCTCTGGACCATGCCAACAACAGAGCAGTTTTGCTAGCACAGCCAGCACTCCCACTGTGCTGCTTCAGTCCACCAGCAAAACACTCCCTGTGCAGCCCACCCATTCTCACCTGCCTGGTACAGTGCCTTGGGTAATCATCACCCTGGACTGCCCCTCAGGTCAGGCAAAGCAGAGGGTGCAGAGCTAAAGGGATGGATCTGAACAGCTCTTGCTGGGGAAATCAAATCCCTTCCCTGCTGGCACATGGCTCACAGCACAGTAACATTTCCCAAAGACGTGTACAGAAGGCAACAGTCCACCCAGCAGCTGAGCACAATGGTGGTCACTTGGCTGCAGCCCCAATCAGATGGGACACTTGTTCCCTGCAGCTCAGAGAGGAGCTGTCTTTGTGGGGAAACACTGCTTTAACAAAATCCCTAGCCTGCCCTGCCTCTCTCTCAGTAGTGCCAGTACAAGTACTGGGGGAGGTACGTTTGAATTGGACCAAACTGCTGCGTAGAAAAGGACGCTGCTCAGGTGGGGATGGGGGAGCAGGAAAGGACTTACGCCGAGTTCTTCTGGAGCAGAGGGGTCTTGTCCCGGTGCAGAGGTGTGGTGACAATCACCTTCTGACTGCACACAGGCGTGGAGGTCAGAGACGGGTTCTCCAGTTCTAGTGTATCTTGTTTGGTCCAAAAGTTTAAGAACTGCACAGCACAGGAAAGAAAGAAAGAGAAGACAGTCTCAAGCATCCCAGCACAGTATCACAAGTCATTACTTTTTCCTAAATATAGGGAAAACCTGAAGTAGGGACTGACCCATACTGAGTGGCACAAGAGGGATCTGTACCAGTATAAGCCAGGATGACTCTTGCAGACTCATACAGTCCTGTACACAGACACACATGAAAGTTGCCACAAGGTGCCTCACACCTAAAAAGGTTATCTACTTCCCATAAGGGATGAGCTGATATGACTACAAGCAGCTACAAGGTGGAAAGAAGTCTCTCCTTGCACTGGTCCAGACAAGGCTAAGCAAAATGGTGAAGGACAGGTAGTGCCAGCTCACCAAAGATCTATGCTGACCTCAGATTGGCAAACGTGAGGGAAATCCATGTAACACAACAGAGTACAAGTTAACAGATTTTGCATTGAGCTGTCTTCAGCCTAAACTGTGAGAAAAGGACAAACTGTCTCATCTCTGCTAGCATTTTACTTCACAACATCAATATACCAGACACTGGTGGGTTTGAACACCACAGTGCTCCAAGATGACGTATGCTGGAGACCATGTGTGCACATATGTGTGGACGCTGTAGGAGTCACAACAAAGGCTGAAAGATCCTGAGTCTGTTTTACAACAAAGACAAGCCCTGGAGCGTTCTCTTAAGCACAGCAACTCGGAGATCTGCAGAAGGCATGAGCTGCTGAGCCTGTCTGCGTGACTTAACTGGAAATGAACACGGAAAGACACTTTTCACTGTTGCCACTCTGCTACTCACATCTGGGGCAGCAATGTCCTGTGGACAGAAGCACTGTGCTCTCCAGCAACCCTGCAGCGGGCAGCCATGTAGATCTGCACAGTGGTGCTCCTTCCTCATAGTGGGCACATGCCCTGCCCATCACACAGCATAGCTGGGCTTCCCTGATGCTGCAAGCGCTCCCAGAGGCAGACACAGGCTATGCACTCACAGGAAGGGCAACACTGAAGACAAGCAGTGCCAGAACCCAACTCTGCACCTTGTTTTAGCAAAGAGACACACCCTGTGCACTGGCACCGCCTTGTTCAAGGAAGGAGAAACAAAGCCGGCAGAGCTGATGGGAATACACGACATTAAGGCAAGTAGGTAGAGCACTAACACTAGCTCACAACCAAGCTCAAGCAGAGAAGCACAGACTGGGCTCTGGCATTGCTCTGTACCTGAGATGGAGAGAAGGGCAGTGTCTTGACAGGGGTGCTCTTGGGGGTCATGCTGTTGCAGGAGTCAAGGAAGGAAAGGCTGGTGCTGGTGGTGTTCTCCGTGACAGGGGAGAGGGAGATCTTCCTCTTCTTCTGCCTCTTCAGCACAGAAGGCGGCGTGCCAAAGCTCACCTCTGCATGTGGAGAGATGGGGATGAGCTCCCCCTTGCTGCTCTTGCTCAGGTCAGAGATTGTGTGGCCGTCCAGGCGGTACTCGGTCACATTGGGCAGGGATGGCTTTGGCTTGCTGGGGGTCTGCCTCACCGGGCTGTTGCTGCTACTGCTGCTGCCGGCAGAGGGTTCCTCAGGCAGGTCAAACTGGGTCAGATCACACCACCCATCTGGGTCCTGCACAGAAGGGAAACCATCAGAAGCAGCCCAGGAAGGAAAACTGAGCAACCAACTGGTGCAGATGCAGATATGAACTGGGAGGTGAAATAAGTGGGTTTGTGAGATTGCACGAGCTTTTGCAAGGAGCCTGGCTAGAGGAGAGCTCAAGCCCCCCTCCCCTCTGCTGCCAGCACAGCTGAGAACCAGACCAGGGAACTGACCCAGCTGAAAGCTGCTGCTTGTGCATAGGACAGATTTTACTGTTTATGCAAGGCTGGTTTCCCAGTTCAGTTCACAGCACAGCTGCACAAACAGCTGCACACCCACACAGAGGGGATGAAAAAAGCAGCTGGGGATAGGTCTGGGGACAGGGGCTGAATGACTGTCACCCAACACCAAACCACCATCTTGGGCACATCAATACAGCTGGACACAGGGCTCTGCTGTAATGCACCCTGCTGAAAGCAGATTAAAAATAACAAGATCAGTTCAGAGATCAGCTGCTCCACAGCTCCACCCCACCAATACCCAAAGTACCATACAAGCAGGCCCCTAAGGACCCACAGATGAGCCGTTAAGCCTTGGGCACAAGTTTTCTGTCCTCCTATACACATGCAAAGTGGATCCTTCACGGATAATCAACTCATAAGCTCCTGAGGCAGGCTGGGGGCTGCAGAGACATTTCCCTCTGATGGCAGCAAAGTGCTCTGTTGATTCTAGCCAGCCATCACCCTGGCGACTTCCACACTGCTTGACTGACTCAAAATTACTAGTTTCAGTGAAGCTACCTCCACTGAAAGCAACTGGTGACATCATCCCAGTGTGAAAGGGTCTGTCCTGCATACAAGTGGGCCTGGCCTATTCCCAGCCTGTCCTGTCCTATTCCATCCCATAACAGGAGGGAAAGGAAAGCCCATGAAGCATGGGCCTGAACAGTTATGAACGGGAGAGCTAGGGATGCTCTGGTTGATAAAGGAGGGCTTGAGATCAGGTTCGCCAGCATCTACAGCCTCCCACACCAGCAGAGCCCATGCACAAGGACACCCACCTAGGAGAATCTGCAAGCCCAGAGCAATACTGACAGAGCTGGAAAGGCCTAATCCAGTCCTGGAAAAGAGCTGGTGGGAAGCCACAAGCCAATGACAGACCTAGCCCTCCTCAGGATGCCTATGGTGATGAGCCGGGGACCCAGTAAGTTCACTCAAGGGAAAAGGATGGGGAAGTCAGTCTACCTACATTAGCTGGAGGAACAACAGTCTGTTACTTACGGATTCAATCATATCCAGAGCTTCACTGAAGGCTGGCACAGATGTTGGGTATAAATAGTTGGCAGCTTCAACAACCCATTTGTACGGTGATGTGAAAAATGAAGATGCATCCTCAGGCACTGCATCATCTGGGGTGCCCTCAGCATTCTGCTCTACCAGTTCAGCAGCTGGCAGCTCCGAGGGTAACTCCTGTACACCTGTCACTTCCTCGTCACTGACATCCTCTTCCTTTATTTCAGAGATATCAGCTGGCCAGTTTGGCAGGACATTCTTTGCACATACAACAAAGAGAGTCCAGCCATTAGTAGAAACCAAGGGAACAATATCAAATTCTGGGGACACAGAGCAAGGGTCCCTGGACACAGTCAGCTCTGCCTGCTCTCCTACCTGCCATTCAGTTTGTTTCACATCCCCGTTCTCCCTCACTGCTCTGTCCCATACACCATCTGAGCAGGAGTCCATGCAACATAATGAGAACAGGACTGTTTAATTGAAGATTTCACTTAACAGTATCCCAGGAGAAAGTTGAACAAAGGCTGAGCATGTAGCACCAATTCTGCATTTCCTGCTTTCCAAGAGCCTGCCTTTGAAAACTACATGCATTCTTCATGAAAAAATAATTGGGGGTACTTCCCCTGCTTCCTTTTTTAGAGGAAAGGAACACAATACTTCTTCATCACGTCCCCCAACTCTGTCTGGAACAGCTGCCTTTTCCCACCAGCACAACAGAGTCAAAAAAATATTTGGTCTCCAAGACAGAACTGATACTGGGATTGGCAAGATAGCAGCACTAGCAGACTGCTGTCATCTGCCTGGATAACACACTTAGCCTCACATTACACCTCTAGCTCTTGGAGGGAGAGGTCTCCCAAGAGTCAGTCTCTTGGAGAAGGCTGGGGGAAGGCACAGACTATGTAGACACCAGGCTGTGGCAAAGGCAGCATGAGAGGCAGCAGAAGTGTGAACAGCTCTGATGTGCATTAGCAGAGCAGATGACTGACACAGCTGCCTGCTGCAAATGTGCTGGTACAGTACCTGGCTCCCAGCTCTCGTTCGACTTTGGCTCTCCTTGTCATCCACCTCCAAGAGGAAGTACAGGGACTTGGACTCCTTAGTTTCATTGAGGAAGCCTCCTGTGTCCACCTTCCGCTTGATGGTGGAGTTCCAGTGATTCTTCACAGCATTGTCGGTCCTGCAGAGAAAGCAGAAGGAAATAGAAATCACCATTTACAGCAGCTTTAAAGCACAGCTAACAGCTCCTACACACTCTCCAGCCCCATCCTGTGAGCCCAACACATGGATCTCCACAGGCCACCCAACTGTGAGGGCACCAGTGAGCAAAGAGGTCCTACCTCCCAGGCAGCAGCTTGGCAATCTCTGCCCAGCGATTCCCCAGGACCTTGTGGGCCTCAAAAATGATGCGATCCTCTTCCTCTGTCCATGAGGACTTCTTCACCTCAGGGTTCAGGTGGTTATGCCAGCGCTCCCGGCACTGCTTCCCTAACCGCCCTTTCAGGTGCTTGGCTATCAGGGTCCATTGTTTGGTGCCATATTTTTTAACCAGTTCAATTACCTTTGAAGAGAGCAGGAGGGAAACAAGGAAATGGAATAAAGGATGGGAAGGTCAACACAGTCATCTTCAGGCTTCGCTCTTCACCTCTCTTGGGACCAGGTAAGGGCAGACAGAGAAAGGCCCCTTAGGAGAAAAAGCTGGAGAGATCCAGCACTGACAATCAGGTATACCAACACTTAAGAGCAACAATTCAGCTGAATTTCTGAAAGAGGCTGTTTCCATGCATACATTTTGCCACATGGTACCTGTGAATGCAGAGGACCACCACAAGATGGGGTGGAGACTGGCAGGTGCACCAGGGGCAGAGGGGCCCAGATTTAGAAACACGTGCCCATTTCTGAGCATGGGCCAAGTCCCATGTGCCCCAAGGCTCCTCTGCCCCTGCTCCTACCAAGGACCTGGCTGCATGACAACAGTCTCCATCAGCTCTGCACTGGCCTGCCCACTGGACACAACCTCCCTTTAACAAAGCGTGCCACATAAAGGACATGGCAGGGCTGCAGCTCCATGCCCCGCTAGCACCAGGACACATAGTGAGAGCTCCAAAGTGTAAACAAGCTATATTCACTTAAGAGCCATCCAGTTTGCCACTTTCCCTTCAACCAGGGCTTTGTCGCTTCTGTCTGAGGCTCAATGCAAATGCTTCTGGGCATGGAATCTGTTCTGAGCCCCTGTGATATGTCCATGGCACAGTCAGGACAAAACAGTCTACTTCCTGCAATGCTCAGCCCACCAAAATCTTAGAGAGGAGGCTGAGGGGTTCTCAAAGAGCATTTCTACCCCGGCCAGCTGTGCTCAGCTGAACGATGCAGGTAGACAGGTGATGCTCACAGTGCTCTTGGCCCACAACAGATGTTTCTACTGCAGACTCTTGACTATCAAGCACAGACAAATGGACCAAAGACACCAAACTGAGGCACAGACCAAGTAGCTGGAGTATCTTGCAGGGCAAAGAAATGTGCAGTGTCAGGAGGAGAAAGCTGAAGTCCAGCCTGGCCAGGACAGGTATGCTGGCAGTTAGGACATGCAAAAGGAAGGGGAAAGCAGGCAGCAGCTGCTCCGCCGTAGGAAGGTGGAAGGACACCATGAGACGCTTCCTTAGGATATGCTTGACATAACACACAGATGGCAGGCAAAAGGGACAGTAACAGCCTGTAATGGGACCAAAAGGGAAAGAAATGGAGGAGCAGAAGCGTTACAGAGAGTCTGACAAACTAGGACATTTTGCAGAAAACCTTGGTAGAGGTTGGAATGAAGTCCAACTTTTCTTAAGCACATCAAGGTGATGAGTCTGTCTGAGCTGGCCCTTCTCAGCTCACTCTGGAATAAGCAGAGAAACACGCTCACAGAAGTCATGATTCACCTAGCCAACCTCAGACATCCACTTCAGTCTGTCTACTGTAGCACAGGAAATGGCAGCTTTATTTTCTCTTAGGTCCAACACGGCCAGGTCAGGTGGACATCTGCCAGCAAGCAGATGAATTAATTCCCTTTTCTGCTCTCTCCCTTGGCAGCCTACTGTAGCAGTACTGTGTGAAAGGGAGAAGGTATTTAGTTGAAGAGGCCTAGACTTGCTCCTACACATCACAACCATGGCTGCATTAGGCTGCTCAGAACAGGTCACAGTGCTGCTCTCACAGGTATCCAGCATTGGAAAGAATTACCCACAGTTTACAGAAAAACCCAAAGGTCTGACACCTCCACCCTCTTTGCAGACAGTCACAGTTCAACACTTCGATCCTTTTGGCCCTGACTTACCTTTTGGTCCTCCTCTTTGGTCCAAGGGCCCTTAACCAAGTCTGGATTCAACACTCTCAGCCACCGGTACTGACACTGCTGATCGCTGCGGTTCTAGGAAAAGGAGTGAGAACAGCCATGTGTTAGACCAGAGGTTCCAAAAGCCCCTATAGCAACAGCAGTCCCCATACACACAGGCTGTCCCACAGGAAAACCGCAGAAGCACATGGAGAACACATACTAAGACTAGGGCGCTGGGCACAGAGACAGGGGCAGGAACCTGTTTCTCACCCCAGCTCCAACAGACTCTCCCCTGAAAGTCCTCTATGCAAGAAGGATGTCTCCCTGCCCTGAAGGGGCACCATTTCACTGCATGGAGCTGCAGCCACAGAACAGAGCCCCACTGTGCAAGGTGCTGCACAGACACAGAGAACCAGCGCAGCGAGCACAAGAAACAACATGCAAACACTACAATTCCCAACTGGGCAGGGATCACTTACAGGAAAGTGACTGGCCAGGAACTTCCAGTCATTCTGCCCATAATGTCTTACTAACATCTTCAGCTGCTCATCCTGCAAAGAACAAAGACATTCACTTTCATGTACACTGAGACAATACACACCACAGGCACCCCAGGCTGATGGCATCAAGAGAACAAGGTAGGTATTTTGAACTGTCAAGAAGGGTTTTTTGGCATTCTGCATTCAGGAGAGGAAGGTAGCTCACACCATCCTTTAGCAATGCTCCAATACATGGAGCCCAACTGGAACAGGCCATTTGGTTCTGGCCTCTGTACTAAGGTGAGCTCATACAGCAAGTACAAAACAAGAGCTCAGCTCTGTTCCAGTACAGTCTGTGGCCAAGGCTACCTGCTTATCCAGCCTCAGCACACCCCTGACCAGACCGTCCATCTCCCAGCTCAGCCACTGCTTTTGCCTGGCCAAGAAAGCTGACTGGTTTAAGTGTATCACCACTAGCCTGGTGGTCTACCATCTTTCAGTGCTACGGATCTCTACAGCATTTCCTTCATGAATCCTGCTATAGCCAAGTTGTGCCTACTCTTACAGCTCATAGAAAGCTTGCTATAGGTGTCCTTGCCTTTGTGCTCCAGCTGGGCAAAGAGGCATGAAATAATTCCCTGTCCAACATGAGCCCGAGGCTTTGATCCTTGCACGAAGGCCACCTTACTTGGTGTTCAGACCCAAGGAGAGACAGGACCTCTTGTAGTTTTCACACAGAACAAAGATGATGGAGGAACTGGGAGGAGGGGCAACTCCTCCAACTAATTTCAGGCTCTCAGACAGGATGAGTAAGTCATGATCCCAACAATCTTGATGCTCCCTGATTTTGCTAGAGAAAAGGGAGGACATTTCCACTGCACAATTCAGCTTGCTGGAGGCCTCAGCCATCCTTTGGAACCCCTCTTTGCTCACAAGAGTGCTGCAGGCAACAGATGCCTTGCTCAGGGCTCACAGGCTTAAGCTTAAGTGGTTGGAGCTCTTGCTCTCCAGGCTACACCTCAAACTCCCCTGAACCTCAGCTCACATGAGCAAGACACATGGTCTTCTCTAGCAGCAAGACAGCAGGAGGTGGTATCATGACCAGCAGATGAGCACTGGGGTGGATGCACCCCAGCTCCAGGTGCCAGGCCAGAAGCCTACCCCAAAGCACTCACTCTCAGCAAGTGGCAGGCTCTCACTCACCTCTTCTTGTGTCCACTTGACTTTGCACCTGCCGTCCCGCTGCTCCGGCACATCCGAGTCAGTATCCTGGTAATGCAGCTCATCCTGGTCCTCACTAGAGGTGAATAAACAAAGATTATAATTTCCTCCTCTGATAAAAACACAGCAGAGGGGGCAACCTCCACCATGCAGAGCGAAGCTCCAGAGAGCAACCTGCACTGTGCAGAGCAGAGCTCCAGATCTACTCTCTTCCAGCACTGAGGCCCAACACCTCACAAACATTCACTCAGACACCCCAGGTTTAAGGGAGTCCCTCAGCTTTGGCCTCCCGGTGTGTACCAGCAATTTTTATGCTGCTGAGAGTAGGGGAAGTAGTGTTTCTCTTGATTTCTGCTCTCTTCTGTCCCTCTGGGAGGCCTTTACATCTAGGGACTTGCACTATTTCCCCTCCTTACAGCTCACCAGTCTCCCGGATTGCTGGACTAAAGAAAAGGGATGCAAGGAGCAGCCAGAATCCAGCCAGCTAGTGCTGGGACAGCAGCCCCAAAGGGCTCTACACATCACCCACCCGGACCCGCCTCGGCCTGTCCTGTCACCCTCAGCTCCGGAGCAGGCACAGCCAGGCCCGCTCCCAGCTCCCGGGGGGGGCCAAGAGGATCCTTTAGAGCGGGACTCGCGGAACACGGGGCCCGGGGTGCGGGGCCGCGGCCCTGCCTGCGGCCCGCCGTCCCGCTGCCCGGCCGGAGAGCGGGAACAGGGCGGCCGGGGCGGAGGGACAGGCCGCGCGGCAGAGAGGAGCCTCCAGATGGTCCCCGGGGCTGCCCCGCACCCCCTTCCCCCCGCACCGCCCCGGCGGGAAGGCGCGGGCTCCCCACACGAAGCCCCCGGCGCGGCGGGGGCTACACTCACCCGCGACTGNGGCCGGGCCGCGCATGCGCGCTGCCGCCTCCCGCCCGCACAAAGAGGCGCGCGCGGGAGGGCGCCCGTCCGCCCCGCCTCCGCGGAATCCCCGCTGCCCCAAAAGAACCCGACACCGATCCCCGCACCGAGCCCCCCAAAATCAACCGCAGCGGGCGGCCCTGGGCGCAGGGCAGGAGGATCCCCCCACGCCGGCTCACGTCTACCCCTGCTAAAACCCGCTGCAGCCCCCCCCGCCCCACGAACGCGGCTCTGGGCGAGTTTGGGGGGCACCGAGAAGCCCTCAGGACAGGTCTTCGATTAGCTCCAGGAAGGGGTTTGCTTCTGCTACGGCTGTGGTCACCTCACGCCACAGCCAGCCAGCCATGGGACACACGACCCCCGGCAGCCACCTCCCATCAAAACGGGCAAAAAAAGCAAATTAAAACCAACCACCTTCCTCACGTTGCTTTTGTAGTGCCTCTTGCTCCAGGGGTGCACTATGGGGTCCCCGGAGGAAAGCACAGGTCTGGTGTTTCCTAGGAGAGAAAAGAGGTGGTCAGCCTGGAAAAAGCTCAGCTCTTCCCTGCATCCCACGGCCGGGCAGCGGCACTGTCACACCGCGCACGAAAAGCAGGAGAGCTAAAAGCAGCAGGAGCTGCTACCCCGGTCAGAGCTGGTCCTGAACAGTCCAGCACTTCATACACGGCTGTTTTGGATTCTGGCTATTCTCAGACTGCACACACACCTGCTAGTGCCCATACATTATCTATAACGTCTACACTCAGCCTGTGCACGTGGATGCTCCTGGCCAGCGTTTCAGAGCAAGCAATATGAAACTGAAAAGAGATGGCACTTTGTTGGAGACCTTCCATGAGTGTTGTGTCCGGGCAGGAAGGCTCCATGTGTCATTCTCCTCCTCCTGCAGCAGAAGACCACGGCTCCTGCAAACACCCCTCTGCTCTCCGGGGCTGCCCACTGACAGGCTACAAACACAACTGAGCCCTTGCAGGACTCAGTTTACCTTCAGCAATTAGCCACAGCCCATAATCACTGCCCCTGTGCTTCAAAAGAAGCAAAAACCCCTCCCTCTCCCAAACTAGCTTAATTAGGAAATTAGCCTGTTAATGAATTACCAGAACTATAAAAACACTATAAGCCACACTAGCAAAAAAAGGATCAAGATCTCAAAGGGGCTCTTCACAGAAGCTGAAGGTAAGTAGTACTCTTTAGTCTATCCTCTTAGCAGATACTTTTTATTTCCCTAGTATTTCTTACATACTATTTTTTTAATTATCTTTAAGTAAAAAGTATTTTAGTCTCTTGAAGACTTTCTTTCCAGACTGACCATGCAGTCCCCTTCTACAGTAAATTCAGGAGCTTTTTATCTCCACTTTTAACATGTTCAGTGTAAAAATGGTTTCAGAGCACAGTAGCTGCTTTCCTGGATCTATCCTGTGGCCTCTGGAGTGGCTGGAAGGCAGCTGCTGATTGAGCTGGTGGTGAAAACTATCCTCCCAGGCAGAGGAAGGAGCATGAAGGAAGCTCCTGCTCACAGAGCAGAAGGCAGGGGTATATGGTATGTGACCTGCTAGGAGGGCCTGTCCTCAAGGATCTCACTTGGTGCCCTGTAGGATCCCACAGGTCTGCAGGTGGGGGTTACCATGTGTGGGACTAAAGGTAAGACAAGAGCTGCTCTTCAACCTCTCCCATCCTAACCAGAGCCTGGTTTTAGTACCTTCCTCTCAGAGGGACTCAACTGGGGTTAATGGCCCTCTGACTTGAGGAATGAGGATAAAATGTCTTACCTCTGGGGAAAAACAGCTCCATCTGAGTACCACTAACAGATGGAGAAGTTTACTGAGACTCTACACCCTGTACAAAGCAAAGAGTAGCGGTATGCAGGCTGAGGCCAAATAAATAGAACTCTAGGGAGGCTCAAGCAATAAAGAGGCTGTGATACAATTGTGTTGCTCTAGAAGACAATGACAGGCTGATTGCCCACCCACCTACCCTGGATCCTGCTCAGCTCCTCGCTTTCCTAAGCAAGCCTGAGACAGGATTTTGCAGAGAGCAGTCCTGCTACTCTAAGTCTGCAATTTGCTAGTGAACAGTAATGAGCAGTAACATGTTTGTTCTGACAGGGGCATTCTGGTCTCCATACACCTGACAGTAGTGGGATTCTGCATCATGCTGTCCACCAAGAGGCACGGTACCAGCACTCTGACCATAAAGGAAATCCTAGAAAATGGGTTTGTGGCTGGGGCCTCCAGCCATACCCATTCTTCTCCTGTCCACAGTTACTACATGGACTCTAGCAGTGTCTCCAAACCAGACACCTGGGAGATTCTCATGGACTTGGACAGTGCAACAAAAGGCAGTTCCCTGTGTGTTGTCAAGCAGTCAGAGTCTTTCAGCGGCTGTGTGAAGATGGACCTGCAGAACCTGACCCAGGGCATCTCTGACCTCAGTCTTGTCTGCTTCTGCAAGACCCACCACAATCAGGCTGCCTTTGACCTGACCAGTTTGCCTTGTGAGCACCCCAGCAGAGCCAGCTGCCTGATGGATGTGGCGTCGCAGAACACCTCAACACCATGCAAGAAAGAAAAGCACCCCAAACTGCTGGAGAGCCTGCTCTCCAAGAGCACTGAGCTCATTGGTGACCTCTCAACCATTGGGAAGACGCCAGGACCCAGATGGGACATCTCAGCAATAAAAGCCCCCCTGGATACCAGCCTGTCCCTTGACATGAGCACCGAGGAGCTGAGGTTGCCAGGATGCTCCAAACCAGACACACCACCCCTGGAGACCTCTGTAGTAATTCCTCTGGCTTGGCCTGGAGCCTTCAAGAAGCACCCTAAGCTGATCCACAGGTCTGCCACCCCTGAGACCCAGCTGAGTGATCTTGACCCTATCCCTGTGTTTCTGCATCAGGCTCTGTGATGCTGCTGCCCTGGCTCCATGCCAGCGTGGTAGGCTGCGGTGTGCCAGCCTGGGGACCTTCTGTGCTGCAGCGGAGCACTGTGTGCAGGGCTGCTGTCCATGCTGCAGCACAGAAGATGAAGCCCCCCTGCCCTGAGTCAGGGCCTTGCTTGCTGATGGCACCACCTGGTAAAAGGTTAAACCACCCAACCTGGGGTGACTGAAACCACAGACTGCTTGGGGCACTGCTGGCTGAAGGAAGCTTGGGCTGTTGATGGCAGCCCCTGAAAGCTAGCTCCAGCTAAGCAGCAGCCCTACTGGCTCCCCCTTCCTCCCCGATCGCTGTCTTTTGTATTAATGCAATAAAGATATAAATTTCACTGTGTGTGCGGTTTCTGATGCTCTCTGACTGCCGGCTGAGCTCCGCTGAAGGGGGGCGCAGGAGTGGCCGGGGCCCGCGGCCGGGCCGGGCTCCAGCCGGACTGAGGCCCGGCTACCGGTAAAACCCCACCGAGCGCAGCCGCCTTGGCTGACTTCCCCACCCGCGGGGGGAGCCCCCCGCGGCCCCTCCGCGCCCCAACCCTTGTGGGGGGGCTCCGCGGCCCGTAGGAGGGGGCCCGTCCGCGGCCGGTTGAGGAGAGACGAGACGCCGCGACAAGATGGCCGAGCCCCGGGCGGGGAGCCCCGCGTTAGCCACCGGCCCGGCCTCGCTCCCAGGTGCGCGGCCCGGGGCCACCCCACCCGCCCCCGTTACCTGGCTGAGGGGCCCGGGCAGGTCTCGGTTTCGGAGGGTCGCGGCACCGCGGCCCTGGCCCCCACCGCCGGGTCATGGCGGCGGCGCCGCCCGGGCT